>CM024955.1:31197994-31569597 GCA_014282245.1 Rhododendron simsii | reverse complement strand
GAGTTAAACAAAAAACACAAAGGTGTATAACCTTTGTGCAAGAGATGGAGGGAGATGAGCCTTGAGATTTAAGATGAGATGATATGAACGGGTAGTATTGGGATGTCAGCTTCTTTACCTCTCATCTTCCATGGAGAGCAGAACAAGAGAAGGAAAGAGAGGAGATGAGCTGAATAAGACTAACCCCTTGGCAATGCACGCAAGGGGGGTATTATGTGGGGAAGTGCGAGATCAGTTAGCTAGGCCTGTTTGGCTGCTTTGGAGGGAAGAGCCTTCCCATGCATTAATGCACTGAGACTTGCTTGATGGGGTGTGTAGGAGAGAGAGGGGGACGACCCTGCAGAAAGCAATGATCAGGAGGCTCTGTACTGTACTGGGGTGGTTACAAAGTCTCGAGCACGTGACAGAAAAGCGGTGATTTGACCGGCCTTGACCCTCCGTACGCCACATACAACATACCGTGCGCCAGGTCAAACTAGGTCAACGGTCGATGATCGACACGTGTCAATTACCTGGCGCACGCCAAAGAGAAGGTGGCGTAAGCAAGGTCTGGCTTTGCTGGGGCCCATTGGGCTCGAGATTTGAAGGGTTTGAAGTGGGCTTTGAAAGGTGAGTTTGAAATGGTTTTAAAAAAAAAAAAAGAAAGGCCCAAACCCCCAAAGCTCAAATCCATCCATCGACTCTGAACTGTTCTCGACCGTTTTATCATCATTGGGTCAATAAAGAAGGTAAAAGGACTACTAATCTGGACAGTCCAGAATGGGGTGTCTACAGGTGGTTGCAGAAGCATTAAATGAAAAGTACGGACCTGACGCTTCGACATCTTTCTGACGTTTGACATGGTACTGGCGTTCGGAAGTTCATGTCGACGGTTCTGGTTCGGTGGCGGATTGTTCCTCGGCCACTACTGATTTTTCAACTCCTCCTTCCATTCCGAAGCTTTACAACTATGGAAACAGGAGTTGAGGGGCTATTGTAGTGGGGCGAAATATTCGAAGGTCCAAGAGGTTCAAAAAGTTCGAGATTTGCTACGACGTTCCTGACCAGTTAGTTGTCTCAGTTCATCTGCTCCACAAGGAACCCAGAGACGTCAGTTGTACACGTTATCCGAAGGATAAAATGTCTTGAGGGACCCGGCCGAGCTTCGATCATGCTCCGAAGGGAGATACCCGTTTGTTCGGATCTGATAATAGACAGAGGTCTTTTGTTCGGTGAAGTACGCTAACTGATGCTCCTCGTTCCTTCGGGTACGATGACTTCACTCAGTCGGAGGCCACAGCTCCAGAACCTTCTAGAAGGTTCCACGAATCTCTCTGATAAAGGATGGGACGTCTCTGATTGATGTGACCCTCCCTGTGTTCTGACTGGGCGGCTGCCCTCTGCCCAACAGGCGGCGTTCAATTAATGCTCTTGACTCGTGACGTCATCCGAGCGTCATCAAGCACGTGGGTGACAGATACAACCCGCTCTACACTCTTCCTCTCTCCGCCTATAAATACTGAAGTACCTCCTCAAAGTGGGTGGTAAGCTCTAAAAGCACTCTGGATTCCCCTAACATATTTTTTCTTACCAAACTTCTTCCCGGCTTCTTTTCTGACTAGATCGTCGGAGCTTTTTCCCAGAGGAACAGCACCCTCCGGTTCTGCAGGTGTTACATCACTCGGTTCAGAAGGCTCACGATAAAGGAGAAGAAATCAGCCCCCCACACAACCTGATAGAAACCCTCAATATTTATGAAACTAGAATTAAAAAGAAAATTTTGAAAATATGTGGTGGATGATCTGCTTGACTCTTGATGACTGAGACCAAACCCGAGTTAACTTCATATTAGCCATCTTTCCAGGACTCTACTAACTCGGCCAAAACAACACGAGATGACCCTCCGTCACCCCTAGCTGCCTTAGCACAGTCTCTCATTGCCCTAACGCGTTCTCTCACCCCTTCCCCGCTCACCGAGTCCATCAACTCTCTCACACGCTTCTCCAACTCGTCCGCGCTTACAAACCAGCTTTCGGACTCTTCCAACGCCAGAGCCACCTCATTTCCTCCACCAAAAGAACTCTATTAAACCTCTGCTCCGCGTACAGCGGCCACGCCACCATTGGCACCCCGGCGCTCACCGCTTCTAGTATCGAGTTCCACCCGCAGTGAGTCACAAACCCACCCACTGAGTCATGACTCAGCACGGCTACTTGTGGTGCCCATTTCTTAACCACCAATCCCCTGCCTCTAGTTCTATCTAAAAACCCATTAGGCAACAACACATCCAAATCTGGCTCTGTTAAAATGCTCTTGGTTTCGCCATCTGCGGGTGGACTACGCACTACCCATAAAAACCCGTGGCCGCTTTTTTCTAACCCAATTGCCATTTCCGTCAATTGCTCTGCTTTGAACAACCCCATACTACCAAAACAGAGAAACACAACACTTCGACTCGGTTGCGAGTCGAGCCATCTCAAACACTCGTGTTCGTGATCCTCGCTGCTGTTCGCAACTATCGGTCCGATATAATAATTAACCGGCGGAGTTGGCAAATTCGGAGTGCAGAGCCCGTCGGATATCGCTTTGACAGCTCTCGGCTCGAATGCGTGACAAGTATTTGTCAAGATTCCTGCTGATTTTACCATGTTGATTGCGGTGCCAAATAAACTCTTATAAGCAATTCCCTCAGTATCAAGGAAAGGCCCAGGCAAATCAGGAATAGGGATTGGCGGAACTCCCGGGAATTCAATAGACGTGTTTGGGTCTTTGTTTTTTTCTAAGAGAATTTGATGAGTTTTTGGAAGTGATAGGAGTGCAGAGAGGCTACTAGCGCTAGAGGTGCAGAAGTAGTAAGTGGGTATGTCAAGGCTAGTGAAGACTTCAAAACTGGAATTGCAAATCAAGTCAATTATAGAAGCCTTGGGTCTTGATTTTTGGGAGATCATTGTTTGAAGGGCGTGGTGGAGATTCGAGTTGTAAAGCTGAGGAAGTTCGAAGGCGAGTGTAGCAATGTTGTCCGAGGAGGTGGTGGAAGGAGGAGAGATGGTGGAGAGGTGGTGGAAGTGGACGGAAGGAGTGGTGACGGTGACGTGCTTGATGTAAGAGGAGATGGAGCCGGTGTCGAACGGTGTGGTGGTGATGAGGATTATGATGGAGAATGAAGGATTGTAAGTTAGTATGAGCTTTCCTAGCTCCACCATTGGAACTAGGTGGCCCATTACTGGAGATGGGTATAGTATAATGGTGTCCTCCATTGAGAGAAAGAGAGAGAGTAGCTTTTAAGTTTGCAGTGTTATGGTTTTGCGATCTTGTTCCAAGTATATGCATAAAGGGATGCTAGGTGCAAAGAAATTTATTTGAAATACATTATTTATGATCGGTCATAAATAGTGCATTCCGGATGATTTTCGGGTAAAATTTGTTTGTATATTACACTTTTGATATGTATAAGGTGTGTGTAGACTAGACGAGAGAAGGAAAAGCCTGATTGATGCATGTGCAGTAGGTGCAACCGTACAGGTGAAATTATACAATAGTCAAGAAGTACTGTTATGTGATGCTCCGAAGCACTTTACTATCATACATTCCTGTGAGGTTTACCATTAAGAATATGAATCTCACAGAAATATGTAATTATAAAGTAGTCCGGAGTTCTACTTAACGGTACTCCTGAACTATTGAATAAATACAGTAAAGGTGAAAGGTTATGGGACAATGATCGGTAACCATTTGTCCTTAAAAACACTAGGTGGAGATGGCATGAGAAGTAGGACCCGTTGCCGATGAAGTTGGTGCAGCAATTATTGTAATGAGTTTGATGCTAATGGTGCAGCAATTATTGTAGTAGTATTTGTGTAGCCTGGTTCGGCTTTAAGATTGTCACTTTGATGCCCATGTATGTGTGGGGTTTGATTTGCCCAGTCAAGTCATAGGGATACCTGGGCAGCGCCTCAGAAACTACTCCGTATGTCTTACCGTAATTGATAATATGGAGACGTATAAAAAGGTTGCATTTTCTTGAATTTAACTTAAATTAGAAAATTTTGTCTTTATTTAAATTTTTTTTTACATTTATTAGTTTTGCGTTAAATTTTTGCGGGTTATTGATTCGTCTCGACGAGAGAAATTAAAAAAGTAAAAACATTTACTTTTATCCAAGTATTAACATTTTTTTGCTAAAAAGTGATTATCTCTTAAAATACTTGGCCACTCGGGTAAAAGTAAAAAAATTGTACTTTTCCAATTCCTCTTGTCTAGAAGAACCAATAATTCGTAAAAGTTTGACGCAAAATTAACAAATTCAAAAAAAATTCAAATAAAGACAAAACTCGCAGATTTAAGTTAAGTTCAAGAAAACACAACCTAAATATTGGTATTAACTGTGAATGTACTTTCTGTCTTTTTTGTTTGCGTTCTTTTCTCAATTGGTCTTCGCATGTTGTAAGTATTGCACTCCGACGGATTTTTTTAAGAACGTTATTTTGAACTTTTTATCATTGTAATAATTGAAAAAGAATCACTTCGGCGAAGTCCGCTCCATAGCCAACAGACGAACTTGCGTAAAAAGAACGTTTGAGAACTCAGATGTTCATAAGAGCATCTCCAATCCACCTCTATTCCTCCAAAATAGAAGATGATACTGATACATTGAGGAGAGATTTTGTAATTTATTCCCTTTTTTCTTCACTTTTTGTACTTTTTGAGAAAATCTTTGAGAGACCTATCGTTCTTTTTAGAATTTGGTCCTTCAAAAGTAAATTTGGTTATCTAAAATTAGAAAATCAAAAGTAAATTTGGAATACAAAATCCCTCCAAACTCTACTGTGCTCTTTTTTTTCTTTTCTTTTTTTGGGTACTACGGAAATAAGACACCCCATTCTTCCACTTCTAATGGCATGCTGTATTTTTTGTCCATAATAGGTGGAGGACCATTATTACTATTATTTTTTGAATAGATAAAAGAACCAAAATGAAGATGAAACAAATTCAGCAAAACTAGCTCTACCATGCATATATATGTATATATGGGGTTATTCTCCAAGACTACTAGTTTGAAAACTTACCATTCATCATAGCCTTGAACACTCTTTGGCTCAACAATGTTTTTTTTTTTTTCTTTTTTCGGTAACTGTACTTTTCATTTAACTCATCCACAAAGGAAATCCTAAACTACTAGGTCATGCAATATCAAAAGCAGAATCAAAAAATGATTTTTTGAAAGTCCTATATATCTATGTACAGCGATTACAATAGAGCCATAGAGGGGATTCAAGGATTCCATAAGGAATATTCCACCGCTGGCATAGATTTCGCCGGAAGAGAGCAAGAATTCTGAGATCTCTGTTTAATGTTATTACTATAAGATAAGATATTAAATTCCACTATTAAAATAAAACAACAGCTATATCATTTCTTTTCTTGTTATTTAACTGATCACTAGCCACTTACAACTGGTAGCTCATAGACAAGCGAGCCATTAGTTCAAATAAATATTCTTTTTCACCAACCAAGCTAGATTTTTACCATGTGAGTCAACAAAACTCTGCTTCCATGACTCTACTAACTTAGCCGGCCAGCACAACTCGGGACGACCCGCCTTCACTCATAGCTTCCCTTGTGTCCTCACTCGCTGCCTTGACTCGGTCCCTAGCTGCCTTTCCTTCCTCCGAATCCATCAACTCAGTAACTCGCTACTCCTCTGCCGTCACAAACCCGCTTTCTGACTCGTTCATCCACAAGGCCAGCTTCATTTCCTTCACCAACAGCACCCTATTCAGCCTCTGCTCCGCGTATAGCGGCCACGCCACCATTGGAACCCCAGCGCAACTGCTTCCAACGCCGAGTTTCTTGTAAACTGTTTTTTTGGTTTGATTAAAGGGTTTTGTTAATGTATGCCCTAAGGGCATATGTTAGTACTCATTTAATGATGCGAACTATATCCAAAATTGTATTGGAACACCAAAAGGTAATCAAAAGGTTAGGCAACATTTACTAGGAGAAAATTTTATGTTGTAAGAGACCAAATTACCCCTTTTACTTTTCCCTCCATGCTATAATCTTTCCAATTCCTATTAGTTTTCTACGTCTGCGGGTTTAAGAAAAAATAAACTCCTATGCATTATCTATTCTTTGGCTTTCGTGTTGTTTTAAAAACTTTTGATGAATAGAATTTATTTCGCTAATTCATTTTGATGAGAGAAAACGTAAAGGTAAAAGAAGACAATATACAAAAATGTTGAAAAAAAGATAACATTAGCCCAAAATGTTTAAAATCTGGTTGACGGAAAAAATCAATAACTTGTTTGGCAATGTATCAGTATTTAATTATAAAAAGAAGTGCTAGGATTTATTTTCCTTATTTTGGGCCGGGAGGGGGGTGGGTGGTTTGGGGCTTTTTGAGTTTTGTCTTCATTCAAAAAAAAAATCCTTTTTTTTTTTTTTTATAGATTATTGATTCGTCTCGATGAGAGAAATCGTAAGAGAGTAAAAAACTTATGATTGCTACCTAAATATTCAGGCTATATGTTAGATATTCGAAAAATATTTGGGTAAGAGTAAAAAAAAATTATTTTATAATTTCTCTCGTCGTGACAAATCAATAATCTATAAAAAAAAAATTGGCGTAAAATTAATAAACTCAAAAAAAAATAATAAGGACAAAACAAAACAAAAAAGCTAAGCTAATGGGAGACTTCCATTTATTTTTTCAAGCTTCAGCCTCTCTAGCTCTTTTCTTCATTTTTTCCTGCTTAGAGTTCAACTGAATAAATAATTAGTTGTTTTTTTTATACCATTTTGCTGACTGATATGGAGAACCCATAGGGGTGTGTTTTTTTTTTTTGGCTTAAACCTACAGGAGTTTAAAGACCCAGAAAAATAAAAAGAAGTTGAAAAGATAGCATGCATGGAGTGAAAAGTAAAAAGGGTAATTTGGTCTCACCATAAATGCATTTTTCTCCTAGTAAACATTGCCTGACCTATTGATTGTATTTTAGAGTTCCAATACAATTCTGAATATAGTTGGTATCATTAAATAAGTACTAACATATGCCCCTGGGGCATACATTAACAAAACCCTTGATTAAATAGTGAAAAATTTTCTCTTTGGAAATTCATGTGTGTGAGTGTGTTTAGTTCGATCCTCAAGTAAAGCACAAAATTCCAAACTGAACAACTAAGGAAACCGGCTGAATCGAGCCAGACAAAAGCAACTGAGCCAAACAGTTCTATTTAAAATTAGTCGGTTGCAGTTTGTGAAAATGTAAAACCGATCATACCGGTTCAATTACAAAGTGGCCAAAAATCGACCAAACTGAACTGATATCATCCCTAGCCTCAATAACCATGAGTTTGGATTTGAGAGATAAAAACCAATTTACAGAAAATAATATTGTAAAGATATCTGTAACTTGAGCGCCAAAGTCCCAATATTTATTTGTTTACTTAACAACTTTTCTCTAACGAAGTGGTAATCCACTTTCACATGTTTAGTTTTGCCATCAAATATGGGATTTGAGGCAAGGGCAATTGCAGACTGATTATGACACCAGAGAAGATGAGGAAAAACAGGAGTAAGTCCCAAATCAAGGAACAATTGATAGACCCCAGTAATGTCCATTGGAATATGAGTTAAAGCTCTGTCCTTAGTTTCAGTGGAAGATCGAGCAACTATATACTGCTTTTTCACACATCAAATCAAATTTAATCCCAAAACAGGCAATAAAGAGTGGTGAATTAACCATCTATCTATATGATTCCCGTCCCAATTAGCGCCTGTGAACGCTGTGAGAACCAGGGCTTCTTGAACGAAACTCAATTCTTGACGAACACTCCCCCTTGATATACCTGAGAATTCTGTTGGCAGGTTTAAAATGACTCTAGGATAAGGGTCATACATATGTTGACTTGAAAAGAAGTTTCTGGGTTAGTTAAGGTTAGATATTGTCTAAATCCACATATTATTCTCTTCTGAACAAAACTGAGCCAACCAACTATGATCTCATGAATATCTTTCCACGTGTGCTTTTCAGACCTTTTTTTTTTTTTCTTTTATTATCTCCTCGATTGGTTGGTCAAAGTATTTTAGACACAATTTACAAAGAATGTGGGACATGTTACTTCCACCATGACGAACAATGAATCCTGAACCATTGGATTTTTCACACGTTATTAAACATGAGGAATTATCCAATTGGTTTGCAAGAACCACTTGGCTTTACAATCTACCGTGTAATCTATCAGCAATTCAACGCATGTGTAAAGGTTTTTGTTTACAAATAACAAGCTAGAGTATTTTTTTCCTACATATCAAGTAGAAGAAAAAATATTGATAAAAAAAAGAGCAGAAGAAAAAATAATTCTCTTCCAACCTGATAGAAACCCTCAATATTTTATGAAACCCGAATAAAAAAGACAAATTTGAACATATGTGGAGGATGATCTGCTTGACTCTTGATGAGTGAGACCAAACCCGAGTTAACTCGATATCAGCTGTCTTTCCAGGACTCAACTAACTCGGCCAAAGCAACACGAGACGACCCTCCGTCACCCCTAGCTGCCTTTGCACAGTCTCTCATTGCCCGAACGCGTTCTCTCACCCCTTCCCCACTCACCGAGTCCATCAACTCTCTCACACGCTTCTCCAACTCGTCCGCGCTCACAAACCTGCTTTCGGACTGTTCCAACGCCAGAGCCACCTTCATTTCCTCCACCAAAAGAACTCTATTAAACCTCTGCTCCGCGTACAGTGGCCACGCCACCATTGGCACCCCGGCGCTCACCGCTTCTAGTATCGAGTTCCACCCGCAGTGAGTCACGAACCCACCCACTGAGTCATGACTCAGCACGGCTACTTGTGGTGCCCATTTCTTAACCACCAATCCCCTGCCTCTAGTTCTATCTAAAAACCCATTAGGCAACAACACATCCAAATCTGGCCCTGCTAAAATGCTCTTGGTTTCGCCATCTGCGGGTGGGCTACGCACTACCCATAAAAACCCGTGGCCGCTTTTTTCTAACCCAATTGCCATTTCAGTCAATTGCTCTGCTTTGAACAACCCCATACTACCAAAACAGAGAAACACAACACTTCGACTCGGTTGTGAGTCGAGCCATCTCAAACACTCATGTTCGTGATCCTCGTCGCTGTTCGCAACTATTGGTCCGATACAATAAACCGACGGAGTTGGCAAATTCGGAGTGCAGAGCCCATCGGATATCGCTTTGACGGCTCTTGGCTCGAATGCTTGACAAGTATTTGTCAAGATTCCTGCTGATTTTACCATGTTGATTGCGGTGCCAAAGAAACTCTTATAAGCAATTCCCTCAGTATCAAGGAAAGGCCCAGGCAAATCAGGAGTAGGGATTGGTGGAACTCCCGGGAATTCAATAGCCGTGTTTGGGTCTTTGTTTTTTTCTAAGAGAATTTGATGAGTTTTTGGAAGTGATAGGAGTGCAGAGAGGCTACTAGCGCTAGAGGTGCAGAAGTAGTAAGTGGGTATGTCAAGGCTAGTGAAGACTTCAAAACTGGAATTGCAAAACAAGTCAATTATAGAAGCCGTGGGTCTTGATTTTTGGGAGATCATTGTTTGAAGGGCGTGGTGGAGATTCGAGTTGTAAAGCCGAGGAAGTTCGAAGGCGAGTGCAGCGATGTTGTCCGAGGAGGTGGTGGAAGGAGGAGAGATGGTGGGGAGGTGGTGGAAGTGGACGGAAGGAGTGGCGACGGTGACGCGCTTGATGTAAGAGGAGGTGGAGCCTGTGTCGAACGGTGCGGTGGTGATGAGGATTATGATGGAGAATGAAGGGTTGTGGTTTAGTATGAGCTTTCCTAGCTCCACCATCGGAACTAGGTGGCCCATTCCTGGAGATGGGTATAGTATAATGGTGTCCTCCATTGAGGGAAAGAGAGAGAGTAGCTTTTAAGTTTGCAGTGCTATGGTTTTGCGATGTTGTTCCAAGTATATGTAAAAGGGATGTTAGGTGCAAAGAATTTTTATCAGAAATATATTATTTATAATCGGTCATAAATAGTGCAGTCTTGATATAAAGCATTTTCGATATGTATAAGGTGTGCATAGACTGGATGAGAGAAGGAAAAGCCTGATTGATGCATGTGCATTAGTGCAACAGTGCAAGTGAAATTATACAATAGTTAAAAAGTACTGTTATGTGGTGCTCTGGATCATTTTACAATCATACATTTTTATGAAGTTTACCATTAAGTATATGAATCCCGAAAAATATATTATTATAAAATAATCCGGGTTGTACTTAGCGGAACTCCTGAACTATGAAATGATTACTGTAAAGGTGCAAAGGTCATGGGACAATGATCGGTAACCATTTGTCCTTGAAAACACTAGGTGGAGATGGCATGAGAAGTAGGACCCGTTTGCCGATGAAGTTGGTGCAGCAATTATTGTAATGAGTTTGATACTAATGGTCAGCAATTATTATAGTAGTATTTGGTCAGCAATTATTATAGTAGTATTTGTGTGGCCTGGGTCGGCTTTAAGATTGTCACTTGAGAAATGTTAAGTGTAAATAAAATAGGTAAAGAAAAAAGTTTTAAAGTATATATGAACAATTCTGATGTACTGCATAGTGAATTTGAGTCGTTTATGTACACTTTAGTGTTTTTTCTTTGTTAATTTTCTTTGTCCCTATCACTCTTCTTTTCACTTTGCTGCCTATGTACCTGTGGCTGTGGGGTTTGATTTGCCCAGTCAAGTTATTGGGATACGGGATACAAAAATTCTAACAGCAGGAACAATCCACAGGGACAACGCGTTTGGCCCCATTTTGGATTCCGAAAAAATCTAGAAAAATATCCATAAATTTTTTAATATTATTTTATGGGGCCCTGTAAAAAATCAACTCCAGCGGATATCACTAAGTATTACTTTTGGACAAGTAGGGGTGACAAAATGGGGCCAAACGCGTTGTCCCTGCGGATTGTCCTTACTCATAGCAGGACTGTACGGGATACCTGGGCAGTGCCTCAGAAACTATGTCTTACTGTGATTGATAATATGGAGTCGAATTGAAAGGTTGCGTTCTTTTGAACTTAACTTAAATTGAAAATTTGTCTTTATTTAAATTTTTTTCGTACTTGTTAGTTTTGTGTCAAATTTTTACGGGTTATTGATTCGTCTGGACGAGAGGAATTAGAATAGTAAAAAAATTTACTTTTACCCAAGTAATGACATTTTTTGCTAAAAAGTGATTATTTTTCAAAATACTTGGCCACTTGGGTATAAGTAAAAAAATTGTACTTTTCTGATTCCTCTTATCTAAACGAATCAATAACCTACAAAAGTTTGACGCAAAACTAACAAATTCGAAAAAATTCAAATAAGGACAAAACTCTCAGATTTAAGTTGAGTTATGTTCAAAAAAACGCAACCTAAATATTGGTATTAGCTATGAATGTACTTTCTATCTTTTTTGTTTGCTCTCTTTTTTCCATTGGTCTTCACATGTTGTAAGTATTGCACTCCGACAGATTTTTTCAAGAATGTTATTTTGAACTTTTTATCATCGTAATAATTCAAAAAGAATCACTTTGGCGAAGTCAACTGCATAGCCAACAGACAAACTTGCGTAAAAAAGAACGTTTGACAACTCAGATGTTCATAAGAGTATCTCCAATCCACCTATATTCCTCCAAGATAAAAGATGGATGTGACATAGTGAGGAAAGATTTTATAATTTATTCTTTTTTTTCTTCACTTTTTGTACTTTTGAGGAGAATTTTTAAGGGACCCACCGTCCTTATTAGAGTTTAGTCCTCCAAAAGTAAATTTGGTCATCTAAAAATAGAGGATCAAAATTAAATTTGGAGTACAAAATCCTTCCAAACTCTACCGTGCTCCTTTTTTCTTTTTTTTTTTGGGTACTACGGAAATAAGACACCCCATTCTTCCACTTCTAATGGCATGCTGTATTTTTTGTCCATAAAGGGTGTGATGTCACCAAATCCAACAAGTAGATTTTATTGCATTTCTTGATCTAGAATATGATTTGAATCACTTTTTGAATTGTTCTCACTGTTCTTCATTTTCCAACACTTAAACTTCAATTTTCTATCTTAAGTAATTCAGTTTTTCTATTTTTGTCTTTATTAAAGTTGTAGCTACTCTTCCGATCTATCATAATTTTTAGTTTATTTCAAGTTTTGTTATTTCAGTATGTTAGCTAAATTTTTGCTTACTTCTATCTCTTTATATATGAGTGAGTAGTTTTTCAAGGTTAGGTCATGGGGTGACTAGCACCTCATGGCTTGAGTTAAAATTGATCTTCTCATCATAAAGTTTGAATCTTTGGTTCGAAAATTGATGTGTAGTTCGGGTTCGTTTGTCAAATTGTTAAGGTATTAACCTTCTTGATCATGTGTAGGCAAGAGCGAGCCTACTTGCCACACATGATGCTTGGAGCTCTGTCATACAAGACGTTTGCTAAATGAATTCTAGAGCTAGCTTGGTAATCGAACCATGTATCTTCCGAGTTGAGGACCTTAGATGTGTATCTCAAACCAAGTAATAGGAGGAGAAGAGTGATTTGACTTGAGTCATGGGTGTCAGGATCTTCTTGACCTGACCTGCCTTTTATTCTAGTTAATTTGCCGTATAATTTTGCCTTTTAATTTCCACCACATAAAGCAAAACAAAGTTGGCTGTCTAAAGGCCGAAAACCTTGCTTACTTCTACAAATTCATCCAAACCGTATTAATTATTCCCTTCGGTACGATCCCGGTCTTCCGAATTATTATGCTTCAAATGACGTATTTACCCTACGCTTGGGGTGAACATATTTCAATATATTGACGGACGAAGCACTAATTTAATGGATGTTATAACCATATACATGAAGTCATAATTCATGTGAAAAAATATAGCAACCTTTCACAAATTCCTCACTTAGTACCTTTCCGAAAATTCTAAACTAAAATTCAATTTTATTTTGAAATACTCCAACATTATAAATGTAGAGACCCGTAAATTTCTTATTTAATTTTAATATTTGTAGTTTAAAAAAATGGTGAAAATGGCATGAATACAAATATGGGGGTTATATGTGTAAAGGGTTGGAAAATATTGGGTGCTAGTGTAATTGTGCATGTGTGTGCCGTGTATGTACCCGGAGAAGTTTTCTTTTTTTTTTTCATTTTCTTTTCATCTCTCTCGGCTCTCGATCTCTCTCACTCTCTCACCCAATCACTCAAAAACTCATACCAATCAACTTCCAAACCATTTTCTATTTGCATTTTGGGACTCGCATCTCGTAGGATAAAGCTTGGTTCGGTGTATTTTGTTCGATTTGGATTCCGGAAGTTAGGGCTTGTACAATCTCCTTGATTTCGGCTTGGATGTTCGAGGTAGGAAATTCTACCTCTCTTTATATGTTATTTGGGTTCCCCCATGTCTTATTTGAGTATTTCTATGCTTTGTTTGAGCTTGTGTTGGTTGTTGTTTGGTCTGGATCAAAATCTATCATCTGATGAAAAATCGTCAAAATTCTGGATTCCTACCGGTAGGACGTTGTTCTCTACCGGTAGAACCTTGTTTTTGTGATAACATGTACTCACTGTTTTGTGTCTGTACCGGTAGGACTTGTTCCCTACCGGTAGGATTACAAATTTTTCTCACCTACCGGTACCATTTTTATTTCTACCAGTAGAATTCTTGTGGACCAAAATTTGTTCCTTCTGTTTTGGATTTCTACCGGTAGATTCCCAAATCCTACCGGTAGGCCACTAGTCAAATCCAAAAATCTCTTATGTCGTTGCAATCCCATCTCTTCCCGACACCTTGACCACTTCTATGGGATTTCATACTTGTTTAGTGATATAACTAGTGTCACGCGACATGCTTTGCACGAATCGAGTGCTCAATAAAAATTTTCGAGATTGTATTGTTGTTTTGAGTACGTGAACATGGCGACGCTTGTTAAGAAAGTACACAAGAACATAAACATGACGATGTTCGCTACGGAAGTACAAACCAATGAATTTTAAAGTTGAGGTTTAAAGATTAGAAATCACTTAAATAGACGATAATATATCCATATTCGTTCAATGCATTTGTAGCATCCTTCAAAGAAAAGAATTTGTAAACTCAGTACTTGCCAAATCCCAAATTGCAAAGAAAAGCTACTTTCTGGTGTAAGTTTCTATTCGTCTCGGTAAACACTTTAGTTCTCCCAACATTATAAGTTACTTGCCTTGGTAGCTCACATCAGCTCATTGGTTGGACCATATTACCACATTAAAGCGATTACAGTGCACGATTAGTAAAGCAATAAATCTGTGTCTGCAGAATATCCATGCATCCCAAACTGCCTTAAAAGCCGATGTGGTAGTATTTTTGCAAAATTAAATCAGATAAACAATAGCTATCCGTAGATCATATACAAGCAAAAAAATAAAAATGTTGTAAGCAGACCTCAACGAAAAGAGTGTTCAGTAACTAAAATATATAATTCTATAAGGCTGCGTTCTTATGAACTTAATTTAAATCTGAGAGTTTTGTCCTTATTTGAATTTTTTTCGCTTTTGCTAGTTTTGCGCCAAACTTTTGTGTGTTATTGATTTGTCTCGGTGAGAGGAATCGAAAAAATAAATTTTGTTTTTTTACATTTAGCCGAGTATTTTGAGAAATAACCGGTAGGTTTTGGTCCTTACCCATAAACTAATAAACAAAGCTAGAGACATTAGTACTATAGTAAAATCCAAAAAAAATTGCATTAACTATCAACTCTATTCTATACTGCAAGATGAAATTGGTATCCATACAGTTGGAAGAACTGGTAATGAAGTGGAAAAAAGGATAGCATCACATGAGGCATGATAAACGTCGGGTCTAGACAAGACTCCCCATGCTCCAGTTCCCAATCAGAACATAATATTCCGAAATTTTGATCAAAGTCTACACCCTTTCATTTCAATTTTGTACAATGTTCAATTTAAACAAATTAGGCACTTCAACTTCTCTCGGAACTGGGCCTGCCCGAATAGTTTTTTAAGTTATGGAAATCAAGTTCTTTAGTTCCCATTGAAGAATCTTTCCGGCCGCTGCCTTAGGTATCGACTTTGTGAACACCAGCATCTTCACTTTCTTAGATAGTGCAACCTCCCATAAAGAAAGCAAATCACTCTAAAGAGAGAGAAACAGAAGGCATTGAGCTCTTTTTCTTCACGTTAAGCAGTGGAAAATAATTCCTCCCTTGCTCCCACTTCTTCCCAATGATCAAGTACATCTTCTCTAGTAATACCTCCATGAATCTAAAGAACTGTCTAGAAATTCATACCTACGATCTAACTCTGTCTTTATGGATTATATCAAGGGCCCCTTTAAATACCAGCGTACTTGCATAGCCACAATAAAAACAACACTCAATGCTTGTAGCATAATTCGATTAAGGATACATAAATGCTATTGAAAACATACTGATTTACGCCAAAAACAAAAAAGAAGGATAAGCTGCGGTCAAAATACAATCTGAAAAATAGAGATGTTGCATGGATTGAATAACACTTGTTATTGAAAAACAATTGCTTACCTTTCATAATAGCAGGCCCTCTTGGACAAAGATCATCACTCCTCCAAGGAGGCAAGAAAGAACCAGTAACCCAATCCACCACTCAAGCTTCCATACAAGGAGTGAGAAGCCCCACAAAAGAATATCTATGAATTAAACTTGGTTGTATTGAAGACACGACTTGCTACGCTAGTTGACTCCATCACCCTGTGAACAAATAAAATATACACAAAGGGAAAATGAAAATCCACACCTAAGAAAAAGACCACAAAACACAAGATAGTTCACACTCCAAAGTAGAATGAAAACAATGCAATCCCAAAATGCACAAAAGGGTAGTTTGGCACTTGGCGTGTAAAAACGACAAAAGGGTGCTCAGAATCCAGATGTGATCAGGAGAAAAACATAATTGCATTACTTGAAAGATGCTTAAATGCATGAAGAAATGTACTGCTTGACTTTTACCATTCAAGTAGTCCATGGAAGGTGAAGTTACTCTCTTTTTTGCTAGAAATTAGAATCACAAACCAAAAAAGCCTCAAAGTTTGGCAATCAACTCCAACTTGGCAAATGACCCACAAGAAATGGGCAAGTTACAATGAAATTGATCCCACTATGACAAGCTCCAAATCTGCGCATAAATGGCAATGGTCCTAAACATTGATCCCCCTATACGTGCTCACTTTGAGAAGAACATTTCCAATCTCTTTTTTATGGACAGCAAACACCATTGAGAGAGAGGAAAAAAACTTCAGTAAACTTTAAAAGTTGAGAAAAGGGGTATTCAGCTTACTAAATTGGTTTTGTTTGTCTTTGTCATGGCATGGATCACTTTATGAGAATTCCTTTAATAACAGCCTTCACATTTTGAAATTTTCATTACCCATAAACATCTCTCAAGCGAAAGCTATTTTTCTTTCTTTCCCATTTCTGACTTCTTCAAAGCAATCAATGCAAGAATATACATGATATCTCATACAAAGCAACAAAGCAAAACCAGGTAGGTTATACAGAAAACATAGAAGCAAGGCAAGATATGAAAACAGACTGAGAAACTAAATATATCCCTACAAATAAAACGGCTCTTACCTGAATACTCATTTGTGAGATTCTTCACAGCACTCAAGAATTGACTACTCGGCCCCTCCTCCAGTAGCTACAATGAATTAGGAAAGCAATATACAATCCACAATTTACCCCAGCAGTATAAATAAACTAAAATCAGTAGGAGTGGGCCAACCCCAACTTACGTGTTTGACTACACAACATAAAACTTAGCACACAAAAAGACCACACAAAATCTATGTTATAAGGAGAGTCTCAGTACATACTACCTTTTTCTTTCTAGTATTGTGTTCATAATAAATATAAAGTTATCCACGCTAATTCCTTCTCTACACAGCTAGTCCTCCAGCATACGACACGAATGATCACCTCACCAATGATAATTGGATACGTTTCAATCTTCTAATAAAAAACATTAGGAGAAAAGAATAGTGATTTCCAACTAATAAATAGTGAATCATCACTTCTTGAAGTTTGGACCAACTTGAGACGTTCAATAATCATCTTGTAACCTAATTTGAAATCCCATTTAGCGTACGACTAATATATTCATTAGACTAGCACACAAAAAACTACTTGGTTTAACTGGCTGGGGTCACCCAGCAAGTCTTCGTTGCACCTATATTCTACAATGTCCCTATTTCAAAGCAGGTTTCATATACTACCATCGACATGTAAAGTGTAGAACAACCATTGCAAATCTGGTATTCCAATCGAAGGAGAACTCCCTGGTAATCTAGATAATAATAGGGAGTGAGAGCTGTAATATAGAACAAAGTAACTAAAGAGGCAAGCCAAAGTACAAGAACGATAATAGTCAAACATGGGGAAAATGAAAGAAGCTTGCCTTTTCTTTTAAAGGGGTTTGTTAAGACCTTTTGATGAGATGATTCCCTGGAACCTGTAACGAAAATAAAATAGAATTTGTCAACATTTGTCACGAGCTTCATCTACTACAGAAGGCAATCATCCATGTATCCCAAACACAACCTGTATCAAGTCTAAAGCCATTGCTGACCGACTAAGCCTTCGTTTGGACCAAACCATAGAAATTGACTTACTTTTCTCTTTGAGGAGTTTATGTCAGTTTTGAGTCAAACTCTTTTACTTTTCTTCCACGAATCTCTCTGATAAAGGATGGGACGTCTCTGATTGATGTGACCCTCCCTGTGTTCTGACTGGGCGGTTGCCCTCTGCCAACAGCGGCGTTCAATTAATGCTCTTGACTCGTGACGTCATCCGAGCGTCATCAAGCACGTGGGTGACAGATAAAACCCGCTCTACACTCTTCCTCTCTCCGCCTATAAATACTGAAGTACCTCCTCAAAGTGGGTGGTAAGCTCTAAAAGCACTCTGGATTCCCCTAACATATTTTTTCTTACCAAACTTCTTCCCGGCTTCTTTTCTGACTAGATCGTCGGAGCTTTTTCCCAGAGGAACAGCACCCTCCGGTTCTGCAGGTGTTACATCACTCGGTTCAGAAGGCTCACGATAAAGGAGAAGAAATCAGCCCCCCACACAACCTGATAGAAACCCTCAATATTTATGAAACTAGAATTAAAAAGAAAATTTTGAAAATATGTGGTGGATGATCTGCTTGACTCTTGATGACTGAGACCAAACCCGAGTTAACTTCATATTAGCCATCTTTCCAGGACTCTACTAACTCGGCCAAAACAACACGAGATGACCCTCCGTCACCCCTAGCTGCCTTAGCACAGTCTCTCATTGCCCTAACGCGTTCTCTCACCCCTTCCCCGCTCACCGAGTCCATCAACTCTCTCACACGCTTCTCCAACTCGTCCGCGCTTACAAACCAGCTTTCGGACTCTTCCAACGCCAGAGCCACCTCATTTCCTCCACCAAAAGAACTCTATTAAACCTCTGCTCCGCGTACAGCGGCCACGCCACCATTGGCACCCCGGCGCTCACCGCTTCTAGTATCGAGTTCCACCCGCAGTGAGTCACAAACCCACCCACTGAGTCATGACTCAGCACGGCTACTTGTGGTGCCCATTTCTTAACCACCAATCCCCTGCCTCTAGTTCTATCTAAAAACCCATTAGGCAACAACACATCCAAATCTGGCTCTGTTAAAATGCTCTTGGTTTCGCCATCTGCGGGTGGACTACGCACTACCCATAAAAACCCGTGGCCGCTTTTTTCTAACCCAATTGCCATTTCCGTCAATTGCTCTGCTTTGAACAACCCCATACTACCAAAACAGAGAAACACAACACTTCGACTCGGTTGCGAGTCGAGCCATCTCAAACACTCGTGTTCGTGATCCTCGCTGCTGTTCGCAACTATCGGTCCGATATAATAATTAACCGGCGGAGTTGGCAAATTCGGAGTGCAGAGCCCGTCGGATATCGCTTTGACAGCTCTCGGCTCGAATGCGTGACAAGTATTTGTCAAGATTCCTGCTGATTTTACCATGTTGATTGCGGTGCCAAATAAACTCTTATAAGCAATTCCCTCAGTATCAAGGAAAGGCCCAGGCAAATCAGGAATAGGGATTGGCGGAACTCCCGGGAATTCAATAGACGTGTTTGGGTCTTTGTTTTTTTCTAAGAGAATTTGATGAGTTTTTGGAAGTGATAGGAGTGCAGAGAGGCTACTAGCGCTAGAGGTGCAGAAGTAGTAAGTGGGTATGTCAAGGCTAGTGAAGACTTCAAAACTGGAATTGCAAATCAAGTCAATTATAGAAGCCTTGGGTCTTGATTTTTGGGAGATCATTGTTTGAAGGGCGTGGTGGAGATTCGAGTTGTAAAGCTGAGGAAGTTCGAAGGCGAGTGTAGCAATGTTGTCCGAGGAGGTGGTGGAAGGAGGAGAGATGGTGGAGAGGTGGTGGAAGTGGACGGAAGGAGTGGTGACGGTGACGTGCTTGATGTAAGAGGAGATGGAGCCGGTGTCGAACGGTGTGGTGGTGATGAGGATTATGATGGAGAATGAAGGATTGTAAGTTAGTATGAGCTTTCCTAGCTCCACCATTGGAACTAGGTGGCCCATTACTGGAGATGGGTATAGTATAATGGTGTCCTCCATTGAGAGAAAGAGAGAGAGTAGCTTTTAAGTTTGCAGTGTTATGGTTTTGCGATCTTGTTCCAAGTATATGCATAAAGGGATGCTAGGTGCAAAGAAATTTATTTGAAATACATTATTTATGATCGGTCATAAATAGTGCATTCCGGATGATTTTCGGGTAAAATTTGTTTGTATATTACACTTTTGATATGTATAAGGTGTGTGTAGACTAGACGAGAGAAGGAAAAGCCTGATTGATGCATGTGCAGTAGGTGCAACCGTACAGGTGAAATTATACAATAGTCAAGAAGTACTGTTATGTGATGCTCCGAAGCACTTTACTATCATACATTCCTGTGAGGTTTACCATTAAGAATATGAATCTCACAGTGGCGATTTCCGAGTATGTGCCTTTGCCGATGGGTACCAATAATCGGCCGGGATCCCGATATGTGTCAAGTATGTATATGTGTGTGATAAGCTTGGCGGCATTGGCTATGTAAATGTGTTTGAGTACGTTATGCTTTCATGTAAAATATCTGTTGGATTTCTTTAAATGTTCGTAACTAATGTGCTGTATGTGTGTTGAATATTCAAAACCCAAATTAGAGTATGAGCTTTACTCACTGAGCTTTCAGCTGACGGTTTAATTACCAATTTCAGGTGATGAAGTATGATAGCTCATAGATGCAATATTTTGTGCAAGTTTGGGCTTCATGGAATCGTTTTGCATATAGAAATGAAGTAGAAAGAAGACTTGTATTTTTAGGGCTGTTTTGTACTTGTTTCCCTTATAATCAAGGCCATGTATTTTTTTTTTTTTTGCAAAATGATGTACATAAGCTATGTATTTTAGGGTAAGGTTATGGATGTTCATGCTGATGTAATTAAGATATCATGAAAATTATCAATGTATGGTTGCTCTTGACCAAATGGGTTGTGCTCATTTTGCTTAAACTCGTTTATGGTTACTTTTATTGATAGACCCCATAAATTTAAGTGAAGTTTTTTAAATCGCTTCCGCAAAATGTTCATTTTATTTATTTATTTATTTATTTAGAGCACTTTTTTTAAGCCCATTTGGTTATGTAAGAAGGCCTTGATGGCCGGTCACGTGCCGTAATTCTCTATTAAGGGGTCTAGGGATAGCGGGACGTGACAAGTTTAGTTTAGGAAATGGAACAAATCAATGTGTAAAAGTAAAACCATACCTGGTGGCTTTTTCACTTAGGCAAGTGGAATATATTTTGCACCAATTGCCAGCGCTATTGAAGGAGCGGACATAAATCCTCTAGTTCAACTCCTAGGATGCACAAAGAAGCAATAATGAAGTAGGCACCAAATTTTTCCACGTAAAACTTGAGAAGTTATACTTAAGCATCTTTCAATATTGACATACCACCAAAGGGCCACTATTAGCAGCGAGCTGAATCATACACTTGACACTAAACTTCAAGATATTTAAGGCAAATGACAGACAAGTAGTGTAGGTAAATTAAGAAGGGGATTGAAAAATGAAATTGCAAGGATTTTCTGGTTCGGACATACCTTCTTCAAACTGAAAACTTTTGATACATTTTAACAGCTAAATAATATTTAATCCCTTGCGTCACTTATACAACATAAGTTGAAATCTATTGAATACATTTTAGAAAGAAAACAAATAAGAAGTTAGAGGTAATGCATTCAGAGTAATCTATTGATTTGCTCATACATAGTAATGCATTCAGAAATTAATATCTTCCATGTAGCATCCATAACTTCAGATGTACTTATTGTGCCCGACTCGGACTAACCCAAAAACCAAATCTACAGTCTGAACTCCCCACAGTTGCAGAACTAAGGGGGTGTTTAGGATGTCTAATCAGGCACTTGTCATCTTTTAGTTAATTGGCAACAACCAAAGTTATAGATAACCACTTCTATGAAGAGTCATTAGAGATCCTCTTATAGTGATTGTAAACAGCCACCGAAAGCACCTGTGCGCTGTAGCCATTATATAATAAGGAGAGCATGCAAGACAAACTTTATCCAAGCAAAAGTTTCTCGTCAATGACACCATAAACAACAGAACTCAAGAAACTATACATCATACATACAAAAAATGTCTGTCCCACATACAAATATGCTGCAATTACTGTTCCATGTTATCATTTCTTTTCCATCTTAATTCCAGAAACTGCAAAAGTGTCATTGCATACAGTGAGCTATTCAATATTACACCACCAACAAAAGGCAATGGCAAAAAAGCACATTGTAGAAAATACCATATCTTTGGTTAAATGTTGCGAAAACCAACAATGATTGAATTAACTTTTCCGATTGTCTAGAAGAAACGAATAAATAAAGTTTCAAACGCGAAAAAAAAAATTGAATAAGGACAAAAGCCCAAAAATTTTAAAAATCTAGCGGAACGACAACTCACTCTCTCTGTTATGTGTGTTCGTGTGTCGTCATTTCTTCTATTTCAAAGAGTGTTTTGTTTTCTTTGGCACTTTGGAAAACTTTTTGAAAGAGTTTTTGATGCAAGGGGAATCTATGAATTAGTGCAGAAGTTGGCTTCGTCGTTCTAGCTATGATTGATCAAATTATCTCTTTCAAGTAATTTCTTTCACGAATCGATTTAGTGTTTGAGCTACTAGAAAGATTCAAAAGGTAATTTCAATCGAGGTGGGTAGTGCAGTAGGCACAAGCAATTCGCTAGAGTTATACAAATCAACATGCTATACAAATCTACAAAAATAAGAAACATGATTCTGATTTCAAAGATTGTTGGATACGGCAAAAATTGACTGGAAATGGAAACCCCAAAATAGAGGCCACAATCGATCCCACGATGCCGATCAGTGGCCCCGATAACCAAAACCAAGGTCGGATGCAGCACGGAAGGGGATCGGTCGGGCCGATTCAAACAGAAACGTTTGTACAAGTGCAATGAGAGTGCCTTGTTACCTTGTTCCGGCTTCTCCTATGATTTTCGCTGAAACTATGAGGGTGCACAATGGGTAAAATGCCCTCTGTTTTGATGGCTTCCATCATCAGGCCTTCTTCTTCTCCGTCCTTCGCTTGTATTTCGGAATGGAAGGGAGAAGGACGAAACCACACCCAACCCTTAGGGCTTCCTCCTCCTCCTCAGATTTCTTCAACCTATTTCTATCCCCTTCATCGCCATCTCCGGCCACACTACCATCAGGTGCACCACCGATCGCCACCGCCGCCACCACCATTACCGTCTCTCTCTGATGATCGGCCTGCGATGCTGGCATTCGTCACGCCGTTGGAGTAGATCTCATCGATCATCTATGACGATGTTTCATCTTCGTGATTTCGTTTTCTCCGTCGCTCTCTCACTCATCGTTCGCCAGTTACCCCTGTTAGAGAGAGAGAGAGAGACCAAACGTAATTTCTGGCAGAATTTGTGTGAATCACTGTGTAAATGGGAGGTGATTTTACCGGAAAGCCCCCAAGCCCAATACCACTATAGGACAAAATAATGTCGAAAAATCGGGACACAGACGGAAAACATCAAAAGTCCAAAAACCCGTTAAAGTAATTCGAAAATAACCCAAATAGTACCTGTGGCCCACCACTTTTGGGCGCGAAATGACGAGAACACCCCAAACCCCAAAGAAGTAAATTCCATCGGCTAGTTTCTAAACCCAAGGGCATTATCGTCCGGAGATCACCAAAGTGTAAGCCACATTTTGGAGCTTCATTCCTTTATAGGTGGCCTGTGGATAAGAAATCAAGTAGCCTTATTTGACTTCATGTGCAGTGTGATATATATATATAGATATGGAATTGTTCAAAATGGTGGAATTATGGGAGGATAAGAAAGAGTTTCTCACGCGACATTTGTACGAACGATAGACTTGAACATGTCTAGAGATCTGACGAGTAGTATTGCAATCCGTTCTCTCTCGACTCGTAAAATTCTTAGGTTCCTTTAGTACATGCTTTTACGGACTCCAAGTATAGAAACTAGATAACCGGGCATCGCAGAGTCTAGTCGTGGGTTAATATGTGGCTTGTGAAGGTACGGGGGATGTACTTAGAGGTACGGTGAGGACGTGTGGGATTGTAGAATGCTTAAAGTGAAAATCGATGTGAGAAAGAAGTGTTTGAGATGATAAAATAACTTGTGTCCTCACGACTCGCCAAATTTTTCAATTCTTTTGGCACCCTTTGTAACACCCCGACCTAAAATTCGTCCGTGGTTCGATTTAAAATGAAGGCAATAATGGGACCGGCATGTAAAATTATTTAATTTTAGTCTGGAACAGAAATTAGAAACATTTCTTGAAAAATGGAAAATACTATAACATGAAACATATATATATATATATATATATATATATATATATATATATATATTATTAGACACGTTACTTAAAAAAAAAGCAAATAGGCCGGAGGTTCTGTTACTCTCTAGGAAATATGAGAATGCCAACTTAAGCTTGTTGACTGCCACCTAAGTATCCAAGTGTTCAAAATTTGATTAACTAGGTCTACATGTGTCCAAGCTAAGCTAATAGGGTAGCCATGTGTCAAGGCTAAATTAATTTGGTAAGTCTATAAATAGGGGGTGCTCTCTAATGGCATGGGCTAAAAGTAGTAAGTGTAAAAAGAAAGTACTGGTACTGTACGGGTAGGAAAAAAAAGAAGAAAGAAACACCAAGTCAGTAGTGAAACAATTACCATAGGAGAAAAATAAAAGAAAGAAAGGAGGGGGCATTTACTGCCGTGCCTTTTTTTCTCGTAAGCTTCCATTACGTCGTTCAGAGGATAACAAGTATTCATAACAAAGAATTTAAAGGTGAGATACTTATACTTTAGTTACGTGATTTTTCTTTATAAAAGTAGCATGATTTTATGTTGAGTAAAGATTATTATTTTATTTTAGATATGCCATGGGAAAAGATATGACAATTTTTCATGTTAAAGATTAAAAGCACGTCAAACAAAGGTGTTGACGCCGTAAAATTTAAGATTAGAAAATGAAACCGGTCAGACAAAGGAGATGACCTATTGATGCATCCGAACAGTTGTCCCGAATTTGGGGGACGCTTAGAAAGATACCATAACACAGAAGGGAGTTATATGGACGGAAAGAATAGGGTCCTAGTGGCCAGTGCCTTGATCATTTCACACAGCAAGAGGGGTCGCTCCCCTACAAAAAGATTAAGTTGTTGGATGGACATTATAGGAGTATTTGTTTTAGATTATGCAAGCATTTATGTTAAAAATTGTTTCCATGGTATAAAACGTGCAACTTTTGTATTTGTATCTCACACGAGCATTTGGCTTATGAAAATTGATATTTGTTCCCCAGATAATGAAGAATAGGGACGGAGTTGCTGCTGCCCTGGGACATGCTTGTTGTACTTTTGTAGATATTGTAAAAATGTTGTCTTTTTAGAAGACTTGGTTTTGTAATAAGAGTTTTTGGAATAAAACAATCATGTTTTTATCTCCAAATTTAATTATGAAAAAGAGGCCTGGATGAGCGTTAGGTCTCATCGGCCGGTCACGATGACTCGACAAATTACTAGAATCGGGGTCGTGACACCCTTCCTATGAGATTCAAGAGTAGAAACCATGGAAAGAGTGGTGTGGGATTATATATAGGCTTGATACGCCATGTCTGTTGAGAATGAGTAAACTAATGAAAAGGCATGCACATATGTATTCAGAAATTAGATAAGGGTTAATTGAAGTTTTGTAGTATGATCGATAGATTGATGATAAAATTGATTATGAAATGATGACGATTATGAAAGATATGAAGAGTGACCCAAGTGGTCGTTATTGAGGGAAAAGACTCGGGGTGACCTTGTGCTCGAGAGAACTAGACCCGAGGTGACCCAATTGATTCCTATTATTGAGGGAAAAGACTCGGGGTGACCCTGCGCTCGAGGGAACTAGACCCGAGGTGACCCTAGTGATGATTGAGGGGGAATATCTGATTAAAAGGAAAGATTTGCGATAAAGAGATTTGATGAAGATCAATGTGGACACGAGAATAATTGTAGTACTGTACGAAGAATAATAAGATGTTTATAAATCGATTATAGACAAATGTGGAACGACGTGAGTTTATTAACATATTTAGTTAAAGAAGTAAACGGCTATTGACATTCATGTGAAGTCTAGGACCCTTAGACGATAATTTGCAGCTTGTTGGTAGTCACTTGTACCATAGGCGGATCTGTCAATACTCATTCATTCTCGGTGTATGATTCATTCAAATTACATATAGCTTGAGCTTAGAATTCTCTACTGGGCTAGTGTAGCTCAACCAAATCTTTCTTTTCAGGTTCTAATGCCGGGCAATAGATTGCATGCATTGTGTGCTTGACAGTAAAAGACTTTTTGGAAGCAGACATCACTGGTTATTTCGTCATCTTTGTGAAGATCTCATTTTGTTAAATATGGTTTTGTAACTAATTACTACTGAATTTTCTTTTGACTAAAGTTGTAATTATCTAAACTTAAAGAACTGTTTGTAAATTAAAAAGGAGGAAAACTCTTTTGGGTAACGTATATGTTATGCGAGATTCTTTTATTAAAAATGTATTGTTTAATGATGTTGAAAATCGAGGGCGTGACAATAAACTTAGACATATATATTATGGTAATTCGTAACTTGAACCCTAAAATATAATTATCATGGCCTTTCTTCTTTATCATTAATAACTTTTAGTGTATAATTTCGTAGAAGTTGATTCGTTTTGGGAAAGTTATGTTTTCCTTTCCTTTTTCCAATTTTATTATTTTTCCCAAATTTTAGGAATTTTCGTTTTTGAGTTAGGGTTTTGCTAGAGTTACGTCTTTTTCCTATAAAAGAGATTGTAACATAATTTTATGCAGCTTTTTATCAATAATATTCAGACTTTGTCTTTTTCTCTTGAGGATTCAAGAATTGCTCGTGGCTATGAGTACGTATTATTCGTTTGATTAGTACACAACTAATCTATTTGTTATTTCCGCTGCGTCAGTTGAGTCGAGCTCCGGTGTGAGGTGCACATACCACAAGAGTTTCTTTTAAACTGTTTTTTTGGTTTGATTAAATGGTGGAAAATTTTCTCTTTGGAAATTCATGTGTGTGAGTGTGTTTAGTTCGATCCTTAAGTAAAGCACAAAATTCCAAACTGAACAACTAAGGAAACCGGCTGAATCGAGCCAGACAAAAGCAACTAAGCCAAACAGTTCTATTTTAAATTAGTCGGTTGCAGTTTGTGAAAATGTAAAACCGATCATACCGGTTCAATTACAAAGTGGCCAAAAATCGACCAAATTGAACCGATATCATTCCTAGCCTCAAAAACCATGAGTTTGGATTTGAGAGATAAAAACCAAGTTATAGAAAATAATATTGTAAAGATATCTGTAACTTGAGCGCCAAAGTCCCAATATTTATTTGTTTACTTAACAACTTTTCTCTAACGAAGTGGTAATCCACTTTCACATGTTTAGTTTTGCCATGAAATATGGGATTTGAGGCAAGGGCAATTGCAGACTGATTATGACACCAGAGAAGATGAGGAAAAACAGGAGTAAGTCCCAAATCAAGGAACAATTGATAGACCCAAGTAATGTCTATTGGAATATGAGTTAAAGCTCTGTCCTAGTTTCAGTGGAAGATCGAGCCACTATATACTGCTTTTTCGCACATCAAATCAAATTTAATCCCAAAACAAGCAATAATGAGTGGTGAATTAACCATCTATCTATATGATCCCTGTCCCAATCAGCGCCTGTGGAAGCTGTGAGAACCAGGGCTTCGTGAACGAAACTCAATTCTTGACGAACACTCCCCCTTGATATACCTGAGAATTCTGTTGACAGGTTTAAAATGACTCTAGGTTAAGGGTCATACATATGTTGACTTGAAAAGATGTTTCTGGGTTAGTTAAGGTTAGATATTGTCTAAATCCACATATTATTCTATCCTGAACAAAACTGAGCCAACCAACTATGATCTCTTGAATATCTTTCCACGTGTGCTTTCAGACCTTTTTTTTTTTTTTCTTTTTTTATCTCCTCGATTGGTTGGTCAAAGTATTTTAGACACAATTTACAAAGAATGTGGGACATGTTAATCCTGTACCATTGGATTTTTCACACATTATTAAACATGAGGAAACTTGGCTTTACAATCTACCGTGAAATCTATCAGCAATTCAACGTACGTGTACAGGTTTTCGTTTACAAATAACAAGCTGGAGTTTTTTTTTTTCTACATATCCAGTAGAAGAAAAAATACTAATAAAAAAAAGAGCAGAAGAAAAAATAATTCTCTTCCAACCTGATAGAAACCCTCAATATTTTATGAAACCCGAATAAAAAAGACAAATTTGAACATATGTGGAGGATGATCTGCTTGACTCTTGATGACTGAGACAAAACCCGAGTTAACTCGATATTAGCCGTCTTTCCAGGACTCAACTAACTCGGCCAAAACAACACGAGACGACCCTCCGTCACAGATAGCTGCCTTAGCACAGTCTCTCATTGCCCTAACGCGTTCTCTCACCCCTTCCCCACTCACCGAGTCCATCAACTCCCTCACACGCTTCTCCAACTCGTCCGCGCTCACAAACCTGTTTTCGGACTGTTCCAACGCCAGAGCCACCTTCATTTCCTCCACCAAAAGAACTCTATTAAACCTCTGCTCCGCGTACAGTGGCCACGCCACCATTGGCACCCCGGCGCTCACCGCTTCTAGTATCGAGTTCCACCCGCAGTGAGTCACAAACCCACCCACTGAGTCATGACTCAGCACGGCTACTTGTGGTGCCCAATTCTTAACCACCAATCCCCTGCCTCTAGTTCTATCTAAAAACCCATTAGGCAACAACACATCCAAATCTGGCTCTGCTAAAATGCTCTTGGTTTCGCCATCTGCGGGTGGACTACGCACTACCCATAAAAACCTGTGGCCGCTTTTTTCTAACCCAATTGCCATTTCCGTCAATTGCTCTGCTTTGAACAACCCCATACTACCAAAACAGAGAAACACAACACTTCTACTCGATTGCGAGTCGAGCCATCTCAAACACTCGTGTTCGTGATCCTCGCTGCTGTTCGCAACTATCGGTCCTATATAATAATTAACCGACGGAGTTGGCAAATTCGGAGTGCAGAGCCCATCGGATATCGCTTTGACGGCTCTCGGCTCGAACGCGTGACAAGTATTTGTCAAGATTCCTGCTGATTTTACCATGTTGATTGCGGTGCCAAATAAACTCTTATAAGCAATTCCCTCAGTATCAAGGAAAGGCCCAGGCAAATCAGGAGTAGGGATTGGTGGAACTCCCGGGAATTCAATTGACGTGTTTGGGTCTTTGTTTTTTTGTAAGAGAATTTGATGAGTTTTTGGAAGTGATAGGAGTGCAGAGAGGTTACTAGCGCCAAAGGCGCAGAAGTAGTAAGTGGGTATGTCAAGGCTAGTGAAGACTTCAAAACTGGAATTGCAAAACATGTCAATTATAGAAGCCCTGGGTCTTGATTTTTGGGAGATCATTGTTTGAAGGGCGTGGTGGAGATTCGAGTTGTAAAGCCGAGGAAGTTCGAAGGCGAGTGCAGCGATGTTATCCGAGGAGGTGGTGGAAGGAGGAGAGATGGTGGGGAGGTGGTGGAAGTGGACGGAAGGAGTAGCGACGGTGACGCGCTTGATGTAAGAGGAGATGGAGCCGGTGTCGAACGGTGCGGTGGTGATGAGGATTATGATGGAGAATGAAGGGTTGTGGGTTAGTATGAGCTTTCCTAGCTCCACCATTGGAACTAGGTGGCCCATTCCTGGAGTTGGGTATAGGATAATGGTGTCCTCCATCGAGAGAAAGAGAGAGTAGCTTTTAAGTTTGCAGTGCTATGGTTTTGCGATGTCGTTCCAAGTATATGTACAAAGGGATACTAGATGCAAATTTGTTTTACCTTAAATACGCTATTTATAATTGGTCATAAATAGTGTATTCCGAGTACAAATCACTTTTGATATGTATAAGGTGTGCGTAGACTGGACGAGAGAAGAAAAAGCCGAATTGATGCATGTGCACTAGGTGCAACCGTGCAGGTGAAATTATACGATAGTCAAAAAGTACTCTTATGTGGTACTTCGAACCACTTACAATTATAAATTCCTATGAGGTTTACCATTAAGTATATGAATCCCGTAAGAATATATAGTTATAATGTGATCCGGAGTTTTCTTTCGCGGTACTCTGAGCTATTGAATAATTACTAATTACTGTAAAGGTGCGAAGGTTATGGGACAATGATCGGTAACCATTTGTTCTTAAAAACACTTGGTGGAGATGGCATGAGAAGTAGGACCAGTTGCCGATGAAGTTGGTGCAGCAATTATTGTAATGAGTTTGATGCTAAGGTCATCAATTATTATAGTAGTATTTGTGTAGCCTGGTTCGGCTTTAAGATTGTCACTTTGCTGCCTGTGTACGTGTGTGGGGTTTGAACCGTTTGATTTGCCCAGTCAAGTCATAGGGATACGTGGGCAGCGCCTCAGAAACTATGTCTTACTGTAATTGATAATATGGAGACGTATAAAAAGGTTGCGTTCTCTTGAACTTAATTTAAATTAGAAAATTTTGTCTTTATTAAAAAAAATTTTACATTTATTAGTTTTGCGTTAAATTTTTGCATATTATTAAATCGTCTCGACGAGAAGAATTAAAAAGGTAAAAAAAATTTATTTTAACCCAAGTATTGACATTTTTTTGCTAAAAAGTGATTATTTCTTAAAATACTTGGCCACTTGGGTAAAAGTATAAAATTATACTTTTCCAAACTAACAAATACGAAAAAAATTCAAATAAGAACAAAACTCGCAGATTTAAGTTAAGTTCAAGAAAACGCAAGCTAAATATTGGTATTAACTATGAATGTAATTTCTGTCTTTATTGTTTGCGTTCTTTTCTCGATTGGCCTTCGCATGTTGTAAGTATTGCACTCCAACGGATTTTTTCAAGAACGTTATTTTGAACTTTTTATCATCGTAATAATTTAAAAAGATTCACTTCGGTGAAGTCAGCTCCACAGCCAATAGTCGAACTTGCGTAAAAAAGAACGTTGGAGAACTCAAATGTTCATAAGAGCATCTCTAATCCACCTCTATTGCTCCAAAATAGAAGATGATACTATGCATTGAAGAGAGATTTTGTAATTTATTCCTTTTTTTCTTCACTTTTTATACTTTTTGAGAAAATCTTTTAGGGACCTATCATTTTTTTTAGAATTTGGTCCTCCAAAAGTAAATTTGGTTATCTAAAAATAGAGAATCAAAAGTAAATTTGGAATACAAAATTCCTCCAAACTCACAGTGCTCTTTTTTCCTTTTTTTCTTTTTGGGTACTACGGAAATAAGACACCCCATTCTTCCGCTTCTAATGGCATGCTGTATTTTTTGTCCATAATAGGTGGAGGACCATCGTTGCAGCCTACACAGACGAACCTAAAAGAACCAAAATTATTATTATTATTATTATTTGAATAGATAAAAGAACCAAAACGAAGATGAAACAAATTCAGCAAAACTAGCTCTACCCCACACACACACACACATATATGCCTCTGTCATTCTATGAGTCTCTTCCTTTTTACGTATGGCCCTGCCTCTCCCTTTGGCAGTATCCACTAATTCGAAACTTAATTTGAAAGCCATATTTCGACCCATACGTTTACGGCTTTATGCAATGTCGCTAATAACCAACGAATGGCAAGTACTTTTCCTTGTAGGGGAGGGGCGGGGCGGTTCTCGGGACACTTAAAAAAACCCCCAAAGTTTCCGATCAAATTTTGATGATCTGAGCCGCTCAATTCAAAACGTGATTTTAAGGGTACTTTGAGGGAAATCAACAAAAAATATGACCAAGAAGGGCTTCATAAAAAACTGCTCAAATCAAACCCTTCCCGGTTAGTTTTTTTGCCAGTTTCTAAAGGGCACCCTTAAAAATCACGTTCTGAACATATTGGGCGGCTCGGATCATCAAAATTTAATTGGAAACTATGAAATTAAGATTCGGAGAATTTTTTTAAAAGTTTTTTTAAGTATCCCCGGAACCAGATCGCATATATTCTCCAAGACTACTAGTTTGAAAACTTACCATTCATCATAGCCTTGAACACTCTTTGGCTCAACAATGTGTTTTTTTTTTTTTTTCGGTAACCGTACGTTTCATTGAACTCCCAAACAAAGAATACAAACTCATCCACAAAGGAAATCCTAAACTACTAGGTCATGCAAGATCAATACAAACTCATCCATTCTATGTTACAGCAATTACAACCGAGGGGATTCAAGGATCCCACAAGGAATATTCCACCGCTGGCATAGATTTTGGCAGGAAGAGAGCAAGAATTCTGAGATCTCTGTTTAATGTTATTACTATAAGATAAGATATTAAATTCAACTATTAAAACAACAGCTATAACATTTCTTTTCTTGTTATTTAAATGATCACTAGCCACTTACGACTGGTAGCTCTTAGGCAAGGGAGCCATTAGTTCAAATATTCTTTTTCACCAACCAAGCTAGATTGTGACCATGTGAGTCAACTCAACTCTGATTCCATGACTCTACTAACTTAGCCAGCGCAACTCGGGATGACCCGCCTTCACTCATGGCTTCCCTTGTGCCCTCACTCGCTGCCTTGACTCGGTCCCTAACTGCCTTTCCTTCCTCCGAATCCATCAACTCAGTAACTCGCTTCTCCACCTCCTCTGCCGTCACAAACCCGCTTTCCGACTCGTTCATCCACAAGGCCAGCTTCATTTCCTTCACCAACAGCACCCTATTCAGCCTCTGCTCCGCGTATAGCGGCCACGCCACCATCGGAACCCCAGCGCACACGGCTTCCAACGCCGAGTTCCACCCGCAGTGAGTCACGAACCCACCCACCGAATCGTGCTGCAGCACCGCCACCTGCGGGGCCCACGACTGGACCACCATCCCCCTCTCCTTCGTCCGGTCCAAGAAACCGTCCGGGAGCAACGAACCCAAATCTGGGTCGGGCAATGCCAAAAGCACCGGGGTTTGCGTAGGTGGAGCCCGCACCACCCACAAAAACCTCTGCCCACTCCTCTCCAACCCGATTGCAATCTCCTTCAATTGCTCCCCTGTGAACAAACCCAAGCTTCCAAAACACAGAAACACAACGCTTCGACTCGGTTGCGTATCCAGCCACGTCAAACACTCCTCCACGTCACCACCGCCACCGCCACGGTCCTCACCGGAGGCAATTAACGGCCCTATACAAAAGACCGGCGGGGTAACACCGTTAGGAACACACAATCCATCCGAGATTGCTTTAAGAGCTCTCGGCTCCAGTGCTTCGAACGTGTTCACAATAATCCCATCGGATTTGGGCATGTGGTTGAAGAAATCTATAAAGCATTCGTATTCTGTGGAGTTTCTTTCGAGCATCGGACTCGGCATATCGGCTGCTGGAATCGGGGGTAAATTCGGAAAATAAAGATCCGTGTTTAAGTCTTTGAAGCTTTGGTTAATGTTTTGATGAATGGTGGGTAAGTAAAGGAAGCAATCGAGGCAACCGGCGCCGGAAGTGAAGAAGTAGTAGGAGGGGATGTTGAGTTCTGAGCCAAGTGGTAGAGCGGGGGTGCAGAAGAGGTCGATGACGAAGGCAGCGATGGTGGTGGTGGTGGAGAGGGAGAGGAGGGAGCGGCGGACGTGTGGGGTGTTGAGGCGGAGGAGCTCGAAGGTGATGGCTTCCGTGGAGGGGAAGGAGGCGGGGTCGAGAGGGATGAGGGGGAGGTTGTGGAAGGTGATGGAGGGAGTGGTGGAGGAGACGCGGCGGAGGTAAGGGCCGGTGGAGCCGGTGTTGAAGGAAGTAGTGGTGGTGAAAATGGTGATAGAGAAGGAAGGGTGGCGGGTGAGGATGAGCTTGCCTAGTTCTACCATGGAGATGAGGTGGCCGATGCCTGGAGATGGGTACAGGACTACGGTGGCTGCCATTGACATTGGGACTGACATTGAGAGTTGTAGCAGAGGGTTCTAAAATAAACTTGGCATTCGCCTGGTGAATTACTTCAGGTAGTATTAGTAATTTCACCGTCGACTAGCATCGGGGTCTGATGGAAGTCGGAACAAAGTTTTGTATGAACACGCTCAATACAAGAATTAGTTATCAAAATACCTATTGACCATCATTTTTCCAAACCTTAATTCAAGGTTCAAACGTCCATTATCATTTTTATTCCAATAAATTGACGCATTAAGTATCTTAAAACCATCAGCAAATCCGAATCATTAAAAACACAATCAAACGACTGAGACTCGAGGTCCGCCCAAATCTCTCCGTTCGGGATCCCTTATCTAATCCGGATTGATAAGATAAATATACAAAAGATCGTTCTTTATTTATCTTCGGCTTTTATAAATGGTGGACAAAGCTTTGTGACCGATGACAATTATTCTTTCCGCATATAATCTGGCTTGTCTTTGGTTCAGTTTAGATTGTCAGTTCAAGTGATCGCAATCATCAGTTAGCATTTTTAATGGTTCAAATTTGTTTTGAATCTTTTATGAGTAATAATTTATTTTTACCGATAAAAGATTCAAACCATTAATTATTAATATAAATAGCCCAGATTAAACTGTATACACTTATCTGTAGTCAACTGCAGATAAGGTAAGACAAATCCAATTTTTCCACAAAATTTGACAAAGTTGGGGACACTTGAAAGCACACCAAGTTTGACCCCCAAAAAAATAATTAAAGAAAGCACAGCAAGGAAATTTCTGAAGAAGTATCAATCAATAGTACTCCCATAATGCGAGATATATATTTTTCAGCGCCGGTTTGGTATATTTCACATAGTATCTGTTCGGCACATTTGAATCGTCCAATACACTTTTGGACGGTTCGGATTGAAATTCTCTCTCTCCTCTCATCTCAACAATTTCTTTATTTTTTTTTTTCTTTTCAAATTTGAGCAGTCCAAAAATACAATAAATGACTCTAATGCGCCAAACGAACACCACGTGGTACCATTTTGCGCAGAAAAATTTTCCCCATAAAGCAGCTACAAATTCACTAAGCACCAGCCAACAGTCAACAGTAAGAAAGGATGCTGCATATGCTTCTCCTCTCTAATCTCACGCCTCAGCAAGCTGCATATACTCCATCTTTTTCTTTCATAAAAATTAGGTAACTTTCATTATCACTTCCTAGTCTTATGGAGCCAATTTATGCGAAGTTTTACAGAAAATTAAATTCCGCTAGTTAACGGTAACAAGAGATAAAGTCGATGTGTGTGAACACTGATTTCAACAACCTCAGATACAGAAAATCAAAATACAGTGCATAAAACAAGTAAAACGTCATGCAAACATGCATGCTGGGGTGAAATCAGAACCATTTAGACGTCTCATTTCCCAAACCATTTGTGCTTTCTTGCGTTGCCGACGAACCCAAACCATTTACTGCTTCTCCAAGTTAAAAGACCAAAATTATGTAAGCAGAGGGTAGTATTTCAAAACCTTAGTCTTATTCAAATATCATAACAATACATCTACCACAGGGGCTCCAGCCAACCCTCAACAAGCATGTGACATATCTAATACTAGCAACTTTATTGATCTGTTGTGTAGCACGTTCATCTGTCGTGTAGCACCACAAAGCTACAACTTATTTTCTCGTGAATTTTGTCTCAGCCTTGAGTCCATGACTCAACCAATTTGGACAACGCAACTCGAGACGACCCGCCCTCGCTCATGGCCGCCTCTGCAGCGGCTTTCATTTTCGAGACTTGCATCCTCAGCGATTTCCCTTCTTGCGATTCCATCAGCTCGCGAACTCGCTTCTCCACCTCGTCCGCTCTCACAAACCCGTCTTTTGAATCCTTAATCGGCAGGGCCAGATTCATTTCATCCACCATAACCACCCTATTGAACCTCTGCTCCGCGTAGAGAGGCCAGGCCACCATCGGCACCCCCGCGCACAGCGCTTCCAACACCGAGTTCCATCCGCAGTGAGTCACGAACCCACCCACCGAGGCGTGATTCAGCACCGCCACCTGCGGAGCCCATAACTTCACCACAAGCCCCCTCGCTTTCGTCCGGTCCAAGAAACCTTTTGGGAGTAAAACGTTCAAGTCGGGCTCAGGTGGTGCGAATCGTTTGCTTTGGTCCTCCGATTGCGGGCTCCTAACCACCCACAAGAACCTCTGCCCACTTCTCTCCAACCCAACAGCAATTTCCGTCAATTGCGCTGCTGAAAACAACCCCATACTGCCAAAACAGAGAAACACAACACTTCGACTCGGTTGCAAGTCCAGCCACGTTAGACACTCATTCGAGCTGCCATCATCGCTGCCAGCCTGATTATTGGATGCAACCAGTGGTCCAACACAATAAAGTGGCGGCGTAAGTTCCTCATCCGGCACACAGAGACCGGCCGATATTGCTTTGATGGCTCGTGGCTCGAGCGATTCAAACGTGTTGACAATGATCCCAGCTGATTTCGGCATGTGGGTTGACGAATTCAAGAAGCCCTCATAGGCCTTATCGTTCCGGTCGAGCAACGGCTTCGGCATGTCAGCCGGTGGCATCGGTGGCACACCGGGAATGTCAAGATTAGTGTCGAGATCTTTAAAACTCTTGGTGATGGTCCGATGCATAACGGGGGTGTAAAGGAAAGCAGCAAGACTACAAGCTGCGGAAGTGAAAAAGAAGTAGGCAGGGAGGTTAAAATCTGCAGCAACGGAGAGACCTGGATAGCAGAAGAAGTCCATGATAAGGGCACGGACCGTGCTAGTCTTGGAGATGGATGTGATGGCTTGGTGGACGTTCGGGTTGTTGAGGCGGAGGAGTTCGAAGGCTAGGGTTTCGGGGTGGGGAGAGCTGTTGGGAGGGAGAGAGACGGCGGGGAGGTGGTGGAAGGTGATGGAACTGGTGGTTGCGGAGACATGGTTGATGTAAGGAGCAGTGGAGCCGGCATTGTATGGTGGGGGAGTGACGAGGATCATGATGGAGAGATTAGGAGAGTGGGTGAGTATAAGCTTTCCAAGCTCTACCATGGATATAAGGTGGCCGATGGCCGGAGATGGGTATAGAATTACAGCATCCTCCATGACTGCTGTTAGAAAGAGAGATACAGAGACAAGGCCACGGATACTCGGTTACTTGCAATGACTATTTGGAGAGAGAGAGAGAGAGGGGTGTATTCTCAGAAATTATATTGAGATGATAGAATAGCTTCATCTAATTTGCATATAAATACATGTCATAATAGTACTCTTGTAGAAGACTAACCAATTCCATCGATCACTGGTCAACTCACAGAAAAAAACAAGCAAATGGGAACATCAAATGGGAGTTGAAACATACCACGTACCTTAACCTACTAGAAACGCATATTCAATAAAGTTGGGTCCTTCCCAAGAAAGAAAAAGGAAAAGAAAAAGTAGTTAGGTAAACTGCAAGCTTCACACCAGAAATCCAAATTAAAACAACTAACTACCCAGCTCCTATAAAAGCCAGAAATCCATAACTTTTTTATCGACCACGCTTTTGGGCATATATGGACATATGATAACAAAAAGAGAAAATGACGGCCAAGAATGTATTTTGATAATTAATATCGTCAATGACATTTTCAGCATTAATAAATATTCTTAGCTTGTCCTTGATATGTATTAATTATCAAAACACGTCTTAGGCCGTCATTTTCCCTCAAAAAATGAAGCTATTCCATTGATATTTTGTCTTCCCATATCGTCTCAACAACCACCCAACCCTTATTAGAAGCGCCACACACACACACACACACATATATATATATATATATATATTCCGGTTCCTATCCACACCTCCTCCTGTTCGCACCTTCCCTTTCCCGATCGAATTTTGATGATCCAAGCCACTCAATGTGTTCAGAACGTGATTTTCAGGGTATCCACAAGAAATCGGCCAAAAAAAAAAACACCTGGAAGGGATTGATTTGAACAGTTTTTTATTGAACCGTTCAATAAAATACAAACAAAAACTGTTCTGATGAAGCCCTTCCCGATCATTTCTTTTACCAATTTCTCGCGGATACCATTAAAATCACATTCTAATCACATTGAGTGGATCGGATCATCAAAATTCGATCGGAAAAGGGGAGGTGCGGACGGAAAGAGGTGTGGATAGGAACCGGATCAAGTCCACACCCCTTCCCATCTGCAACTCCCCTTTTCCGATCAAATTTTGATGATCCAAGCCGCTCAAAGTAATCAGAACGTGATTTTAAGGGTACTCTCAAGAAATCGGCAAAAAAAATGATTGAGAAGGGCTTTATCCAAACAGTTTTTTATTAAACGATTTAATAAAAAATTGTTCAAATCAAGCTCTTTCCGGTCTTTTTTTTTTTGCTGATTACGCGCGGGTACCTTTAAAATCACGTTTTGGACACATTAAGCAGCTCCGATAATCGAAATTCAATCAGAAAATAGGGGTCCGCACTTTTAGAGGTCCTCATTTGAAACTCTTGTATATACATATACAGAAATTTTCAAGTTAGAGATCCCTAATTTTTTTACGGTCCGAACTTTATTGTTTTTTTATTGAATTTCATTGATCCGAACCATTCAATATATTCAAAACGTGTTTTTAAGGGTACCCGCGAGAAATCGGAAAAAAATATAACCGGGAAGGGCTTGATCTGAGTATTTTTTTCATAAAAACTTCATAAAATGCGTTCTATGAAAAACTGCTAAGATAAAAACCCTTTCCGGTCATTTTTTAGCCGATTTCTCCTTTAATTTCCCTTAAAACACGTTTTAAACACATTGAACAGTTTGGATCATCGAAATTTGATGGGAAAAGTAAAATTCCGCATGATGTCTGGACCATAAGAAAAATCAGAGATCCCTTACTTGAACAAGACTATAAATATATATAAGCTAACTCACATTTCGAATCTTACGTACTATATAAATCTAACGGTCTAGAGTGATTCATTAAATCCAACGGCGTAGATCCTAGGGTTGGGCATTTTTGGGAAGTTTCAAATCAATCCCCCTCTCTCTCTTTCTCATATTTATTCCAAATTGGATTCCAAAACTCTCTCTCATTCTTTAAAACCTAATCAGTAATTGTTTCTTCTTTTTTTTCCGGGTTTGAAATTTTTTGGGCATTCTAAACTCTTAAAATTTTATATAGCATTCAAGGTGTTTGTAAGAAATAAAAAAAATATATACATCTACCTTTTGTTTATTTTCTTTTCAGTCATTCACCTAACAGTTGAATCTAATTTCATTATAGTCAATAGTAGGGTTGGGCATTTTTTGGAAGTTTCAAATCAATCCCTCTCTCTCTCACACATATTTATTCCAAATTGGATTCCAAAACTCTCTCTCTCATTCTTTAAAACCCAATTAGTAATTGTTTTCTTTTTTCTTTTTTTTTCCGGGTTTAAAATTATTTTGGGCATTCGGAACTCTTAGAATTTTATATACAGCATTCAAGGTGTTTGTAAGAAATAAAGAAATATACATCTACCTTTTGTTTACTCTTTTTTCGGTCATTCACCTATCAACTGGACCTAATTCATTATGATCAATAGTGTTTATTCCAAATTGGATTCCAAAACTCTCTCTCTCATTCTTTAAAACCCAATTAGTAGTAATTGTTTCTTTTTTTCCGGGTTTGAAAATTTTTTGGGCATTCGGAACTCTTAGTATTTTATATAGCATTCAAGGTGTATGTAAGAATGCCTAGATGGAATAAAGAAATATAAATCTACCTTTTGTTTACTCTCTTTTCGTTCATTCACCTAACAGCTGGACCTAATTTCGTTATGGTCAATAGTAACAATAGATAATTGATTTTAAATTGATCTTGATTATATTGCATCGTGCCTTTAAACACAAAATATTAAAACTTGCTAAAATGTAAAATTCGAGCCATGACCGATGTTCGAGCTGTGCCTTTAGGCACGGGCATGCACTAGTAAAGATTGTCCGCGAATCCGGACAATTCAAAATACAATCCAATAAAATGCGAACGTCCCATTTTCTCATCTTTCTTCATTAAATTTCGATAATTCGAGCCGCTCAATATGTTCATAACGCGATTTTAAGAGTAATGGCAGGAAATCAGCAAAAAGAATGACTAGAAATGGCTTGATTTGAGCTGTTTTATTTGAATCGTTCAATAAAATACAAACAAAAACTTCTAGAAACTCTATACTTCTCTCCCTGCAATTATGATTAGTCAAAATCATTTACAAATATTTTCAACTCCAACCGAACAACGAAAAACATAGGTAAAACAATCATTTGATGTAAAATCATTTTAATGGAAAATATTTTATATCGAAACAAAAGGAATTTTAAAACCCTCACGATAATCGAATTTCTTTAAAATACATTTACTACTTGGGCTCCAGCCAACCCTCAACAAGCATGTGACATATCTAATACTAGCAACTTTATTGATCTGTTGCTAGCAACTTTATTGATCTGTTGTGTAGCACCACAAAGCTACAACTTATTTTCTCGTGAATTTTGTCTCAGCCTTGAGTCCATGACTCAACCAATTTGGACAAGGCAACTCGAGATGACCCGCCCTCACGCATCGCCGCCTCAGCGGCGGCCTTCATTTTCAACACCTGCATCCTCACCGAGTTTCCTTCTTCAGAGTCCATCAAGTCACAAACTCGCTTCTCGACCTCTTCTGCTCTCACGAACCCGTCTTCCGACTCCTTCATTGGCAAAGCCAAATTCATCTCCTCCACCATAACCACCCTGTTGAACCTCTGCTCTGCATAGAGCGGCCATGCCACCATCGGCACCCCTGCGCACACCGCTTCCAATGCCGAGTTCCAACCGCAGTGAGTCACAAATCCACCCACCGAGCCATGATTTAGAACCGCCACCTGGGGAGCCCATGACTTCACCACAAGCCCTCTGTCTTTCGTCCTGTCCAAGAAACCTTTGGGGAGTAAAAGATCCAAATCAGGCTCGGGCGGCGCCAAGAATCGCTTGCTTTGGTCCTTTGATGGCGGACTCCTCACCACCCATAGGAATCTCTGTCCACTTCTTTCCAATCCTACAGCAATCGCCTTCAACTGCTCTTGTGAAAATAACCCCAGGCTACCAAAACAAAGAAACACAACACTTCGACTCGGTTGCGAATTTAGCCAAGTTAAACACCCGTTTGAGCCTCCATCATCACTGCCAGACCGATTGTCAGCGGCAATCAGCGGTCCGATGCAATAAACTGGCGGCGTAGGTTCATCGGTCACACAATGACCATCCGATATTGCTTTCATGGCTCTTGGCTCGAGCGATTCAAATGTGTTCACAATGATCCCAGCGGATTTTGGGAGTTGAATTGACGCATTCAAAAAGTCCTCATAGACTCTCTCATTCCGTTCGAGTATTGGCTTTGCCATGTCAGCAGATGGGATCGGTGGCAGGCCGGGGATGTCAAGATCAGAGTTAAGATCTTTGAAACTTTTGTTGGTGCTTCGATGTAGGAAAGGCATGTAAAAAAAGGCACCAAGAGAAGCAGCACCAGAAGTGAAAAAGAAGTATGCGGGGATGTTCAAATCTGCGCCAACAGAGAGAGCCGGGCAGCAAAAGAAGTCCATGATAAGTGCACGGACTGTGGATGTGTTAGAGATGGATGCGATGGCTTGATGGACGTTTGGGTTGTTGAGGCGGAGGAGTTCGAAGGCTAGAGTTTCATGGTGGTGAGAAGAGATGTTGAGAGGGAGAGAGATGGGGGGGAGGTGGTGGAAGGTGATGGAACTGGTTGTTGCAGAGACACGGTTGATGTAAGGAGCAGTGGATCCAGCATTGTATGGAGGGGGAGTGATGAGGATCTTGATAGAGAAAGATGGGTAGTGGGTGAGTATGAACTTTCCCAGCTCTACCATGGATATAAGGTGGCCGATAGCCGGAGAAGGGTATAGAACTATGGCATCCTCCATGACTACTCTGTTTTTTGAGGGGGAGAGGGCTGCCGTGTATGCTCAGTTCACTTGTATTGAGACGATAAGGAGGACCATACCATATACGAGGATAGGTACAGTAGCCAGTCAGTATCGTTTCTGGGTATTACCACTCACCAATCTTTAAATTCTAAATTGAGGGTGGCTCCCGGCAATTTTGTTTTCAAGCAACAAGTAATGGAATCACACGGTATCCAGCAAGGAGTGGAAGAGGTTAAAATTAGAATAAAACCAAATAATCATCAACCTCGGTGGCTGTATCCATCAAATACACATTATTGTGGGGAGAAAAGGTTAAAAAACTGGATCACTGACTTGAGGAATTTCCGATAATAATTACTACCGGTAAGCAGGGCAGACGCACGTGGAGGCACATGGGGTCACGTGTCCCATGCCTTTCTTAAAAAATAAAAAATTTTGTTATTGATATAAATTTGTAAAAGTTTCCTACATTGGTACAAATCTTTTTTGTTTTTTTCCTTTTTTTGTTCTCTCTTTCTTTTATTTTTTCATTTTTGTTCTATCTCTTTCCTTTTTTTCTTTTTTTTTTTTTTTGTTTTACCTCTTTTCTTTATTTCTCCATTTTTGTCCTATCTCTGTGTATTTTCCTCCTGATCCAAAATATTATGAAAATCAAATTACTAAATTCTTTAGTTTACTTTCTATTAATTTTACAATTGGCACCGCGACAATTGAAAGAGTATTTTCAGACATAAAAATTATTCAAAATCGGTTGCGGAATAGAATGAGCGATCAATATTCAATGATTGAGCAATAATTTAGTGGTATACATACAGAAAAATATTTTTCAACATTGTAAAAAATGTGCCCCTAATATATGAAATTCCTTGGTCCGCCACTGCTTGTAAGCAAAAGCTAATAGACCCAACAGTGGTACCTAGATTTGACATACCCTGGCAGAAATAATAATAAGAGGATGTTGAACTAACAACACATAATATAGGACAAAAAATGTCTGGTATTACGATCCATTTAAATTTCATCTTAATCCTCTCATAACATGCTTACACTGGTAAATTAATCAATTCAACCGCTTCAAGATTCATAAAAAAAAAAAAAAACACAAAAGGATGTACGGAAGAGGAAATGATTTTTTTTTAAATCAGCAACGAAAATTTTATTAATCAACAAACCGAAATTACAAAGATTAAAGGGAAAATAGGAAAAAAATGGCATCACAACCTACGACTTACATCTCAACTAAATTTGACACCTAAGACGAGGACAATCATATATCACCCGACACCCGAGGAAGGAAAGTTGGTGAGAAGCCAACCATATACGATCTAGAACAGAAAGCCAAAAACAAGCATCTTAAACCCCCAAAAACAGACGGGAAATCGCTAAACTAGCAGACCTGTAAACAAAGACATCGAAGCCTAGAGCCAATCTTGATTCCAATCTAACAGGCAGCACTGTCAATAGCCATGGACCTCATCTAACCAGTCTCAACAACATTTCAGAATTCCACGTGAGTGTTGGAAATGATCTTTCACAACGCCCAAACTCATCTAACCATTCGGGGAAATTTTGACTGGTTGGCATACATCACCCGTGCACTTATACATAATCCGCTAAACTAGATACGAAAATAAGTAGTACTTTTTTATGGGCGCATCCCAGGGGTACTCTTTAGATTATTTTTCTGCATTTTCTGATTCAAATTACCCTATATCACTAAGGTACATGTGTTTCATATACCAGTGCTGATAAATGACAAAACCAGACCTCGTAAATTCAATGAACAAGATAACAATCCAAATTCGAAATTAGACAATATCATCACGATTGGAAACCACAACACTCCCGAATATTAATCAGAACAATTTCAAATTTTTCGAAGTAGTAGTAGCAGAAACACACCTAGTAGGGTCCATCTTGGCCGCCGGTGATTTGAGACTTGAGTTTGCGCGCATCTCAAACTAATTTTTACACCCCTTTCATAGCAATTTTCATACGCTTGTGCGTGGAGTGAGATGGCCTCAAGACTTTGGCAAAGAATATTAAACCGAGACCTTTAGTGGGAGCACATCTATAAGTCTCAGGCCAAGTTGGTCAACCCTTCGGGTTATAGTCTACTAGATTACATTCACAGGTAAACCATTCAAAGAAACTTATTTACGGAGGCTCTGTAAACTAAGTTTTACAGCGTCAAATCTCGCGCGTCCAAATCCAAATTTTAAAAGAATAATTCTTTTAAAATTTAGACCACTGATTGCCAAGACAAACAGGTGAGATTGTGCACTGCCATAAATAACTTATTCACGGAGGAGCCGTGAATAAGTTATTCTCGTATTGTAAAATGAAATCTAACGACGGAACTATTACATTAGGTAAGTGCACTCCTGACCATCGACATAATCCGCAAAAAATATAAGCACAAAAAATCTATCAGAGAAGGCAAATCAAAATAATAATCTGCTTCAAAAAAAAAAAAACTGGTTCAAAAAAAAATCATCATACGACCCAAAGAAAATGCTAACTGTATTACATCAAACACAGTTTGATTCAGACAATGAAAAACCGAAGAAATAATACAGACATTACGAGTCTCTATTACTCGGTGTTGAAATCAACGCCTCGATGGACTACTGATGTGTTTATTTCAGCATATCAAATAAAACCTTCGGTAACAGCAAAACTATGGACAACTTCAAAAGCAAACTGAGAAAAACTTTCACACCCATTTTACAAGGAATCCAACAGGGGCACAAGAGTTCAGTATTCCCACTTCTTCACCTCCATACCATCCGGAGGGCTTCCTTCCACCATCTTCGAACCAACTTCATTCCAGTTTGTGGACAGCACTGTCCCATTTGACTCAACCTGCACGATAACCAAACACTTACTCATTCTACTAATGGAATTAGTGAACTAATGGAATTAGTGAATGGTGGTGCTTCCAGCAAATACACTTAAACACTAATTAACGCGAGATATCAAGGTTCTGGTTCTTCTTTTAATCTTTGCTCAGCATGTCACGAGGTTGCTTTCCTCAATTTTTTTGACCGTCAGGAAACTTTTGTCTTGTGCGGCAAGTTAGATACCAATCATGAACAATTCTACTAAATGGTTAAAAAATAAAGTGATTGTCAGTCTTACAAATGATTTTCTCATAGCTCTTCTTGTGTCCTCATCAGCATCTTGATATATGTCCCGGAAAAATTTGTTCAAAGCAGCATCTCCATCCAACTTCTCTTCTTTCTCCTGACAAGCAAGCCACCAGTTAGTCATGCTCAAAAGCCAAAACAAATCCAAAAATTTGATGTATCTAGACTCAGATATTGGCCAGAAGTCTTACCTCTTTTTTCACTTGAGCTTCTAACTTTTCCCAATCTACTTTCCTTGGTTTTGAGGAAGGGTAACTAGGTCTTTGAGCACCTACAAGATGCAGCAGCAGCAGCCAACGTGAGAAAAAGTGATGAAGAGCACAAACCAGGAGGTGATTAATGACATAAGCATGTCGACCCACCTGATGACACAATGATGCTCTGTGGTACCATAGCATCCTTGCTGAATTCGAGAGACGTCCATTGCAAAGCTTCAGCTTTTGCAAGTCGGATTTCAATCTTTGTCGACAGAACTTCATACTTGCATTGCGCGGGTATTATCTGTAAATCATGCAAAGGAAACAAAAAAAGTTGGCAACTAGAGTGCAACTGCATGCAGTGGAAGAAAATTTGAACATCATTAGTGTCTGGAAAAAATCATTGTCTATGTCAAATATCTTCCCAGGCACCTAAGTTTCAACACAGTATCATGAATACAAATATGATTGAGAGAATACATATGACTGGTGGCGGGTAACAAAGTTTGTGCCTTACTTTTCCAAATAACCGAGGTTGAAAAGTGTATGAATCTTCACCAGGAACATCAATGGTGACACTCAGCTGTAAAACAACCATACAAAAATTAGGACAAAGGGGAAAGAAACATACAAAAAATGATTGCATATAACTAGTTTTCTGCTAAAAAATAGATAGAACCAAACTGTGAAACTCTGATAGTAAATCCATATGCATATAGAAGGAATTTATAGAACGATGTAGACATACTAATTGTTCACCAAACTCAACCGAAACACCAGTAGCTGGTATTCCCTTTGCAAATATAGTAACAACCACTTCCCCTGGTTTCTGGTAAAACTCATGCCTGCAGAAAAAATAGTTCATTTTAATTGACATCATCTCTATCACGGATTAATCAAAAAAAAAATCTCTATCAAGGACAAATCACTATTGGGCCATACGTCTGTAAAGACGTCACTAAATGAGATGTAGCTAAATGGTAAGTTCTAGGCTTCTAGCACATCACAAGTTCGCAACAACACAAGATCCTTCAGTGCTCAAAATATGCAACAGATAAGTGACCAAACCTTTCATATCCTGTTTTATATAACCTGAAAGCATTGTAAAGACAGCCAAAGTAGCCACAACCTGTATTTTGCTTTGCTTGATGACGCAACTAATTGAGCATCTTTTGTAGTTTCAACATTTCTGTCCACCAATTCAGGAGCAGGCGTAACAACACTACTTTCAGTTTGATTTGACGACTGATTGGGTGGCTCACCATTTTCCTCTGACAGATCATGCAAAATCAACCAATCAGACAAGAAAATGAACTAGCCATCATTAAATTGGACTTCACTTTTAGCTATGACAGTATCCCTATAAATCTCCCCTAAAGACTCTCATAACAATGCAGAGGAAATAGTAGTCTCATAAAGTAAATTATGACCCACAGAACACGAAGTTCGACACTTTTAAGCAAGTCTTCTGGCACCAATAGGTCAATTTACAGGCAAAGAAGTACCTGCAATGCGCTCGTCACATTCTTTGATCAAGTTCATGAATCTCGAATCTCCTGGTGCCAAAGAAGCACCTGCTTCAAGAGCAGCCTTAGCAGTCTGATATTCTTCAAGCTGGATACAAGCAGCGCTGCAAGAAGAGTAAAGGAATTAATAAATATATTATAGAGACTTTCGTACAGAGTTTCTCAGGATGATATACATTTAGCCAGAGCCAGTGTGATCTACCATGGAACACAGGTAATATGAGGAAGATGTTGGAACTGGTTCAGAAAGAAAGAAAAAAAACAGAAGAGTATAACATATCTCAACATGACATGGTCAATGGTTATAGGTATGATATGTCGAATAAGCTACTAAGAACAATGACATGTCCATTACCACTAATGTTGTCGTATATTGACAATATGCATTTAAGGAAAACTCTTGTCAGAAAACTTCCTCCGGAAAAAGTTGGAACTACCAAAATGCATGTCCCCTTGATGCAAATTCGAGTACATTAAATACATGTCCCCCCAAAGAAAGTTGGAAGTCCTAAACTGAACATATAATGGGATGGAGAGAGTAAAGATTAGTAATCATAAATACAAAAGATAGTCAACATATAAAAAATTCACATCTTCATACAACCAAACTATACAGGAGAAAATGTAACCCACCATCCATGCTTCTAAAGGATATACTGCCAACGTATCACATCAGTACAAGAACTCTTCGAAAGTCCAATCAAATGACAAATAGTATGGGGGGAAAAACAATAAATATCGATATAAGGACCATATAGGTGCCAGGAACTCAAAAGAACCAGACAATTACCTTGAGATGATCCGGACATTGAAGAGTCCACTAACTTGAAACAATAACTATGGCAAACAAAGTTCGGAGGATACTTAATCTAGCACAGAACGACTCACCCTTTACGCAGATATGCTTTGGAAATTGAAGGGTCCAACTCAATTGCTCTGGTTGCATCAGAAACAGCTTCTGCTCATGAAATACGTACAGATGAATCACCAGGTCAAAAATGGAGACAGCTAAATCAACCAAAGTGAACAGGATGAAACAAATTCGAAGGTCTATGGTCACGGCTGAATGCAAATAGAAAGAATTTTACAAAAATAAAATAAAATAAAAACCTTATCTAGAACATCGTTCTAAGTATCTTGCAGAAAACACACTTCAAAAATTTCTATCAACACAGGTTGAAAACTTCCAGCTACAAATTCAAAGAAGAAATTAATAAACCACAAATTCACAAAACAAAGTTAGGTAACATGTAGAAGTCATCCATGTTACCAAGCGCTACTTGGTCAAACCAGGACTCCAAAACCTAAAGTTCTACTCTCAGACAAAAATGTACAGTTTTACGCAACCAGATTAAAACCTGCAAACTCTAACCAGTACCAAAAGAGCATGGCCGCACAGGAAATTGTAAGACAAAATTTGAAGCATTGATGTTCAAACACTACTTCTACTAAAGGATAAGAAATCACTCTCCATCACACATAACTCCCAAAGACAAATGCAAAATACCTAAGTCAATCTCTATCACATCTACCTCCGAGTCAACAAATGAACAATAACTTCAACTTACCAAATAGCAGAACCTGTCCCAACGTTCCAACAAATCCATGGCATGAATAACATTCTTCTTTTGTCAATGTACTTGCATTGTTATTACTTGCAAACCTAGGGAAAGATAGAGGGAAAAAAACTATATTCTCTTTATTAGACTTCTAGAGGCTCGTCAATTTCATTTGACTGCATAGTCTCTTGAAATTACTTCATTTGCAATAGCACTGCAGCCATCGAAGTGTGGCGAAAGGTTCCCAGTTCCTATTGGTAGCAGATGAAGGAAGTTTATGTACATTTCATTCTTTGGCTTCTGAAATAGTCACATCTATTTGTGTGATACCCTATTCACAACCTTTTAGCACTTACCATCGAAATTTCCTATAAAAAAAAGGTCCAAACCACAAATCTCTTTTTTAAGGCACGTTTCTAAAAATATAGCGTGGTCTTGTACTCTTGTTTTTGCTGATCCTGTAATTCTCTTCACCTTTATCATTAATTTGATTTCCAAACCAAACAGGCACCATCTGGTGTTTTTGTTTTGTTTTCGCCTTTATCCTTAATTCGATCAATTCCTAGTACGAATTTGCTGCCAAAACTCACGCGTATGAGCAATTCAGCAGCATACAATCTGGCAATCAAATACTAAGACTACTGAATTCCGTTGTTCGAGCCCTCAGAAAATGAAAATCCCAACTGCACAAAGTCTAATCCACGCGCAGGCTGTGAATGAATCTTACAATTTCTACACAAAAAAACACATTCAACCAGAAAAACTAATCTTTTTTTAATCAGCAATCGAACTTAGGAGGATAAAAGACGTCTGCGTGTGTATCTATTTGTTCGAGAGAGAGGGAGAGAGGTAAACCAGTGAAATTGCGGAGTTTGATGTTGGCCTGAGCGCGGTCGACGTAGAGCTCGGCGTTCTTAGGGTCCATAGAGATGGCTTGAGAGTAGAGGTCAACGGCGAGTTCGAAGTGGTCGTCGATGAAGGCCTCTTTAGCCCTAGTTTCCGCATCCGACGCCATTCGATTGGTATACTAGAACTGTGCAGGAACAGAGGAGAAGTCGACGGAGATCTTATCGAAACGAGAAGGAATGCTCGACTTGACTTGGAACTGATAAAGATAAATGGATACAGGAAACCACTGGGGAAAACAGATCAGTGCCCTCAAAGCGACGTCCAAGTCCAACTTTGTGGTTTTTATTAGTCCGGCCCGAAACAAAGAGGTACTCTATCAAAACTGTTTTTTTTTTTTTTTTTCTCTTCTTTTAGTCCGGCCCGAAACAAAGTGGTACTACTCCACTAAACAAGCCAAGACCTCAAAGCCTTGACGAGTCAAATTTAGTCATTTATTAAACGAGTCTCTCTCAACGAGCCGAGTTTTTGTCTAACGAATCGAATTTGAGAGATGCTCGGTTTGTTTATAGCCCTACTTGTAGTAATTTCTTTCTGAACATCAAGGTCAACTTAGAAAGGTTAGGTGTTTTTCCCCCTCAGGGTCTGGCCCTCAATTCATGTTCTCCAGGTTCCTTCCATTACTATGGGTTCAAGACTAAGGATGTATGAGTTTCAACACAATGTGTGAGGGGAATGAGTGTTTGGGGCCGAGTAATCTCTCCCGGTTAATATGAGGATATCGAGCATGTTACTTTTACAGCACCTTTAAATTATGAGAAATGATGAAATAAGAAAACGGAGCCCGAGTTTTTTGCGGTTTGTGCCGACATTTGTTTGGTTACACATTCGTCTTCCTTTGAATTAAAAAGTTAAGTTTAGCAGTACAATTCACCAAAGAAAATCGTTTTCCCTGGCAAACCCTTTCCATTAACAGGATTTTTCCACCAGCGTTCATGTTTTTCCCACTCTTCCATTTTCTTTTACTTAAATGTACTGTAAAAGACTGGATGTTTATCAAATTAACGTCAAAAATGGAGACAGCTAAATCAACCAAAGTGAACAGGATGAAATGAATTCGAGGGTCAATGGTCATGGCCAAATGCAAATAGAAAGAATTTTACAAAAATAAAATAAAATAAAAAACCTTATCTAGAACATAGTTCTAAATATCTTGCAGAAAACACACTTCAAAAGTTTCTATCAACACAGGTTGAAAACTTCCAGCTACAAATTCAAAGAAGAAATCAATAAACCACAAATCCACAAAACAAAGTTGGGTAACATGTAGAAGTCATCCATGTTACCAAGAGCTACTTGGTCTAACCAGGACTCCAAAACCTAAAGTTCTACTCTCAGACAAAAATGTACAGTTTTACGCAACCAGATTAAAAACTGAAAATTCTAACCAGTACCAAAAGAGCACGGCCGCACAGGAAATTGTAAGACAAAATTTGAAGCATTGATGTTCAAACACTACTTCTACTAAAGGATATGAAATCACTCTCCATCACACGTAACTCCAAGACAAATGCAAAAAACCTAAGTCAATCTCCATCACATCTACCTCCAAGTCAACAAATGAACAATAACTTCAACTTACCAAATAGCAGAACCTGCACCAACGTTCCAACGAATCCATGGCATGAATAACATTCTTCTTTTGTCAATGTACTTGCATTGTTATTACTTGCAAACCTAGGGAAAGATAGAGGAAAACAAACTATATTCTCTTTATTAGACTTCTAGAGGCTCGTCAATTTCATTTGACTGGAAGAGTGGAAGGTATCTTGAAATTACTTCATTTGCAATAGCTCTGCAGCCATCGAAATGTGGCGAAAGGTTCTCAGTTCCTATTGGTAGCAGATGAGGGAAGTTTACGTACATATCATTCTTTGGCTTCTGAAATAGTCACATCTATTTGTGTGATACCCTATTCGCAATCTTTTAGCACTTACCATTGAAATTTCCTATAAAAAAAAAAAAAAGGTCCAAACCACAAATCTCTTTTTTAAGGCACGTTTCTAAACATATAGCGTGGTCTTGTACTCTCGTTTTTGCTGATCCTGTAATTCTCTTCACCTTTATCATTAATTCGATTTCCAAACCAAACAGGCACCATCTGGTGTTCTTGTTTTGTTTTCGCCTTTATCCTTAATTCGATCAATTCCTAGTACGAATTTGCTGCCAAAACTCACGCGTATGAGCAATTCAGCAGCATACAATCTGGCAATCAAATACTAAGACTACTGAGCCCTCAGAAAATGAAAATCCCAACTGCACAAAGTCTAATCCACGCGCAGGCTGTGAATGAATCTTACAATTTCTACACACAAAAACACATTCAACCAGAAAAACTAATCTTTTTTTAATCAGCAATCGAACTTAGGAGGATAAAAGACGTCTGCGTGTGTATCTATTTGTTCGAGAGAGAGGGAGAGAGGTAAACCAGTGAAATTGCGGAGTTTGATGTTGGCCTGAGCGCGGTCGACGTAGAGCTCGGCGTTCTTAGGGTCCATAGAGATGGCTTGAGAGTAGAGGTCAACGGCGAGTTCGAAGTGGTCGTCGATGAAGGCCTCTTTAGCCCTAGTTTCCGCATCCGACGCCATTCGATTGGTATACTGGAACTGTGCAGGAACAGAGGAGAAGTCGACGGAGATCTTATCGAAACGAGAAGAAATGCTCGGCTTGACTTGGAACTGATAAAGATAATGGATACAGGAAACCACTGGGTAAAACAGATCAGTGCCCTCAAAGCGACGTCCAAGTCCAACTTTGTGCTTTTATTAGTCCGGCCCGAAACAAAGAGGTACTCTATCAAACCTGATTTTTTATTCTCTTCTTTTAGTCCGGCCCGAAACAAAGTGGTACTACTGAACAAGCCAAGACCTCAAGCCTTAACGAGTCGAATTTAGTCATTTATTAAACGAGTGTCTCTCAACGAACCTAGTTTCTGTCGAACGAATCGAGCTTGCGAGATGCTCGGTTTGTTTACAGCCCTACTTGTAGTAATTTCTTTCTGAACATCAAGGTCAACTTGGAATGGTTGGGTGTTTTTTCCCCTCAGGGTCTGGCCCTCAATTCATGTTCTCCAGGTTCCTTCCATTACTATGGGTTCAAGACTAAGGGTGTATGAGTTTCAACTCAATGTGTGTGGTGAATGAGTGTTTGGGGCCGAGTAATCTCTCCCGGTTAATATCTTATTGTAAGATATATCTTGCTTTGCATATGAGAATATTGAGCATGTTACTTTTAAAGCACCTTTAAATTGTGAGAAATGATGAAATAAGAAAACGGAGCCTGAGTTTTTTGCAGTTTGTGCCGACATTTGTTTGGTTACACATTCGTCTTCCTTTGAATTAAAAAGTTAAGTTTAGCAGTGCAATTCACCAAAGAAAATCGTTTTCCCTGGCAAACCCTTTCCATTAACAGGATATTTCCACCAGTGTTCATGTTTTTCCCACTCTTCGATTTTCTTTTACTTCAATGTACTGTAAAAGACTGGATGTTTATCAAACTAACGTCACAACCCCCCCCCCCCCCCCCCCCCCCCCCCCCCACAAAAAAAAGCAGCTCAAGAAAAAGGATTAAGGGTGAGTTTGAAATTGCTGTGGATTGAAGGATCAAACAAGACTTTACCCATTTGCTATAACACCAGAAATTGGACAAACAGGACTGCCTGGTTCGAATTGACAATACCTGTCTGGTTGGAAGCCATTCTTTCAATGCAGAAGAAAAGTGGCTACAGGCCATTTTCAGAAGCTGAAATTGCCGGCCATTTCATAGAATAGGCCTATATCTTAAATTGGTTACAGCTGAAGAAGCAAAACTCGCCTCTCTGTTGTGGCTTCAAATTCCAGAAAAAGAAGAGAGGCGAAAACAGAAGACGTAGAATATACCATACACGCAAGCCATTTCAGCACAATTCCACGGACGTGCACACCCACACACAGGAGCATGCACCAACAAGGCACTTCTTGCCTGCTAACATCAACAGGTGCTAATGAAATGTAAACAAACATAAATTTTCCGTTAAAATGGCATACCAACAGGAGATTATCAACTCGGTTGCTTTTCTGAATAATTATTTGGTCGGTTCAAGCTTTGATTCTGACAACAAAAGTCTGTTCACCTTCAGCAAACTCACAAATTTTGAAGTAACGAGCAAGAACCATTAAGATGGCAAGGATACAGCTTTGATAGCTAAGATATCTATCTATGAATATCCAAAAATGAGTTCCAGCGGCACGGTACTACTCCTTTGGTTGCGCATCCCCAGATGTTATTGCAGGTTCATCCTTTTTTGAGCTTGAAATAGCATCCTGCAATGTGCTGGAATTAACAGCATCCAACGTCTTGTAGAACTCCTCGGGAAGAGGCCCAGGTCGGTGTAGTGGAACATGCTTAGGAACTGGAGCATCATCCTCAATAACTTCACATTCATAATCATCAGGCACACCCCATGGATCCCACTCTGCAATCCAATAAAAAAAATTCCTACTGTTAAGATTTTTGAGAGGTTTCCGTAAAAAGGATAACCCTAAACTAACATACAGTTGTCGCATAAATATAGTATAACCCTTTGAAGTGTGGCATAATAATTTTGCGGTCTCATTGATAAGATAGAATTACTAACTGTTTGGTGAGAGTTCAATCACATGCAAGTTTTCAGTCCATCACAGTGTCCATCCTGTAGCTCAAATAGCTAACGACATAAAGCAAGGTGCAAGCAAACTCTTAAAGAACCTTTCCCAGGAATTATATTATTAAACATCAATTCATCTTCACCTCATAATAGTATCATTTGCCCATTAGGACAGCACAGCATGGAGAAATTCAAAACTATGGGAGACACCAAACTATGAGACACTGGAAGGAGGCATGCCAACATTAAGACAGTATACAAATATACATGTAGGACATTCCTAGAAGCCCTCAGCATCACTTTTTCAGCTTAAGACTCCATCATCCACAATAAACAAAATTACCTCCAACAAAGAATCTTTATTGTCAAAATTCCATGTTTGTATTATTGCTTTGCTGTATTAGCGTGTCTAAACTATGTCTTAGCTGTCTTTTGTGGAGTACTTGTATGGGGCCAACTAGAGTGTTTAATCCCGATTAAAAAAAAAAAAAACTAGAGTATTTAATTCTGGACCTGAAGTTCCAATACAGAGGTCGTTCCAATACAGAGGTCAAATTTTGAACACGGCAACTGTGAACCTGATGAGCTTATGGTTATAAAGAAATGGAGCAAGCAGCAACTAACAAGGGTGTTAAATGACCAATTGGCAACACCCCAAATATTATCAAATCAAGTACTTAAACCAGTGATTTTAAAAAAGCGCGCTATAGCGCGAGGCGCAGTGCAGCACAAGGTTTGCGCTTCGGAACTGTGGGCTATAGCGTAGAACACAAAGGCGCAAGAAAGGCGCTGAGGCACACGCTATAGAGCGAGGCGCCAAGGCGCGCGCCTTAAGGCGCTGAGGCGCGCGCCTTTTGCTCTGAGGTAAAAATTGATCTCACGTTCGCGATGCACTGAAATTAGCAGCAGCAGCCTTCTTCTTCTTCTTCTTCTTCCTCCTCCTCCTCCTCCCACCTTCTTCTTCCTCCTTTTCTTTCTATTTTCACCGACTGTCCAAGACGACAGGACCCCTTTTTTTTCCTTTCTTTTTTTCCAGTCACAACCCCTTTTTCGTTTTTTTTTCCGGTAACAGGACAAATCCTTCACCACAAACCCCCCCCCCCCCTTTTCTGTTTTTTCTTTTTCCAGTCACGCTCACCTATTTGCTTTGTTTCCAGCTCTGTTTAAAGTATTTGTGCAGTCTGTTGTATTTATTTGTACTTGTTATTTGTAGATGACATCTGAAAATTCTATATAAAAAGGACCATGGTTGGAAGTATTGCGAAAAGGTTGATCCACACAATAATAATGCCTATGCATGCCTCTAGATTTTATTGCCTTTAATCCTTTTGTTATGTCTCTAAGGCTAAACATTATTATGTTAGCTTTTCATGGATGATATGTTATGTTTAGTGTTTGGTACTTTTGTTTAACCATTGATATGTTATGTTTTATGACATTTGAAAGTTTTACAAGTGTTTGTTTGTATTGAAAACTAGTTCTAATAAAATTTGCCTCGTGGCGAAGAATTTTTTTTTTCTTGCTCTTCGCGTCAATAAAGCGTGCGCCGCGCCTTGCGCTAAAGCCCCAAGGGACCGTTGCGCCTCGGTGCGCCTTTCGCCATTTAAAACACTGACTTAAAGACGGGATGAATAGAATCTCTGCCATAGAGTGAATTGCATGTTTCCACGATGGCAATACTACTTGCACAAGCTATTTGATCTGATATCTAGAAACAGCAACCCATTACCTCAACGGTATACCTTCCTCTTTGTAGGAGTTGGATACACAATTTCACTGCACTTAATTGCAGCTACAATACCACTAGGCCAATCGCCCCGAGGGCGGTTCTTGGAATACCAAATCGCATAAAATAAGTTGACGCAATATAAAGAATTTCAAACGCACCAGTTCCTCCGTACCGATCTCTCCCAATTCCCATGTACCCATGTGTTTTGAGCCGCTAGATTGTGCATTATAATTTCAGTGTTTTAAAAACTGTCATGTAATCTAACGGTTAAAAGGCACGGAAACAGAGGTTTAGGGAAAAACCGGTACAGAGGATTTGATCCCAAATGGTTTATTACACGCAATGAAGATGAAGGTAGCAACAACAAAGAGCAAATATACAAATCACGCAAGAGGCACCTAACAATTATTTGAAGGCAATGTGAAGCCACTCACGGTGACAAAGCAACCCTGCATTCCACAACAATAATTACCATGAACAAGAGATAAGATGAAAGCAAAACGGGTGTAAATGACTCTAAAATGGGTTAAAAACTGTTATGTCCTCGTCTCTCAAATTGGCCAGAACCTTTTTTGAGAAGCACATTGGTTCCAATTACACCTTACAATATGAATTTGACAACCTTAATTCCAGGAAATTCTTATTTGCATTCACCAACCCCAGTTTCAAACCCTCACATTGCATCTACCTCAAAAGGAAGACAATCATGTGAGCATGTTTCATCTCAACAAGCTGACGGCCCAAATTCTCAAAGAATGCACAAATAGACAGGATTTAGCCATTGCTGCAGAAAAGCTAACCAAAATAAAACTAGAAACAATTCAATCTTGTCTAATTCCAGTCCGGTGCAATAAAATAAAATAAAAACTAAGAGCTTGGTAGGTTTTGATAAAATCTGAATCAGGTCATTAAAGAATATGATACCTCAGAAACACATAATCTGACACTGAAAATTTTCTTTATCTGTCTCAGGATAGGTCATTTACCTAATGTGAAATTGGGAGTTACTCTTGACTCTTGGGCACTTATATTGTGATGGAACTCAATTGCAAATCCACAGATCTCGAATAAACCTAATTCAAAACGTAATATTTCAATTCGAGAAAAACTAACAGGCTTTACCTTTTCTACTTGCTCTTTCTTTTTCCCTACATTTCATCACCAATCAACGGAACACCAGATCTCAATTTTCGATACCAATGCACTCAAACAAGACAAAGCAAACAATTATCATAAACATGTATATATAGAGAGAGAGTTGAGATGTACGGACCGATCATCTTGTCGATGAGTTTGAGTTCGTCCTGGGCCTCTTCGATGAGCTCTTCGACCTGGCCACAGCCGAGGCGCTTCTCGATTGTCTCCCAGTCCTCTTCCTCCTGGCAGACCTTGAGGCGGTGGCGGGTGAAGCTCTCCACGGCCTTCCGGTAACCCTCGTCTTCAGGCACGGCCTCGATCTCCTTTAGGGTTTTGGCGTACAGTTTGATCAGCACCTCCCTCGCGTTGGGGACCACCTCTAAACCGACGATCCCCGTCGTCTCCTTCACCTTGGCCATCAACGGCCTCGCCACCATTCTTAGAAACATCTCTTCTCTCTCTCTCTCTCTCTCTCTCTCTCCACTTCGCTCTTTCCCTCAGTTGCTCAGGCTCTCAGAGAGGAGACCATTCTGGGGGTCTAGCTTAAAGTTTGTAGTCTGTATGTTACCCAATCGCAACCCATCAGTCTGACGTTTGTTAGGGCTCGTTTGGTAGGAGTAATATTCAGCGTTTTCCCTCTCAAATGGCTAGTTTGGATACAGGATTAGATTTGAAAATATCTATATAGTAAGAGATAACAGTTTTTAAATCTTATGTGCTATATAAATTTAATGGTCTAGAGTGATCCATTAAATCCAACGGTGTAGATCCTGGGGTTGGCTATTTTTTGGAAAGATCCAAATTAATCTCCACTCTCTCTCTCTCTCATGTTTATTCCAAATCGGATTCCAAAACTCTCTCCATCATTATTTAAAGCCCAAATAATAATTGTTTCTTTTTTTGGGTTTGAAAATTTTTTAGGCATTCAGTACTCTAGAAATTTTATATAGCATTCAAGGTGTTTGTAAGAATACCTAGATGGAATAAAGAAACACACATCTACCTTTTGTTTACTCTCCTTTCAATAATTCACCTAGCAGCTAGGCGTAATTTCGTCATGGTCAATAGTACCAATTGATAATTGATTTTAAATTGACTTGATTATATTGCATTGTGCCTTTAAATACAGACATTGAAACTTGCTAAAAAGTGAATTTCGAGTCATGGTGATTTCTTGAATGCCGATGTTCGAGTCGTGTCTTTAGACACGGGCATGCACTAGTTATATAAGAAGAGAGGATTGGATAGTAGGAGATATTATGTAAGAAAGGTGGACCCACATTGATATGATAAGAGAATTAAATAATACTTGGTTTGGATGAGAAGTATTATCCAGAGGTATTAAGGGGGATTCCACAATACTCGCTCAAACCCTAGCCATATGTAAGCCTCGCTCAGGGGTATTAGGGGAGGTTATGGAGGAGGGAGTCTTAAGATATCATATCCCCCAGTTATGGACCATATACACAGGCCCACGGATTAGAGGGGGATATCACAATCCCCCTTCACAGTGCAGCATCCAAACAGGCCATTTACGCCAAAAACAAAAAAACATTATTTGGTGCACACATATGTTTTCAAGCACCGAAAAAAATTGTTCTAGCGAGAAAAAAGTTTGGGTACAAAAACGTAAAGGGAGAAATTACCCGATAGATTCAACGGGAGTAGGCGGTGGTGATTCTGGGGGTCATTGAAAGTGCTTGTCAATAGTCGAAGGAGCAGGTAGCCGGGGGGTTGCTTAAAATGAGAGTCGTAAGTCGGGTACTAGTGCCTGATTAGTGAGCCTGCTTGTTGTTAGCCTTGCAATCGTTCATCAACTTCAAGCCAAAGGTGTCGATGGAAAGACTTGTACACATTTGTAATTCGCATTTGAATTTTTTTTTTCCCCTATCATTTTTCGTTCTTACCAAATTGCAATGACATTCTCTATCATTTCACAGTCTTCTAATTCTAAAATTATAAAAATAACGCTGATAAGTTCTTCTGTCCAACACAACACTAGTGCGGTTGGTTCATTACTCTTCACTCTAAGGTTCCTGAGTTCGAGCTCTCATATAGGAGGTGCTCGGTATCTTTATCGAATGTATATATAACCCAATTTGCTCGTGGTTGAAATCCAAACTGGCATGGGCACACTTGGACTGGGCCGTGAATGCATCGGCCACAATTGGACTGGATCGTTCCTCTGCAGGACATATAGATTACTTCACATTCCTTGGTATCCTTTTAATTTGAGGTATTCTCACTTTTTCCCCAATGGTACTACTACGGAAATTTGGCCAGCTTTAGATTATTTCATTTTGATCCATCAGTTTTGTTGAACTTTCATAAACGTTGCCTAATTGTCAAGGACTAAATCGGAAAAAGAAAAGAATTAGGACCAAACTAAAAGTATAGGTTATGCTACTACCCAATGCAAATAATCTAAATGTCTAGAGTAATTTAGGCCTCAAAATAGAAAGCAACACGTGAAATAAATTCGATCAATACCCGGATTTGCAAAACTAGGGGCTGGCATAATACTCTTTATGCGGTTATCTTCAACTAGGTATTTTTATACACCATGAGTTGGAGGAAGAGAAACAAACAAAAAGAGCCGTGTTTCCTTTGCTCATCGGTATCTCCGCCTTTAACATGATATGCGATGAAACAAAAGGAAGGGGAGAGAGAGAGAGAGAGAGAGTGTGTGTGTGTGTGTGTGTGTGTCTTTGTGATGTTTTCAATGAATCAGGTAGTATTCTTTGCTCATCGGTATCTCTGTCTTTAACATGATACGCGATGAAACAAAAGGAAGGAAGGCGAGAGAGAGAGAGAGAGAGAGAGAGAGAGAGAGAGAGAGAGAGAGAGAGAGAGAGAGAGAGAGAGAGAGAGAGAGAGAGAGAGAGAGAGTTGTGATGTTTTCAATGAATCAGGTAGTATATACTTGATTATTCCATTTCTTAGCACCATTTCTTACGGTTTCCGTCGGTTAAATTGAAATCTCATGTTGTATATTGGATGCACAATCATTTATTTCGATGTTTGTTGTCATTTTTTTGATCTAATGCCATACTCATAATTTTCATAGAATATTTCATGCAATTCTAGTGAAACTTCCCCCAAATTTTTAATTGTATTTATTCATTTCTTACATCCCACCTTTCCAATTTCTCTAGTTACTTTTGCGACGATCATATCTCTTTCCTTGTGACATGGCCTACAAATGGTATCATGAAAAGACAATCAACATGATATATCGAAGTAGCCGCTATACGATGTATCAGGTATGATTTGAGTTTCCCATTTCTTTCTTGTTTCTCAATATTCAATTTGGAAACGTAGGATTCTAAAGTAGATATACTTAGTATAACCTTGTCGTCGTCGTCTATCTAATGCCAATTTCAAAGCATTAGATCCTTTGTGATTTTTTCTTCCTTTGTATTTCCTATTCAAGACCCATAAAGATTTTTTTAGATATAATATAGGTAGGTCTCATTACGGTTCAGATCACATGATACTTAACCCTACGCATATTCTTCTTCTTGTACTATATTCTTCTTCTTCTTCCTTTTAAAATCTTCCTTCACAATTCCTATCAAATCAGATTATTAACGACTATGTAAATTAACCCCGTAAAACATCCATGCACTGTTTTCGTTAATTCACGACTCCATTTGCAAATTTATGAATTATGATTAGTCTGATAACAGATAATTAATTAAGTATGCAAATAGTTCGCTTTGTGCTCACCGCGCGGAAAAAAAAATTTAATTAAGTATAGCCAATATCATCAATCTCTCTGAGTATGATATATTAGAAACAACGGATTTGGCTTGAACTTGATAGTATTATAATGGCGTGTCATTATTATTTTTATTTTTTTATATTCTAAAAAAAAGAATTTACTAATCGTTATAAAGGATTACAAAAATTAAAAGGATCAAAGACACACCGGCAAAAAGCCACCCGAGACCTAAAGATAGCAAGACGCCAACTGAACACCATAACAAAACCACACAACCTCAACCTAAAACATCCAATAAAACCCAAAACGATCCTCCATGCCCTATGCAAAATCCCCATCATCAATCACCCAAAAAGCCAAGCAGACACAAAAACAAATCCACTGAGACCTTTGCAACGGACTATACCTCTATTTTTTCTATTATCGATCAATTTCCATGACCAAAAGAAACAATCTAAACCGACAAACCACCGAGCAAAATCAGAAAAATCAAAACACCACATACTTGCCTAACCTCGAAGTCAAAACGCCAAATGGAGAGAAGAATTATCTTTGAAATCAACATCGTCCTCCAAAATATCCTCTTCTTCAAAATCATTTAAAGCATGGATCCTTTCTTTTAATTCTTCCTCTTGCATTTGAACAAATTTCTTTAAATTATAGTTCCTCCCTCCTTTAACTTCAATACCCAAAATAAGAGCCATATCCAACATCTTACGAGCTTCCATAAATAGATTAATTTAGATAGATTAATTTGGATGTTTGCATCTTGGATCAATGGGGCCGGGTTTGCATTTTAATACTATCGTTTGTCTAGAGAAAAAAAATTAAAAAGTAAAATCACGATCAAAAATTAAAATTTGATATTTGTATACTTTTCCGGTTCGTTTCTTGCCATTGTCGTTCGTTTTTTGTTTTGTCAATTTTTTTTGATATCCAATTGATATTTGTATACTTTTCCGATTCCTCACATTAAAACTAAAAATATAAAATATTAGGCCTAATTCCGCTAAAGTTGTTATTTTTAAGTACTTATTTTGCACTTGACGAGACAGATTATTCTCTAGCAATAAATCACTTTTAATTTAAAAAATAATTACTTTTTTTTCTTAGCAAAACAAAGTTAAATACAAAAAACTACTCACTTGTCTAAAAAAATACTCCCTCCGTCCCTTATTAATATTCTAGTATTCCATTTTGGGTTGTCCCTTAATAAGTGTCCATTTTATAAAGTTAGTGGGTAAAAGTTGATAAATTGTCTATTTTGTCTCTAAAAGTAAATTCTATTTTGAAAAGTAAGTGAGTAAAAGTGTAATGATGATGGGTAAGTAGGGAAAATAGAGGAAAAAGTTGATGTGAAAGGTATAATGATGATATCTTTTTAATAAGTTGGAGTTACGAAGCAGGACACTTAAAAAGAGACGGAGGGAGTAAGTAATTTAGCTATGTAACTATGATTGCAAGAAAACTCCATGCAAAATGATTTTTTTAAGAGGGGGTGCTGAGTATCAATATCTATTTTTGAGATACAATTTACTTAAATCAAGTGGTATGATACCCATTACCCAATAAAATATATTTGACCTATGTAGATCAATAAATAAAATAAAAATGTTTGACTGTGTGAATTGAACAGACAAAAAGAAGATCTAGTGCTTGAGTGTGGAAGATGTCGTGGAAATGGAATTGCAAAAAGTATTGTGCCGAAAACAGACAACTTTCATGTACCGATTTGGAGTATCCTATTTTGCACATAATAAAGGTAAAACAAAAAAAGGGATTAATTAAATGTATTTCGACTATTTCTACGATGCCATTTATCAAAAAATAAAAAAATCTTCACATGCAATACCGTCGTTGTTACTTATGTAGTATTATTTTCTTCAATATTAACTCCCCGTTCCGGTTTCTATAAAAAGAAACTTTTAGAAAATCAAGGTAATTTCAAGTTCAAAAATCATGTGTTTAAGCAAATAATTTTCCTATTAATATGGATCTTATTCGATAGATTTCATTGAGATATTTTAAACGGTGTAAAAAAAATTAAAAAATTATTTTTCATTTTCATTATATTTGAGCTTAAAATTACCTTATCTTTGAAAAGGAAGGTTTAAAAAAAAAAAAGTGGAACGGCACCTAAATAAACGCATTGGATGTTACACTTCTGAGGGAAAATTCTAACACTGCCGACATATTGGTTAGTCTCAATTTGTGTGGATGTCAAAAGTGTAAGGAGGGGCGTGTAAGTGTTCAGTAATTACAAGTGTGGATTGCGATATAAGTTACGTATGTAGATGCCAAATATTTCAACTCCGTAACTAACTATATGTTGACATCACTTCCTTGTACTACTGACTCGACGACTTTTTCATGCGTTACTGCATGCACATGCAACACACATCTATAAATTCAATACATCTCTAAAGATCTTTAAAGGTCGTATTTATTACGTAGATCATGGTAGATTGTGAAGATCACAGAAATCTTATCCCAATTATAGCTTTTCTTTAACTACTTTTGTCTTATAGATGGGTTTCATATTACAATGTGTCATCTTCCAAAAAGTATGATCTATTTGATCAGACGAAGCACCAAAAGTCAAACATATTATTACTTCAGCTATTGCAAATTGTCCTGAAATGGTGAAGATGGGATAGCTAATTCAAAAATGAAAACAGTTGCTGATATGATATATTGTCTGTGCAAAATGAAATTAATTAAAAAGGCAAAAGAAAAAGGGAAAAAAAAAGACCCAAAAAAGGTCAAAAGGCAGTGGAGAGGGAAGAGATTCTTCCTACAATATCCCTCTCCCTTCCACCTGGCGCACAAAGATGAAAAAGTGGACTCGAGAAAAAACCTAGTCCAACTTTAGCGGCCACTCAGCAACCGCCGCCATCACCGGCGGCGGCGGCGGAGAAGTTCCACGGAGATAGCGAATTATCGCGAGTCTGAAACCGAGTCGAACCCGAATTAGCTCTTCTGAGTTCTTCAAACCCTTTGAGTATATCTTCACTCATAACCGTATTCGGTATCAAAACAACCTCGTCGCACTCCGTTTCCCCCATCTCGTCGTCTTCCTCGTCGTCCAAAATCTCTATAGTTTCGGTTAGGGAATTCTCGGGAGGCGCGGCACTACTCTCGCCCTCGATCAACGGGGTGGAGGGAGAAAGACTCGAGGCGGAGACGGGCGACGAGGAGGAGCAGGGTGGGTTGGCTACGGTGCCCGCAGCGGAGGGTGGTTCGGACGAGGCTCCGGCGGCGGTGGGTCTTGATGAGAACTTGGCGCGGGTGGTTCCGGCGAGGGAATTGCGGTGCGTCGGACGGGGGTGGGTGTGCTCGCCGGAGTAGGAGACGACGTAGATGTCGGGATCGGCGGGGCTTTTCTCCACTTGCTTCCTCGCACCGCAACCTTTGGAGGTGCTGCATCTGTAGTAGTTCCTGCAGCGTCCATTCCAGTCCATCCATTAAATTCAACCAAGTCGAAAACCATGGAATTTTTACAGTGAAAGTAAAAGGATTAATTACACTTCGCACCTTTGCATTTGACTATCATTCTTATTGTACTTCGTGCACCTCTGCGTTTGATTACGATTTTTATTGTGACATTCCTTTTTGTAATCTCTTGCCCTATTATTAGGAGCGATATGAGAGGTTACATGTTGCAACTGTAGCAAAAGTAAATGATATTCGAATTCATACATTGTGCCTGAAAGAGTGTCTCGATCCCTAGGTTAATCTCTTAGTGAAATTCAATTGTCTCTTGCAATATTTTCTTTGATCTAATATGGCAACATTTGATCAATTACATTCTAAGTCAAATTTAGAGTTACCGTTCCACGTGAAATATTTTGTGCATCATTAACACTCGTTCATTCTTGCCAAAATTTGTTTTGGTCCAATCACTTCAATTATCATCGACTCCCTACCCATCATGTAGTTATTCTCCTAAGTAATGAAATGGGTGACGCACGTGTGCAAATTTTTGTCCGCTTTTTTTTTTTTCAATAACTCAAGATATTCAAATCGATTTACGCAGAATTTGATTTGACTAATCCCGGGGGTCACTTCAGAACGCCACGGAGAGGTAGAAGTAGCTTTGCATCACGAGTCACTCACTTAAAAGTGTAACGACATCACTACTTAAAGTGGAAAGGCAAAAAGTGAGGTTTTGGAAAAAGTAAGGGGCCACAAGTGCAATTAACGCAAAAGTGTAGAAAACAAGTAAAGTAAGAGACCATGAAAAGTGCTTGCGTAAACTCCCGGGGAAAAAATACCTCGGGTACGGCGAACCTTTGATCGGTTTCTGACCGTACTTCCTCCACGCCCACGAATCTCCCAACAGTTCCTCATGGCTCATCTGACGCACCAACTTCGTCTGTTGATTCTTCCTGCAAAAGAACGATCGAATAAATTTCGCAATCTAATCGGAATTGGAATCCTTTTCTCATGCATTCTGAGTTTAATACTTTATTGACTTGTGAGAATCGTGCCGCGTAATCTTAGACGGTGAAAGAATGAATTTCATTTCAGGCTCCGAAATTAGTAAAGGACCCGGGCATCTGTTTGTAGGGAAAAGGAAAAAAAAAACTGAATTTCATGTTACATTTGTGAAAAATGTGGTTTGAGCAGCAATTCCCGGGAAAAAAAAATGGTAATTAATCAGACCTTCTTCGAGAACGAACGGTGGCCGGTAAAGGGAGAGAAGAACCGGCGCGAGAGTTCTTGATCAACTGAGGAGTTATTAGTTGCTGCACTTGCACCATCGTTTGTGGTGGTGGCGGCGACGGTAGTGATTGCGCCTCTTGTTGGGTTGGGGGAATTGAGGAAGTACAGGGGTTGTTTGGCCGTGGCTTCAGGAAATTAAAACTCCGGTAAATTTCTTCCAAACCTTCGCATTCGAAATCCGAGCTATCCCCGAAACCCGGATTGTAAAACAGGGTGTCGTCGTCGTTGGTAAAGGTGAGAGAAGCCAAATCCGGTAACGGGTCCTCAACGTTGTTGGTTTGGCCGTTAACGTTGATGGTTGCGGAGGTGGAGGCAGCGGTGGTGCAGCCGCTCACCACCGCATGCAAATCCCACCCGTCGGCCATTAAACAAACGGGGGGCGTCGGAACTCGTGATTGGTAATCCCACAAACCGTTTTCGGTCCCCGTTAATGACTCAATCACATGTGTACCTGCGTCTGCCCCTGTTTCACCTGCGTGCGCATGTTGGGGTGGAGAGAGATGGAGGGGAAGAGAGAGAAAAGACGCTGACTTTGGGGGTTGAAATAGAGAGATTGAGAGAGAGGTGGAGCACTGACCAGGAATTGTTTACTATTTATACTGAAGGAAAGTGGTATCAGTGTTTGGCTTGTCTTCTCAAAAAGAGTTTCCTTTTCTTTTTTTTCTGAAACAAATGATATTCGAGTCAGTTTACCTGCATTTTAACTTTCTTTTTCTTTGTCAACAAAAAATCATTCACGATCAGAATTAGAGAGGTTTTTTTTTTTGTCATTTGTTAAGCCTAATCTACTCTATCTTAAAAAATTTGGGAAGGAAAATAAATGCTTACAAAAATCGAACTCTACCCATGTATATAAGAGTATAAGGGTATTTTTCTCTTACAACTTGGTCTGAAGAAATTGCTAACCAATTGTTTCGATTGCTTTTTAAAAAAAAAAATTTCAACTCAAAAAATATTCATTACTACTACTTTCAATCATTACTCATCCTTATCTTCAATTATTATTCTCATTTCTCTCTCTATCTCTCTCCAATCAATATCTATACTTTCAAACATTATTCTCATTTCTCTCTTCATTCATAATCCTACAAAATTTCTCAAAACTTTCTTAAAAACTCATTCAAACACGGCATAATTTTGGACTCAGAAAGTGCAACTCGAGCTACACAAAGGGTTCTTCTCAGAAGAAGAGTTGCTTTTTGCTTTTCCATTGACTTGCGAAAATATCAAAAGGGTGGCCAATGTGTATGCAGTGTGCCTATGTGGATGTATAATGCGCGGCCGCATCTCTGCTATGGTTCCCACGTCTTAAGTCGGAGGATTCCCACGCGCATAGTCCCCGCGTCCCCAACACTAGCTTATTGTAGTAGTAGCCTAGTAAGAGTATTGCCATTGTTTTTAAGGTGGATTTGGATTGAAAAATAGAGTAATTTATTTTTTTGTCTTTATTTAAATTTTTTTGTATTTGTTTGTTTTGCATCAAATTTTTGTGATTTATTGATTCATCTCTACGAAATGAATCAAAAAAGTAAAATTTTTTGATGAAATTCATGATTTTTTTGAATAAAGACAAAAATAAGTTAATAAACCAACTTTCTTTTTTTTTTTTTTACTTATTCTTTTTTTTTTTACAAAATTTATGAGATTCGATCAAAAAATTTTTACTTTTCCGATTGCTCTTATCGAAACGAATCAATAAGTCACAAAAGTTTAACGCAAAACTAACAAATGCGAAAAAAATTGAATAAAGAAAAAAAAGTTACTGTTTGACTTTTCTTCCCAAGTTGCTTAATTGCTTACACTATCTATCTATGTATGATTTTGTCTACTGCTATTTTGTAATTGTAGGATCAACTGTCATTAAAGAGCCCTTGGTTCTAGGTTCCTAAAATAATGTAGTCATTTATGATGTTTATCGTATTGGTTTGGATTGTGTTTGTGTCCATTTTATCTTATGTTCTTAAAGCGCCCTTGGTTCTAGGTTTCTAAAATAATGTGGACAACTTGATCTTACTTTCATCAATGTTCCAAAAATTTGACATGAACACGTATCGCGTGTTCTCGACCTCTATAAAAATTTATGCATCAATTCTATATTTTGTATATATAGAAATCCAGTTTCTTTATTTTTCTAAATAAATAAATAAAAATTGAAGTTGTCCTCTTATCAACTCTTCATATTAAGAATTGGATACGAATTTGTTAAAATAGACCACGTTAATGATCCGTGCAATTGGTTCTTTAGGAACTAATTCTTTCTTCTTCTTTTTCTCATCGATCCCTAATCTACTCTAACCTAAGGGGAAGGGAGGCGCTAGTGGGGCTCAAAATCCACCACTTCGATCATGAACTGAGTATGAGCTCCCTTATCCGCTGGGCTACCACCTATGTTCTTTAGGAACTAATTTAGGCACGCATAAACCGATTCAGATACCCTAAAATATGAAAGAAAACCAATCAAGTTATGCTATCCAGTTTTTTTGATATTTGCCACACAAAAAAGAAAAAGGCTTTTTAAATTTCATGATATAGAATTATTTGTGGGGAGGCTGGCCATTGCCGTCAACCCAGTGTAGTGGGCGTGTGTGGGTCATTTAGCTCTTGTAGGGGCCCATGAAATAAAGAAAAGGCCTCATCTCCATATCTCTCTCTGTTTTTCTTTCCAATTCTCATCTCTATATCTCTAAGAATTCAATGCAAAAGCTAAAGCTGCAGTGCTTCGGTATCAATATGGCCGTTGCGGTGCGGTGGACGGGTGGTTGTTCGAGGCATGCTCCAAAGAAAAATTACCAATTGCTCCTCAAGCACCGCCATGGGCAGACACACGGAGTGCTCGGCCCATGCACAACTCCAAATATTCTCACTAATTATACTAGTTTTTGAGGTTAGTGTCAAAAAGTTATATAGGATCGCCCCAGCAAATCTCTCTCGAAAAAAAAAAAGTTAAAAAAATTTCTATGTATGTGTGACAAAGCCTCCTATAATTTCAAATTATCAAACGTTTTTTGGTTGTAGATACAATATTGAATAGCGGTGTATACATATACACAGGCTTTCGTCTCATTCTCATAACTAGGTAGTTGCAAAATATTTGGACTATAGTATTTTTTTTTTTGTTACTAATGTAGAAATACATGAGCTTGTTCATTTTGAATATATTTTGGGATTTTAGATTCTCTCTCAGCACACGGTCTCCCATAAATTTTCTCTCATCATTGTTCTTTCTATCTCTCTCCACTTTCCGTTCGGCTAAATGAGCCACTTTTTTGTCCTTATTCAAATTTTTTTCGCATTTGTTAGTTTTTCGTCAATTTTTTGGGGATTATTGCTTCTTCATGACAAGAGGAATCTAAAAAGTAAAAAATTACGATCGAAATCCAATTTTTTTTTGAATAAAGACGAAAAAATTGGCTTATTTTTGTATTTATTCAAAAAAATTAGGTTCCAATCGTAATTTTTTACTTTTTAGATTTCTTTCGTCATGACAAAGCAATAATCCCCAAAAAATTAACGAAAAACTAATAAATGCGAAAAAAAATTTAAATAAACACAAATGGCTTATTTAGACGAACGACCTCAAAATACAAAAACCAAAACAAACAAGCTAGCCGCCATGATATGACTCGTGCCTCTGGTGATCAGTACCAAACGCCACTGAGCTGCACCGCAATATCTCGCAGCAATTTCCAACCTCACATGTAAGCATCAGTACAAAGTTTTTGTGGGTTTCACAGCCATGAATGACGAGGATGGTCTGAAAACACAGCATTTCGATAAGGAGCATTATTACTATAAGGAGCATTAACATTACTGAGTGCAGCAATATTACTTCACTTTTACAGGCAACCCAAGCCAAGTACTCCCAACACCCCGTATTCATGGTATATGGACTAATAATGGACCAATAACAGCCGTAAGATGGAAGAACGAGCTAGCCTGTTTTTCCCGATTTGGTGGGTCCACCGCGCCACATTCAAGGGCGTGAAAAGAAGGAAGGAAGAGGAGTAATTCCTACTATTTCCTACTACTACAGTTACGTTGTTCCCACGATTGGGGTCACGAAGAATTTGTGGGCGTTGATTAATTAAATTAGAATTGTGTTTCCTTGAGCAAGCAAGAGATGCTTTTTCTTTTGTCAGGGAATCCTGCATTTCCAACGGTGGTAGTGGATTTGTAGTTGTCTACGGCAGCCGTTCAAAAGTTTTTGGACGCTCCGGATGTTGATGAAATTTTTTCAGAGACAAGCTAAGAAACATTTTTGTACAGTTGCAATTGATGCTGCTGTAAAAAAAGTTGTTTCTCTCTTTTCTGTTACTTTGTGGTGAAATGTATAGTAACCTTCTCACCGGTCACCACTAGAAGTAGAACTAGCTCTTTATATGGGGAGAGGGAATCCTGTTCGCACTGGATCGCCGAAGCGAAATGGGAGGTTTGCCACGTAAGACACTTCTTTTGCGCGCGCTCTCTCTCTGTCTGTCTCTGTTTTTTCTCTTTTTCTTTTTCGATCAGTAATGGAGATTGACAATAGAATGAATTATACTTTCAAGTTTGAACGCTAAAATCCCAACACAAGGCGTCTAATGCACGTTTCTCCTTTATAGTCTAAAACAGAAATTAAAGATCGAGTCTTTTTTATTAGACTATTATTATACAAGATATAGGACCTCTAAAATTTGAGTCCTTTTTTAGAGCATAAATTGACCGTCACTTCGGCTTTAGCCCAGAACCGGCTCTATGCATTCGCATGACCTGCGTGCATCAAACGTATCCAAATCATATTTGTGTTCAAGTTTTGTAATCCAATTAATGTTCTTATCCCTTACATTATCCCTAAGAAAATTCAAAATGCATATCAACAATTGTACAACCAAGCTCAACAATTAGACATCAATCAACCCTGTGCAAATGCCTAGTTGTTACGATGGGAAGATTTGTGTTTGGACTATGAATTTATAATGGATTTTATGAAAAGAAAAAAGCAAAAATACCTTACAAATTAGCACTACTTTTCTTTCTTCTTTACCATAGGAGAAAGTCTCTCCACAATCTCACCGTCTATTAATGAAGGTTGTTCAACTTATTTTTTTAATTGACCATGCATGGCGTATATATGCATCTATCTTTGTAAAGAATTGTTTGTCGTTCTGCTATTCTTCTTCCACATTAATTCCATTACCCACTTCGATTTTAGAGATCTATGCAAACATTTAAAATTGACAAGATCCTCTAGCATGTACTTTTCAGAAAGGAAAAATGCTAAAGCATGCTGGAACATGGTTGAAACGTGTGCACAAAATCTAAAGAATAGTACGTACTGCACGAAATTCATTAGGCAATTAATTTCTAAGAGAAAGTGTACTCGATGATACTATAAAATGGATTTGTCAAAATCATTTGGTTTTGTTTGGTTGTGACTTGCGAGTTTATTTTAGTTTAATTTTAATAATAAGAGGAGAGAGAAATAAGGTAATGATTGAAGAGAAGGATAATGATTTGAGAAAGATAGAGAGAGATAAGAAATTAATAATTAAAAAAAAATAGAATAATGATTGAAGAAAGAAGTAGAGTAATAATTAAAAAACAAAACTAAAACTAAAATAAAATGGCAACCGAACACTACTGACTTCTCGTAGGGTCAAAAAAAGTCTATAGTCTCAAATTCAAACTATTATATTAAACTCATCTCATTTTTCGATACAGATCTCGTTTTTTCTGATCATCAACAATTGCCAACTGGATGATGTGACAAATTAGGCAAAATTGAAGCAACGTGCTGTCAACACTGTATATAAATGACCTTGACACTTTCTAGTAACAACTTTAACTTACGATTGGAGTACCAACTTTTACTGATTAACTCATGCTCCGAAGAAACCATGCACGCTAGCTCACAAATACGAAAGAAACGTTTCAGAAATTCCGTTTGACCAAAAAAAACGAAAGAAACGTTTCTTCAAGTGATCCATTGGAGGGTGACTTGGATTCATTCACTGTGCCGAGAGAGGTGTGAAAGAAGATGAATTTAAGGGCGGCCCTTTCGGTTCCATTAAATATATTCCAACCCCCCCCCCCCCGATTTTTTTTTGGCCATGTGGAGCGCATGCATGAGCTTATATTGTTTCGAAGATTATGATGACAAACAGGAAAAGGTATCGAGAGAGAGAGAGAGAGAGAGAGAAGAAGCATCGAGTACCAAGGACCACTACCCTACTGCGAGTAAACCTACAAACGTTTTCCAATTGCAACATTTGGTTCCATGAATGAGATGTCTGATTGATTTAGTTCCTCAAACTCCTTTTTCTAACTCTCTCTCTCTCTCTGTGAATGAGATTTCTGATTGATTCTCAAACTCCTCTCTCTATTCTCTCTCTCTCTCTCTCTCTCTCTCTCTAATGAGATGTCTGATTTAGTTCCTCAAAGTACTCATTTTTCTAAACACACACTCTCTCTCCCGCTCTCTCTCATTCATATACTCCCTCTGTATCAAAATCTTTGATTTTTTTAATATTCGTGTCATTCTTTAAACTCTTATATCTCTTAATTTATGGTATTTTTCATAATTTTGAATTACAAATCTAATCGAGAACTATCAAACAATATCAATATTGTAAATTTTTGGAGATTTATATTGAAAGATATAAAAAGGTGGTGGCCTAGCCCAAGTGGAAGGGTATTCCCTTGCCCCACGCTCATCCAGGGTTCGAACCCTACCACCTCCCCCCAACCCCCAATAGTGTAATGTAGTGTACGAATTAACGAGTGACCTAAAAAAAAAACATCAAAAGATAAAAAAGTTTAAAAAACGACACAAACATCAAAAGAATCCAAAAAATTTTGGACAGAGAGAATATATAGATTGTAGTCAAGATTGGGTCATTATAGTAGGATAAGACGAGTACTTTTGGCCTCTTATTCGTATAGGTTAGCTAGATGGGATTACACAAATAGATGAAAGTTGAGAGAGAGAGAGAGAGAGATGTAGAGGTGGGTTTGGCAACACATTGAGGTTACTGGAAATGAGTGGGAGTATCATGGGTTTGGCAGTAGGACATGTTACTGATGGATAGGGATGTATAGATAGTTAGATACATGCATTTGTACAGTTCATGAGTAGCCTTTATGAAAAAGAAACATTATTATGGATCGATTGCAATCTAGCTAATAAGCTTAACCCCTCCCCTCCCACTTCTACCCTTTTTGCACTTTTTGTCCAAACAACCAACCTTCAAATCTTCTCTTTTCCACCACATATCTGCTTCTGTTTCTAGCTAGAGATAGAGAGTCCCCGCCCACCACTTTCTAGAGTGGGGAAGAAAGTGCTACACACTATGAGGCCTAGGGAGTGTATATCATGTACGTATCACCATTTCCACCATTGATCACATGCCACACACTATCAGGGTTTCTATTCAAGCAGAGGCCAACTCGAAATTGACTGCCCTCGATTGAGCAATGATGACATCTTTTTTCTTTTCGGCAAAAGTCAATATTGTTGGTTTAAGTAATATATCGAGGTATGACCTCCAGTCAAATGCATGGGAGTATATAGTATCTAGCTACCGCTTCACTCGTCAAATGCATGGGAGTATATAGTATCTAGCTACCGCTTCACTTGCTCTGATCAAGTCTAGTACTATTAGTCTCCATAAAGGAGTATTTGTTAATTCCACGCTATTTGTCAATCTCTACACATCATGAAGTTTCTTGATCTACCAGTATTATTCTTGCCTTCTTGGCCTTTCTTAGTAGTTGTACTAGTAAGAAAATTAAGAATTGGGTTTCTTTTTAAGCCTTTGTTTGTGCCTCATTTCATCACGGCATACATCCATGTGTAGGGGGGCCTTAATTGATAGATATTGTTACATGTTTTCCTAGGCCAATAACCTTTTTTGTCTTTCTCATTTCAACGAATGCTGCTTGTTTGATGAAGACATCCTCAAGAGTCTTTTCTCCGATGGATCGATGGGAAAACCCCAAAGTCAAACACCACTGAGCAATTGGGACGATTACTACATGGAAAAGAGTACTGCTACAAGTCCAGTCAAATAATACAATGATGATCATTCACCATGAACTCCATTTGGAACCGGCCTAAAATGCTTTAACCACACAATGATGTTAGATTGTGGGCACAAAGCCTTTTTCAACATCAACTGCAAACCTCTTTTTTATGCTTCTTCTTTTTTTCTTTTTCTTTTTTTAATGAATGCCTCACGAGTCACGACTACTACAAGCCTAAAATTGAGAGCTTGGTTTGGTTTACGCAGTCAACGAATCGAACCGAATATTTTCAAGTTTAGGTTTGGCTCATTTAGTAAATAAACTTATAATTGAGGCTCGGGTTCGGTTCGTTTGGTAGATGAATCGACCTCAAACGAACCTCTACCGAATCAAGTTTCGAACAATTTACAAACGACTCGATTCATTCGCAAGCCTACTTAGGACTACTAGGAGCCTTCACGCAGAATAAAATGCGAATGCCTATAAAATTTTATACCTTTCGAATTCTGATACAGCTCTTACCGATATCGGATTGAGCTAATTTTTTTCCAAAACCCATGACAAAACATTTTAAGAATGACTTGTGGTTTGAATATCTTTGTAGGACCCTTAATGATCCCGCAAAAAAAAAAAAAAATCAATGATTGTGACCATGGTGATACTCCATTTAAAGGGCAAAATGTGCGAGTCCAGCTACTCTCCAATCTATTTGGAGAAAACTTCAACCTGACTTTTTTCCTGAGCCCAATTCAATGATTGTGACCATTAGTTTTTTGAACACATCAAGAGTCATATAGCATTTGATATGATTTTCAACACATTTCTATTGCAAGAAATCGTTGAAATGGGTTTCAATATATTGTTGCAATCTTATTTTTTTCAAAATACACGTGTTCCAGATGGCAAAATCATACGGAATGATATCCAATAAACTCAATTTTCGGTCTGCTTTATGCTTCTAAGGATAGATAGAAAAGGTTGGAGAGGAACGGAGCTAGGGGTCTCACCGGCCCCAACATTCTTTATCCCCTGCCCAACGCCATACTCAGTAGCTGTAGCTTTGGGCGGTTTAATGAACCAAACAAAATGACGGTTCTGATCATTGATATGAGTCTGGAAATAATCCTTTACGGGCTGAAATTATCAGGAGCTGGACTCCAAACCTAGATGTCGAAATTACAAGCCACCTGTGCAACATCAGCTCAACCACTCGCAACATTTGACAAAACACATTGTCAGTGCTTCCACAACTAAGACATTCTACATTACCATGTTCATTTACATCTCCAATTTACAAGATTGATTAGTACATATTTCCACCCCTAGGGGGTTGCTACGTTGGTTGCCCTCTCCCACCCTTTTGGTTATCAAAAAAAATTCGTACATATTTCCACACTAGCTCCGGAAAAAGGAAACGTTCGTGATAACAATACTCCTTAGTTAACCGTAAGAAACCATCGTCCAAACCCAGGCGAACCTTTTTTTGGTACACCATCCAGATTTGCCACAAAGAGCGGATCCCTATCCTCGCATTTGGATTCAGTACTTGTGGCACTAACTGCGCTTCCCCTCTCTGTATGTTCTAACTCTCTCGTCAAATCTGCTACTATCTCTTTCAAATTGGATTTGCTCACTTCGCCTGCCGCGGCTGCAACTCCAACCATTGTTATCCTTGGAAGCAAAGGGCTCTGCTGCAGTTCTTGTCTCGTGGGTCGGCCGGTTTCAGCTTCCACTCTGCAAGCAAAAGGGGGTAGGTTGTAATTAGCACAAAAACAGAGTGAGCTCGAAGAATGCACGTTGGAGCAGGGGTCTCTTTTTGTCTGGCCGTATCTGTTATGATTGTTCCACTCGTGTTGATTGGTGTAGTCCCATACAACTTTTGTTCTATCGACGTGAATTAAAAGAATTAGCAAGGGTAAGGTGAATCAGATTCTTAATTCCACCAATTTCATGCTTAGAGTCTACACAGCCAAGCCCAGATAAAGGAGAAGGGTGAGCGTTAGGTAAAAAGTAAAAACCAGCTAGCACATAAAGACCACGTTAGACACTTATGACATGAATTCAAGTATGAATATGACTTAATTTTTAAATATCACAGAACGCGATGCTAGATGACCAAAATTGATTGGAACTTGGGCTCTATTTGGTTCGGTTTATGGGTAACTAAGATTCTTTGGTTTATTTTTTTGAAACAGCAAGATTCTTTGATGTATGATATATAGCGGTTTATGGGACCCAAAGAAAATAACAGAGTGGCGAGGGAAAAAATAAAGATGTAAGGGGAAAAACAAAGATGTAAGGGCTGGGAAAAAAAATACCATGGGGTTCAAGTATTTTGGACATCTCGTATATTTAAATCTCTATTTTTGTAGTGAATTCACTTCTCTGTAGTCGAAGGCTATTCGGACAGGGCCATGCAAACTAAGTGTTCTCCCTTTTGTGTGTGCATATTTATTATATAGGGTGCTTCCGCGTTTAGATGAGATTCTGGTAATAATCTCCATAGTACAATATGAAGAAGCACAGAAGCACCTCTTATCTGATTGATTATGGCGCGGTTGGTTTGAAAATGGATGCCTACACCAATCTCCGAAGGGAAACCTGGAACTCAATCTCTGTCCTTGCTTCGCTTGGACACTATCCTTCAATGTCAGCTCTGAAGTACCATGGTGCTGAAGGCATTTACTGTTTTGTAATTTAGAATTGGTTACAGAGCTGGATGACTCCAATGCCCTCAGCAAGGAAGCTGCAGTCCTGCACCAAATGAAGACGATTTCGATTCAAAAGAAGAAAAAAAAATGCCCTAAAAGAAATCGTGATATGGCTTTACAGATTCAAGGAATCGGAGCCACCAAGAACATACTCAGAATAGGAATTTTAGCTTCTTTTTTCTATTTTTCCTTTACCGAAATTCAATTCAACGGAAACAGAACCTTAACAAAGGAGCAACTCGAGGACATCCCCGGGAACAACAAACAAAACACTAGTAAACCACTCTTAAAAAAGGCAAGCAGCGACTTAAACAAGAAGAGCAACCACAGTCAGTTGTTTTATGGTGATTATTCATAAATCAATTCACCCCAACAATTAAGAGAGCCATTTTGCCTTGTTGACTACTTGTGTTTTAGCTGCTCTATACTTCACCTTCCTGTTGCTACAAATGCGGTCCACATTGATGGAGAGTCTGCACACGGGCTTAGTCTGAGAGTTCGCATGAAAAATAGTTCGAGTCAAAGTCAAATTCGAATGCGACAGAACTAGGGCACCATTGTCTTCATGTTCTTCGTCTCATCAATCTGAAAACCCTAACCTTGTCTTCATCATCTTCCATCACCCTTCATTCCCACCACCCGGTATTCGCACCAGAATCCTTGCTTACCCATAATATCCCCCGCCCATGGTCTCAAAATCACAGAACCGGGACACCTATTGCCTCCTACCTAAAAGCCTAAAACAACTATGCATCACCACCATTAGGGACAACAAAAAGTTATTTCATCAGTTATTTTTCCCACTTAATAGTTAATACTCTATTCTCAAAACCAGATATGGCTCCATGTACGCACAGTGCATGCATGTAGATAGAGTCATTGATTGGTTGGTTGTTTTGAGGGAGAAAAAAAAGGGGGCAATGAAGGTGGCCCACGGTGAAGAATGCTTATGAAACATCAGCTCCATAAATTGTGAACCATGGAAGAAATTTGAGGATACATATTTCCATTATATATCTAATCAATCATTTAACATGTATGTGCTGAAAAATAGGTTTGATTGGTTAACATATATAATGACATTAAAACTAAGAGGATCTAGGTTAATGAGTTGTTAAATTAATAATTGTTAATATAACGAAGGAAAGACAGAGTGGAGATACGAAAATGAAAGAGAAGGGAAAGAAAAAGAAAAGAGGAAGGAGTGTGTGTTAAGCTCATTTTACATTTATCATTAAAAGGAGTAGCATTGAAATAACGTTCCAAAACCTAAACGTGTTCCAAGGCCAAACCTCTTGGGGTGAATTAAGTGTAGTAGAATTTGCCACTAATTGTTTATACTTACTTTTAAACTCTGCCGTTTCAGAAAGCAATTAAACAAAAAGGACTCATCAGGTGATTGAATATATAATTCTCTCATACTATCAAGCTTGAGAGATGGGAGGGCTAGTGGAATGAAGTTCTTCCATTACAGTAAAGGAAACCAAATCCTGGGCAGCTTTACTGTCAAGGAAGTACATCAAACAACTGAAAATAAGGGAAACAGGGACTAGCATGGGGTACCTTTCTTCAAATGAATCTACAATGTAAGGGAATTTCGGCTGAATTCCAGTGGCTTTGCGTAACCACCTGTTCCCCAGGAGCACTTTGTCAACAGCATTGAGAAGCTGAAATTTTGCAGCCTCTTCTACGTGACTCGAAAGATCCGAAAATATATCTTTATCCAGTGCTACCTCCGTAAGTGCACGCATAACCTACAAAACAAAGGACATGCAGCAGCATATAAAACACTAAAAGGGGCAATAATGTACAGTCACTAAAAAATTCAATTTCTTCAATACGATAATGTGCACCAAAAAACATATGTACACTCGCACACAGAGTAAGAATGACTCGCGTGAACCTATTCCCCAAACTGGAATCATACATGAATTGTTTAATAGATGTACATAGCATAAACATGAAAAGAATTATATGAAAGGAAAGCAAAACAAAAGTTGAAATAATGACATAAACGAACACAGGAACAAGCACATGCTCTCTACATCAAATTTATTGTTTCACTATTTTTTCCAGTGGATGGGGGGAAGAGGAAGCAAAAGAAAAAGCCAAATTAAAACCCCGATGTTCTGAGGCGGATGGAGCATGTGCCCCCACTGCCATATTATTTTTTTTCTCTCAAACACTGAACTAATTTGCACCTTCAATTTTAATACTTTTATTACACAGTTTATACATAATATTTCCTTCTTCAAAGCATAACACCTTCTTGAAAACATATGTTGGTAATTCAAGAGTATGTAGAATAATGAGGTCTAGCTAAACAAGACAAATTGAACAGACATATTGAATTCGTTTTTTGTTTTGAGTGAATTTTTTTTCCTTATCGTAGGATATTCAAAAAAAAAATCCTTGAAAATGTATTTAATAGGTGCCCCCACTAATGCCACATTCTGGCTACCGCCATGTCTAGCTCCCTAACTTCTTAGTGGTATGTAAAGAGAAAAAAATAAACGGGTGGTTTTTCATACCTCTGGTGGTTCTGAAATGCTCTCTCCAGTCTCTTCAATCAATTCTGTGTCGGAATCATCATCATGAAAAGCATCCCGATGTTGTCGCCTAGTTTGTATTAATGCATGGAAGTGCTGATCGACAGATTCCTCTAGAATGGTGTCTAATAAGCTTTTATCAAAAAAGTATGGAGTATACCTAGTGGAACCAACACCAGTGCAAGTGTCAGATGCTCTGCACTATGCACTCGAAGAAAGAACAAGCATAGGTTTAGGCAAATGGGAAATATGAACTTAAACAAGAAATTACAGACCCTTCACTGTAAAAGAGAATTCAAATCCTGAGAGATCATTTATTATTCTCCCCTTTGAGAAAAGGAGAATAATGACTGAAAGGGGCCAAGCAATCAGCATTTCATTTTCCAACAAGAAGCGGACATGTATCCTCAACACCGCAAATTTAGGCAGCAAATGAATGTTAACGAATGCTAAATCCATTCTTTACTTAATTCAAAAGCAAATTGTTACGATTAGCATACCTCAATTCAAATGCTGAGAAGATGGTTTTGGTCTTCACAAAGCAATATTAATGAATGAACCATACAGTAAAAAAAATGGAAAGAAAAGAAGTTGCATGAAATTAGAACCTTTAGATTAAGGACAAAGCATAGATTGACAGATGACCATACCACTTGATCCCATCAGCTGTTGCTATAGCAATGTCCAAGTTCCGAGCACTGAAAACAGGAACCCCGTCAATCTTTTTTCTTCCACCATTACGTGACACTAGCTTGAGAAGTTTATTGGCTTCCTTGACCTGTAAGTTAAACACAATAATTACAAATGAATGCCAGTTGCTAATCAGATGCAACCATGGTATCTTACCTGTGTCTCATTTGGAACGAATTGGAACAAGTGAGGTTTCTCCTGCATAACATATGGTGAACTACGTCAAAATGGATAGAGATAAAGGTCTATCAAATGAAACTTGGGATGAAATGACAAGAAAGTTATGAAATCGAGAACTCGACGCATAAGCTTAAAAGATATGCAAGTAATTTGTCTTCGAAAACAGCATGGATGTCAACCCAAGAAGAAAAGTTGCACAAACTCTTGGCCTTGGGGTTGGTTTTGACAAACACTGGTACCCTTTTTAACGACCTCCGCGTTCTATAACCTATCAACTTGAACAAAGTGGGCCTTACAGGGCCCAAAAGCTTAAGCTCAAGTTACTTCAAGTAAGCTTGTGGTAGTATAGACCACTTTTATTGATGCTTTACTCAACTTGGAAGTGCATTTCATAGAAAAGCACCAGCCATCATGCATTCTGTCTTTACCGAACCCTTTATCCGTATAGCACCTTCAAGTTCAACCATCCACTTTCTTCCATATGAACCACTCGCTTGTTTATCATAAAATACTCCGATCATTTGAAAGCATGCTACCACTAACTGCTTAACTTGCATGATTTATGAAGATAACAGCTCTCACCTCTCATTCATCTTCATATCCCCATTTCTAGGACACCCTTCTACAATCACATATCTATTTGGATGAACTGTTTCGCAACACTATTTAGATGAACTGTTTCGCTTTTAGCTACATGAATCCCATTACATCATTCAGCTTGGTCAGACATCATACCACTGGCTGCATTAGCTTGAAGGGTCCAGCAGGGTTTTACACTGTCACCTATGGCCTACCTTATGCAATCATCCTCCTTGGGATTGGTTGAGCAAAGACAAAAACTTTAGCATTTACAAGAAGAGTTGACATGTTCCTAGGCTATGTAGCACGAATACGAATACGGACACGGACACATATACAGACAGACACGGGATACGGGGTATCTAAATAAATGGGGTCATGGACACAGCAAGGACATGAACTAAAATAAATAAATCAATAATTCAACTTTAAACCAATGGAAACATAGTTACATGTAGATGTAGTACATGAAGCATCAATATGTATGACCATATATCATATACACCATATTACGCTTTCAAACCATTTTAACTAATACACAGTTATCCCCCAAAAGTTTCAAAAATTGCATATTTAACCCCTCCCATGTCCCCATGAATTCTTTTTTATTAAATTTAATGGACACGCCACATAGCATGCCCCATACTTTTTTCGTCGTGCCCCCAGTAGTGAAATAAGATAAAAAGATATTTTATGCTTCCAAATCTTAGAATATTATAACGAAAAAGGAAATAAAGAGACAAGAAGTAAACCCAAACAAAGGCCATCAGTGGCATTCTCAAGCCAATTGACTGCTTATCCGTGCATTGTCATTACAACTATATAGCACATCTATCACTTATCTGTTCCTTCTAAATAGACACGCAAATCCAGTTAGTGGTAGAAAGAAAAAAAAGCCTTGTTCGTTTGGGGGTTTTGAGGGAGGTTTTTGAGAGTAATGAGTGGAGAGAGATAGAGAAAATTTATTGGAGACCGTACCCAGGGTTTTGAGAACCCCAAATGAACAAGGACATGCAGATTTTTCCGTGTTTCATGTAATAGAGAAATATACAATAAAAAAAAATCAGAATGCAATACACCTTAAACGTTGATACAAGAGCACAATCATACATGTAGTGACTTAGAGGGCAAGTGATAAGAGAATCAGAGATGACGTGAGATCACAATGAAATTGAATGCTATGAAACCAATACAATTACCATTCATACAGCTCCGGCCATACCTTGAAATGCTCATATGCTAAAGTAAGATGACAAGCGCCAACCACACCACTTGGAATATTCAGCTTTCTAACATAAGAAACTGGAAAATATAATAATTTTGAATGTAAGACATTTCTTCCTACGGACATTTATAATCATGTTAACTTCCAACTTTGAAAATATGTATCTTTGTCTAAATAAATAGACACAAGAACAGGACACTTAAACTGCATACATAAACTTGCTTCTCAAATGCAAACAAACATATGAAGGCACCGCCAAGCCTACCTGCATCACCTACATCTATGAAAAAACGGAACACTGGGCCATTTCTCTCGCTCTTAGCAACTGATGCAAACAACTTCTTAATCCATTCAGGTGTTCTACAGGTCAAAGAGGATTAACCACAATTAGAGCAGTTAAACATTACTTCAGCGACAAAAGAAAGTAACGATAACAAGAAAAAGAACCATGTAATAGAGAGACCTCTACACCTATATATTGCATGTCACGAATTGCAAAGTTATAGGAGATTTGAACTCGGAGGATATATAGATATCGAATCATTGTCAACCACTAAGCAGGAAACCTATGAGATCCGATTCACACTGACACATCCATACGAATATTTGCTTAGAAGAAACAAGTTACTGTGATCATCTTCCGCCAAATAAACCCTTCTGAGATTGAAAGTTTTGGTCCTTTCAAAAGACTGGATAGATCTTTGAGGAAGAATTACATCCCACCTCTCATACTGCCATTGTCTTGACAGGTCCAAATTGTTCATAAGACAATCAAGACATCAGACAGAATGCAAATGGTGTGAGGCCACCGTAACAGGTTTCGTCCAATCAAAAGGGAAACCACATTAATCAAGAAAAGTTTGTGGGCCATGATCCTGCTTTGTTTGATGCGGGTCTTATGGCGAGAGAGAAATGCAAAAGTATTTGAAGCGGTGGAAAAACATCTTTCTAGGATAAAATCTTTCTTTGTGAATAGCTTGTACAGTTGGGACAAGGGATTGTTTTCCATCCCTTGGCCAATTTTTAGATTGGTTTGAGCTTTTCCATTCCGGTGGCAATGCATAGGGCCTTTTTGTTATGTGGCCTTCTTTTGTATACGGGTGGCATTCCCTTAATGCCTTATCTCTAATATAATTACTTATCAAAAAAAAAATTCACTTTGAAGGATAGAGAACAATGATCATTAATCTTCGAAATCTTCGAGGTATACCATAGAAAACTAAATCTCCCAAGGCTACTGCTCCTCTATTAGCTAACGTATACGTTTTCAAGGGCATCCCTAAAAACCCATTGCAGAGTGCAGAGTGCAATGTGCATGGTTGGCCTTTGAGGTTCTCCCATCTTAACAGATACCAACATAGTGACAACCGAGTAACATCCCTCAGCAGAAAAATGCACCCATGAAAATCATGCAACATTATTCTCCCCACCGTTTCCCTTTAATTCCCATTGTTCCTACATCTCCCCCAAATCCAAGTGTTGACTGCTTCTTCTTCCTCAAAGTACCAAGTCTCCTTCATGTGGAATGCCCTAAGGATTTATTATCCCACTGGTTTTCTAAGTATATTCCTAGACACAACTTTCTTTGCTGCCAATCCTGCCATGATGCTGACACTCTGAATCACCTCTCCTTTGAGTGTTCCTACTCTATACAAGTTTGGTTTCAACTGGCTAAGCTCTGTTGCATTCCCTCTGGTCCTGTTCTATGGTCTGATAAGGAGTCTTAGTGCTGCTCCAATTTTAAAAGCTAAGGTTTCCCAAATGCTATAAGAAGGGTATATTTTGCTGCCATGGCTTATTTCCTTTGGCAAGAAAGGAATAGTCAGATTTACAAAGGCATCCTCAGGCCCCCTTCATCAGTCGTTGCCCCGATTAAGCTTGAAGTTAGGGTCAAGGCTTTTTAAAACAGGAACATCAGGCCCTCTGATTTAGTTTCTTCTCTTTGTAACACTTGGTTGATCCAAAGTTGTTTATTAGCTTGATAGTTTCCTTTCCTTGAAAATGTTTAGACTGCTTGTCTATTGTTTCTTGATGTAATCTGAGGGATTTCCCTCTTGGTTGCTCTCTCTAATAACAGCTCTTGGTTGATTACCAAAAACAAAGAATCCGTAACCCAAGTTTTATCCTAACACTTAATTGATAGTACTCAAATATTGAGGTCTTACACTAATTTGAGACCCGAAACCCATCACAAACCCTAACAACCATCCATAAAAATTACATAATGGCCTTTCTTCAGTATCCAAGATGAATAGATAGAAATACCCACAATCATTTAAGTATACGTGTAAAATCGATGCATAAATGAAAAGGGTGGGGACTCCTGCTAAGGTTTCAAGTTCGAAACGTGTTATCAACTCGGGGCCAGTCCATACGAGCACTTGCTCCGGCATTAATTGGGCCCTGCTTGTGGATGGTACCGAGATTAGACAAGGTAAGCTTGAGTTGGCCCGAAAAACGTGTTATCAACTCGGGGTCAGTCCGTCCATACGGGCACTTGCTTCAGAATTAATTGGGCCCTGCGAGCAGATGGTACCGAGATTAGTCGGGGTACGTGTAAGTTGGCCTGAAAAAGGAGTTATCAACTTGAGCTTCATAGTGTTCGAGCTAATCAGCCAAGCCTCTGCAAAAGAGCGGAGCTTTTGCGAGCTGAGCTTTTGAGTGTCAAGCTCGGCTCGTTTAGTAAACGAGACAAAAACTTGAGCTCGAGCTCAATTACTAAACGAGCCGAGTCGAGACTTGACGAGCTGCGGTTCATTTGCAGCCCTAGGCCACTTCATACGGACACTTGCTCCAGCATTAACTAGGCCCCGTGAGTGGATGCTACCAGGATTAGTCGAGGTACATGTAATTGGCCCCGCGAGTGGATGGTACCAGGATAAGGATTAGTCAAGTTACATGTAAGTTGCCGGGAAAATGACAGCCAATGACATTTTTTGATAATTAATACCCGTTAAAAGACATTTTCAGCATTAACTAATTTTCTCAGTATTTTTTTGACGGGTATTAATTATCAAAACACGTCCAGGCCGTCATTTTCCCGAAGTTGCCAGAACACATAGATATGGTGAAAAAAAGAAAGGGGGAAAGAGGGAGTATAGTACCTTCTGGAGATGAAAGGTATGTCGAAGTGGGTGGAAACAGCCATGAGTCCAGTCCCAGAAAGGTCACACATGCTGAACACCCGGCCGACGAAGGCCGGGCCGCCCTTTCCGGCTGACCTCAAGCCCAGATACGACGTTCCCGTGAGAGACGAAGACGAGGGCGAGTCGGCCTGAGTCGACTCAAAGGGGGAAGGGGGAGGACGTAGGGATAGTAGTTGAGGGCGCGAGTCGGCGAAGGGGAGAGGAACGAAGATCTTCGACGGCGAACCGGAGATTTGGGACGGCGACGGCGAAGGCTTAGGGAAGGGGATGAGAGAGGAGAGATTGGATGCAGTGGATTGGATGAAGCGAGATATGTTGTTGATAGGGTTAGGGTCGTGGTGGTGGTGACAGGGTTCGGTTGCAGAACCCATTGAAACGGACAGGAAGATACTGAATCTCTGTTGGTGGATTTGTAAGAGAGAGAAACTCTGTTTGTAATTTATATGCAGGAGTTCTGAACCGAGCTTTGGGGCTTTGAAATTCGGCTCCCTGTCCTCTCCAGCTTTTGTTGGTCCAGTTTGGTACATTGTTGGGGCCAACAACAACAATGATCAAAATTTGCTTTATCCTAAAACCTACTTTTTTAAAAATAATACATTTTTAATAAAAATAATATAACAAAAATAAATATTAATTTTTTAATTTTTTTTTGCACCCGTTTAAACACAAAGTTCGTGGTCATGATGGAAAAATTTTGCAGCCACAATACAAAGTTCGCAGCCATAATACAAAAGGTTGCGGCCTTGATGCAAAAGTGTGCGTCCTTGAAGCTAAAGTTTGCGGCTACAGTAGAGGGAGAGATTGCATGCAGGAGCTCTTGGTTGCTCTGCCTAATAACTGCTCTTGGTTGCTTACCAAAAACAAAAAATCCTTAACCCAAGTTTTATCCCAACACTTAATTGATAGTATTCAAATATTGAGGTCTTACACTAATTTGAGACCAGAAACCAGTCGCAAACCCTAACAACAATCCATAAAAATGACATCATGGCCTTTCTTCAGTACCCGAGATGAATAGATGGAAATACCCACGATCACAAAAGTATACGTGTAAAATCGATGCGTAAATGAAAAGAGTGGGGGCGTCAACTGTATGAGTCGAACCTTTTTACATTCAACTTATCAATTGACTTGTGAAAATTGGAAAAGAACTGTTCAGTGCAGCAGCAGATATTGACTCCCCAAACTGTTTCTCTGCTTTGATAAGCACCAACTGGTTAAAGGCAATATACAAGGCAGTAATCCCTTAAAGCCAACACCACAATGCAGTTTATCACTACCTTCTCCATGATCAAATAATCATGACACGCCAAAGTAAAAATGGACCCACTTACCAGAACAAGAAAAAAAAAACAGAAAGAGACTCGTAAATCTCCATTCAGAATTCATTTTTACTGAACTCTGGCTTGACTTTGGAATAAAGTCCAACAAGATTTGAGTGGCCAGTGATAACTCTGCTCCTCTACTGTCTCCATTGTCACATTACAACCTTCAATGCTTCTAGATTTGTATGCCAGAAAAACATGGAGCCAAGACGGGCATACAAATGATACAGATGGGCTGAATCCCGAAATAAATAGCTAAATTTTTCTACGTCACAAGGCATCACGGGCAGCAATCCTACATGTAATAGCATCTGCAAGAGAAGATATTCCCAGTTCCGGCCCAGGTATTTTGTAGTGCTGAAATAGAGAAACAAGGATTTTCATTTGTTAAGCAAGAGGTAAAGCAGACATGGCATTTCAAACTTCCACCCAAAGCAAGCTATTGAAAATATCCACAAACCTTCTGTATCTGGGCTTGGTTTGCTCTTCCTAGCAATTCCTCCAAATCAATCTCTTTACCCTTGACAAGCTTCTCGATGGATTTCATCTAGTATAAGAATGGGAATTTAAATCTCATACTGGGCTAGGCAACTATTAAATTTTACTGGACAGGTCAAAGAAACACTGCACCACTATCTCACCTCATTGACATAAGAACCAAAACGAGCCACAAGAACATAAGTTGAGCTTTCAGAAATCCCACACCTTTTGAATGATTCTGTAATCTGTAATAATCGAAGAATAGAAGTGAATCCCTTGAAATGATGAAGATTAAAATACGAACTGAAGTTAAATACACATAGAAATTACATGCTTAGAGCCTGAATAGTTGTAAACAAGCTCCGAATGAAGAGTGCGTGTTGTCAAGGACTCCCGGGACTTGGCCAGAAGCGTCTTATGTGCAGCTGCTAGAACAGGGAAAATATCTGGGATCTGTTGTGATTGTTAAAGAAATGTTAGATAAAGTTCCTTGCGGGTAATCTTACCAGAGCACCACACCGCACCAAAACAATAAATAATGAGAACACGACATATAAGGCAGGTAAAGGAATGCATGAAATGAATCCTACAAGTGATGCATTGAGAAATGCTACTTCTGGTTCCAGGGTTCCAGCTTGCATCAAGTCCAGAAGTTCTCTGCAAGATGAGTAAGCTTATAAGGAACGTAAACCATTGCAAAGCTTTCCTTTGAGTAAAATAGTAAATCCTTCTTTATATTCCTATGAAGTATCTAATATCATGAATAATTGAATAGGATCCACAAAGACATTGATTAGTAGATCAGGACATCGAACACCAATAACGCTTAGGCTCAGTTTGGATGACAGCAAGAATCAGGAATGGGTTCCCAGTAATTTGATTCATGGGTGATCTCATTCAAGTGTTTGGTTAACACAGGAATGTTATCTAGGGAAAAAAGTTAAAATCATATTCAAGCGTTTGGTTTCACAATTGAGAGCATAGGAATGGAAAGGAGTTTTTTGCTTGTTTACCAAAGTTAACCCTCTAACATTTCTTCACCATTTCATCTTAAACCCCAATTTTTCCAGATGACTTTTTTTAAGAAAACGAATACGCTCATTAGCCAAGCGTTTAAAATTTCTTTCTGCAATACTTATAGTAGAAATAATTTAAAAATTCAATGTGAACTACTACATGGTTATGGAGAATACAAACTTCTACAAAAAGCAAAAGAACAAGTAGAAAACTTCTTCATGTATAAGATTGAACCAAAGAAAATTGTTCTACTCAAGACGATCATCTCAAATAAGTAAATAAATTCTAGATTAACCTTGACATTGCTGGTTTTTATTCTTCAAAATACATAAGAAACCGTCCCCCCTTGTCCCTTCATAATTGATTTTTCTCAGTTATAACCCAAAACGATCCTTTCAACTAGCAAACACACAGAAAAATACTAATTCAAAACCACTTCTAAGCGCAGATTTGAAAAGTGAATGAGAGTTTGATAATATGTACAATACATGTATACTATACATAGAAAGATACGTAGGCAGAGGCATACCTGTATAATGAAATAACATATTAAGAGGGAAAATTACTAAATTAGAATGAAACCCGAGGGAATGTATGTAACGTGTGTAGAAGGGTAAAAAGGGAAAACTTTGAGACTTCTTTTTTTTTTCTTCGTAATTAGATTACCCCGTAATCTTAGATTCCCATGGGCTAGTGGAGGTACGAGATTCCACTTCTATTCAGGAATCTGATTGCTCCTGAATTCGGAGATCAACAATCATATTCCTATTACAATTCTACTCAAACATAGGAATTTTAGAGTTCAGCAATCACATTCCCATTCACCCTTAAGATGCCTGCCATCCAAACTTCTACCCTGATCTCAACATGAATACTAACTATTTCCAAAAGCATAGGAGTAATATTTTTCACAAATCCTATACGGGATTGAACATATTAAGGCGCTTAACCAAGTCGAAAAAATGATACGCAGTTGAGCATATGTATACACAGATACAAGTAGAAATATGTATTTTTAGAGAGAGAGTGAAAGAGAGAGAGATGAGTACTTGGAATTGGTGACGTCTGCGAAGAGGGCGAAAGTGAGAGTGCTTCCATCGATCTCGAAGACCTTCATATTGCTCCTGGTTTTGGGAAATGAAAGCTAGGGTTTTGAAATTGTGCCCAAAAAATAACGATTAAGGTTCGGTTTAGTTATCAAACAGAGAGGGAAGAAAAAAATACACGCCAGGTACGGGTCAAAGTCGAAGTAGGGTTTTGGCCCATTTTGGGTCCAAACAAATTATAATCGGTTTGACCAGTTTCGGTCCGGTTTGGCCGGTTTATTTCTCTAATTTCAGACAAAGACAAACACAGAGCGAGGGAGGAACCTCGGTGGTCGACGGTAGTCGTTCGTCAAGGTGGGAGTTACGTTGTCAATGGTGAGAGAGGAATCTCGCATTTTGGGGCTTGTACGTGGTTAGACTGAGTTCTAGCCAAAATTGGTTTGGTTGATGCTTGAACATGGTGATTGGGAGTGTAGATCTGGGGGGTTGATGAGTTTGGTCCATTGTGGGGCCCACACCAACAATGATCAGAATCGTTCAATTTGTCAAGCTAGGCGAGTATGTTGTCCACGTTAAAAATTAGTTTGATCAAACATCGATAGATACATGGACAAAACAGATCGAACATCGCTAAAGTTTGTGGCCATGAAACTAAATTTTGCGGCCACAACGCTAAAGTTTGTGGCCATAATGCAAAAAATTGCGGCAATGACACAAAAGTTCGCGGCCGTGATGCAAAAATTTGAGGCCACGATGCAAAGTTCACAGCCATAATACAAAAGGTTGAAGCCTTGATGCAAAAGTTTGCGTCATAAAGCTAAAATTCGACTACATAATGCAAAAATTTGCGGCCAGAAGGGATGGCATTCAGGGCGGATATTGGCATATCCGTACCCGATCCCCGAAACCGAAATCCTAACCGAATCCGCCGCGATACCTGAACGGGGAGGGGAGGAATGAACCATAACTGAACCAAACGGGGTCGGGTAATCCCCGAACCAAATGGGTAACCGATTTTGCGATGGAAGTATGGAACCACAACCAGAGAGAGAACAGCCCCAAAAATAATAACAGAAAAGCACAACTTTTACATAGTTTACACGAGGATCAGCAGATAAAATGGGACTAAATAATCAAATAGGAACAGAAGCGCAGATTTAATTAATCGAGTTCCTGATGCAGAAGAACAAAACGAAAACAAGATAGAGAGAGAGTATTGGCAGGGAAGGTCACCATCGATTGAATCCCCAATCCCATATATCTCCTGCAGCTCATACCTGATTTGATTCACCCGTACAATCTGCTTCGATGTCGGACGAATAGAGAAGAACAGAGAAAAACGGAGGTGGAAGTGGAACTGAGGTCGATGAAGATGACGATCGACGGCGAGAGGACTGATTATGTGAGAGAGAGCCGACTGTGTTCTGGAAAACCTATACGCGAAAATGTTAACAGTATATACTTATATCCAAAGGGCATTTTTGTAATTTTAACATTTGATTCGGTTCAATTCGATTCGGATATCGGTTGGGATAACAGTTAAATCATAACCAAATCGATACCAATTCGGTTATCCAAAACCTCAACCATACCCATACTCATACCTACAGAAAAAATTTCGATTACAATTAGAAAAAAATTCCGCTTATCGATTCAGTTCAAATTGTAATCCCTAAGTCAGAGGGAGAGATTGCATGCAGGAGGTCTGAATAGAGCTTTGGAATTTACGGCTCTCTGTAATCTGAGCTTGCTTTACTGGGCAGGATAAGAAAGGATAACATTATCCAGAGACAATTCCCCGTTCCTAAATTTTTGGTCCGAGTATTTTCTACTTTTTCGAAACTATTTGTTTTCGGGTAAAAAAAAAACTATTTGTTTAATTTTATGTCGTAATTTATAAAATTAATTATTCATCTGAGAGAAATTTAAAAAATATATAATATTAATGAAGTCGAAAAAAGTTACTAATAAAAGATGGAATCAAAGACAAAAATACCAGTTGATTTTTTTCGACTTTGGTGAATCTTTTTTGTTTTTTTTGGGTCATAATGTTTACTTTTACACTACTTTTGTCGAGACGATTGATGAATCCAAAAAGGAAAACATCAATGTAACAAAAACTATAAAAAAAAAAATTCAAGAAGAACGGATAATCTAATAGTATTTCTAGTTTTTAGTGAGAAGGTCTAGAAACACAAAAGAAAATGCATAATATATTCATAATATCAACATGACACTGTTTTATAGGTAATTAGGTGCTCGCTAACTTTCAATTTTTAATGAAGCGATGTCACGTTCAGCTATTACAACATATTGTTGTGTTTGTAGAACGGAGTTGCTGGAGCTAATTTTTGGGATGTCACATTATTATTAAGCAAACATTTACTAAATTGTTCCAATGGTTTAAAAAAACTCAGAGCAAAATCAGTTTTTTATCGTAAAATCTTTTGCTGTGCCTAGTAATCTATCGAGCGAAAAAATTAATATGGCCAGAAGTAATCGGTATGTCAAATTTAACTGGAGCAATTACAAAATCATCAATGGGTGGAAAATTAGTTGACCGTTGGAGACCAGTTATTTGGAGATTTTTGTTGTTTTTTTTTCCATTGGATCAAAAAGTGGGATACCTGCTGGAATGTTGTCATGGGAAGAAGGAGTTTAAACAAATCTCCAGGTACACAAGACGCCCGGACACATGTCCGACGGCTCCAGACACATCTGTATTCGGATCTGTATCCTAAAATTTGTGTCCCAATCTTCTATTTAATCCCATCTTAAAAACAGAAGCCTATAATGTGTGCATTATGTGGTCAGAATGAAGGCAGTACAATATACTCCAGTTCTGAGTTTTTCAATTTGCTCACAAACAGCAACAGTAATCGCAGCAAACTATGTCAAAAATACAAGTCAAATAGTTGTTTCTGGACAAGAGTTGGCAGCTTCACCAAGTTCATCTGAACTTGGATCAGAATCATCAGATGGATCAACTTCATCTTCCAATTCATCTGAAACTACTTCAGCATCTTCATACGATCCATTGGGTTCCTTGTCAGTTCCCCCATCCAACTTACGTAAACCATCCGAAGCATCACCACGTTCTCTAAGCCGACTTGCTTTGATCTTAACTCGCTTTCCTTTAATGTACCGATATTCCCATTTTGGTGGTGGATATTTATGCTTCAACTTTTTGTATTTGTCAATCATACCCAGCTTCTGAAATGTTTCTCCAACCATTTCAACAATTGACGGGGTAGGTCGAATGCCAAGTTCTTCCATGTCTGCAAATACCTACAAGAGAAAACCTATCTATAAGATCCCAAAATGGAGCAAAAATTGTACTATTAATTAACACAATTACAAAGAAAATATAATCCGGTTCTCGATTGATTTATTTAGACCAAAGTAGCAAAATATATAAGAGTTTGTTATTTACAACCACTGAAACGTGACACAACTTCCTAATCAGAGGAACAACCAAAATTTCATTCTCTCATCATGTGATAGAACTAGATGACAGATAAAGTCAAAAATACTTTATAATAAGGTTTGCAATGGTATAAAACATCATAATATCATAATGTTCTTACTATGGGATCTACACTTTATATTAATTATCATGTGATTTTCTGTAACATATAAATCTAAGCACTATACACTGATAGAGTTTATACATATAAATCTCAGCATTAAACATCTAATTTAGAGAAGTCGTATGGAACCAGAACATACGTAATGTCCAGACTCCAATCAAATTATTGAAATACCTACTTAATGAATGATATTATTTTTTTTTGACATACAGGATGCAACAGCCAGCATCCAAACAACTATAATGACTTTATACTTAGAGTGCATTTGTTCCAAGGTACGCCATTCGGTTCTTGGGCTCAAGCACGAATGTAACAATGGGTTAATTGTTGCCTATCAAAAAAAAAAACAATGGGTTAATTGTCCTTGCATTATTTCCCCTTATCGCTCAGTGTTATACATAGAGCACAATAATGCAAGCATAACAATAAAGAGGAAGAGAGAATGAGTACATGGAAGTTATTACGATGGCTTGATGGTGAATTGCTACCAAGATGGCGCATTGACGCTTTTCTGTTGACTGAATAGAATAAGCATAATCACATTTGTAGCAGCATACGTATATGTCGAAACATTCATACACATACCAACACAAGAACACAAGCTTAGAGGTAGAATATTGTGATCTTTATCAAGATCTACAGAATAGATACGTCAAATGGTACCCATTCCACTGGATCCATGTAAGCATATCAACTCAACATTCACCTAAGAACCCAACTGAAGGGGGTCAAAGAGTCGAATCAAATAAATTCTTGAGCAGATGAACGAGTTGGCATGTTAAGAGAGCACAGAGAATAAAAGAAACAGAACACCTTTGATATTAGAGACTATAAATTTTATGATCTATGTTATGAATTTCTCAAAACCACCGGTCAATAAGTACCTCAAACATCTTGTCATGCATACCCCTGCGATAGTATATAGATGTCATTTTATCGTAGAACATACGAGGTGTGCTCTCCAAATTTTCTGAAAACAACTTCTGCCAAAGCTCTTCAGCTTCATCAAGTCTTCCATCCTCAGCTAAAGCATTCAGCAACACGTAATAGCTCCCCATTGTTCTGCCTTGACCTTTGCTCAACATCCACTTTGTCACCTATAACCCATACATAATTTGACTGAGAACAAAACACTTAAACAAATACCCCTTTACCTTAGAAATCATTTCTAGGATGCTCAGAACAGCGGAAGGATGAACCTGAATTATCCTCTTCCATTCTCTCATATTCTCCAGGGTCTTCAGAGCTTTCTTCACGGTGATGAGAGGGAACTCTAGCTCCCATGCAATGAAAGAATCAAGAGCCCCATATACTTCCTCTTTGACATTAGATAATCCCTTTATCTGAATAAGCATTGCCTTGTTAAAAAGTTATCAATTAAACAATCCAAACAGATCAACAAATCCTAGTTATTAAGTAATATCTATGACCAACTTCACAAGAAATGAGTCATTGACTAACTAACTGAGTACGTACACAGTCAAATCAGAACTCAAAAAATAAATTAAACAGTTAGCAGGAACTTACGCACTCAACAAGCTTCACTGACTTGGAGATGGTCCCAATTTTCTTGTTGGTTTTCCATACACGGGGATATCTCGGTCGAGGACCTTTTGCTGCGCATACCTGAGAAATACTAGCACTTAATTGGGTCCATAAAAAGCTAACAACTCAAAAGAAACTAACTACTATATGGAAGAAGAAACACAGTTTAAAAAGAGATGGTGGGGCAAAGATTGGACTAAGATAAGAGCACTTTGAATAGGCAGCCAATGAAACATCTTGCATGTCGGACACATGTAAATGATTTGTTGGTAAGTATCTGTTCCTAGATTTCTAATCCCGAAGAAAGACTCGTGAGCCCATGAAGAATGCCGGTGCCTCTTAGGATGTCAATACTGACAGTCTTCTAAAAGTCATCGTGGAGGAAAAGCGGTCACTCAACAAAAGAATGACACTTGAACTCCTAGATAAAGCCAGAAAAGGCACACATCGTTTTTCTTCCCTTAATAGAAAGGAATGCCAGAAACAAGAAGAAGAAAGGGGCATTTACAATATGAGTCAAATGCTACTGAAGGTATTGTGAAAGAAATTCAAAAGTAACTTAATTCAACTGGAAGGACATTAATGTCAAGAATGGGCCTCAAACTTAGCATGGATTCAATTTGAGAGATGGTCTTCGTAAGATTTAGGGGTGGCACAGGCAGCTAGCCTGCTAGATCGAAATCAGTGAATATGATTGCTACATATCAATGGGGCTAAACCACTAAATGTCCCGTCTTTAAATAAAGAGATTGCTATAAGTTGCTTTCATGCCTCTTAAAATAAAGGTTTTGTGATATGGTTTGAGATCCCACTGAATTACTGCTTGTCAAGATATTATACATAGCATTTCAATGTGCATTCCGTCAACCTGAATTAAGCAACATCAGAAATGGGGCCTCTGGTGATAATTCCTTTACCTATTTCCAAGGGAGGGGAAAATAACAATATATCGCTGATTGTATTGAACTTCACTGTGATTCTTTGATGGCATGACTTTTGGGCGCTGAACTTTCGCTTTAAGCGCCGAAGCAAAATAATTGCACTGGGCTAAAAATGGCACGAATAATGAAACCATTCCAGCAATCAATTTTAATTTTTTCTGCCATTATAAACGATAAAACTGGAAATCAAGGTAGACAGTGCACTAAAATTCTTGCTCTACAGAAGAGGAAGCTCACCACTGCACAGTCTGCACTGCCTTTCCTCCTCGGAAATTGGAACAATAACAGTCTTCTGGTGAAAACTCCCGGAGAGTAGCTCAAATCAAGCATCCTCCTGAATCTTTTCACAACGAAAAGTACAAGAAAAAGAACAAAAAGCAACAATAAGAACAAACTCATTAGGTTTTCACAATACACCACGGGCCATTCCTATTTCAACAGATAAACCCAAACCACAGTCCGAAACTGAGATTTGCACATAGGTATGTTCCAAATTTCTGGCCAATGAACCACACAGTAGGAAAATTATTCAGGTAAAGAGAGTTACCAGCAAGAAGCTTGCGAGAGAGAGGAATTGTGGCTGTGGTTAGACAGAGAGAGGAGTTTCCGGCGCATCAAAAACCCTGTTCTCAGATTTCGTTCCTTCTATTCCCTCCAAAGATGACTCTCTCTCTCTCTCTCTCTCTCTCAGTCTCTCTCTCTCTCTGTATTCTTCTCTTCCATGGGCTTTGGTAATTAAGTAATTACTACCAGGGAAAACCAAAAAATGAAATTACTGTGTATTCACCGGGGATTCCATCCAGTCGACTTGGGGAAGAGAAATTATTATTCAGCGGCTCACATCACGTGGTACCTTGTGCCTTTCTTCGCTACACATTCTGGTTGGACTAACACAAAATATATGCACCTCACTATAGTATGTAGTGGACCTAGTTTCCCAAAATAAATCTGAAGTTTTTTTTATTTGTTTCTTATTTAACAATTTTTTTATTTAACATTTGTGAAATATTGATTCGTCTCTGTGAAAGAAATCGAAAAAATAAAAATTTATAATTTTTACTTAATTTTTTGTAGAAATATTCAAAATTTAGCACCTTTAGTCTAAAAATTTTCATCAATATGTCATATCCATACACTCAAATATAAAACCGAGTGATAGTCATCTGACCAAGGTCCAGCTGCAGTGATTAGAAAGTGAATCGTGACAGACAATCAAAACTACACGTTTTTTTTCTTATATTATATTCAGTACTCTCTTTTTTTTCTTATTTCTCGCAACGACCTTTAAAATCATGTTCTTAACGCATTGAACTGTTTGAATTTGATTTTTCACAAAAATCTTTAAAATCACGTTCTGAACACATTAAACAATTTGAATCATCAAAATTTGATTAAAAAAAGAAGTCCAAATTTTATTAAAATAAAAAATCTCTTAAAGGATCCGTGATGCTAATATAAAGTACTCCGTATATCCTCAAGAGAGAGAAGGTTTGTAGGTACAACTCCTCTCTGCACACAGCACGACACTACCTCATCGGATAAAATAGCAATAGAGCCACCACAAACGAAGAAAAGCTCCACCACTTTCAGATCTCTTCACCTCACCTTCACCACAACGATCACAACGAAATGCTGATGATCGAACCCACCACAGCCGTCCGATTGAGCTTCGACCCCACCTCCTCCCGCCGTCTCTCTCACTCCGGCAGCTTCTCCGTCGCCTGGTACTTCTCTTTACACTTCCGGCAATGCATTTGGGGAAAATAAACGGAAAGTTTTGTAACTCTGTTGAATTGATTTGTAGGAATAAGTTTCAGAGATCAGCTGATGCTTCTCACGCGAGGAGTTGCAATTATGTGAAGAACAGAAAAATCAGAGCGTCTGCGGAAGAGCCGAGGCCGTCGCAGTACCATCCGTTCGAGGAGGTTGCGGAACCGGAATTGATTGAAGGTGGAGAAGCCAGACTAACCCTAGCGGAGAGAACTAGGACCATCATTGAGGTATTACTATTCCAATTAGGGGAGGAAAACGGTTTATTTATTTACCAAGCCGTTCGCGAGCAGTTCGAGGTTCGGCTCTGCTCGACTTTTTAGTAGTACATGAGTCGAGCTCAAGCTCGAGTTTTGACCTCTTGTCTAGTAAACGAGCCGAGCGGTAACTTGGCTCGTTTATAAAAGCAGGCTCCTTTGTAGAGGCTAGGCTCGTTTAACTAAACGAACCTTAGTAGCAGGATTCTTCTAAAATGGGTGCGCTCCCAAGACGGGAGCGCGAATCGGCGCTCCCAAGATGGGAGCTTGACGGGAGCTCGCTTCCCTTGAGACGGGAGCTCGCTCCCAACTAACATGGGAGCTTATTGGGTGGTTAAGGCAACTATTCTCTTATTCTTAAGGGAGATATGCCATTGTGGAAATAAAAATATGAAAATCTTATCACTCAAGAAGTTTGGCAAATTGAAAATATCTAACTTCATATAAGTACCTTTTAAGATCATGAAAATTCTCATAAGTAATCACTTTTCCTTAAATGGTTAAGTATTTAAAGATACTTTATATACGTATTTATATGAAATCTATATACGCCTCTTAGGCGCTCCCAACCTTAGGAGCTTCTAGGTGCCTCCGCTCCCGCTCCCGCTTCCGCTCCCGCTCCCCCTCCCGCTTCGTGCTACTAAGAAACGAACCACCTTGATTCTAAAATGAGCCGAGCTCGAGCTAGACTAGTTTTAGCCCTGCTCGAATACTTCAAAGCTCATTTAGCAAACAAGCCGAGCTCGAGTTGGTTGTAACTTTGTTATGAAAGCTCGGCTCCTTTGTAGAGGCTAGGCTAGTTTAATTAAATGAATTGAGCTCAAACACCTTGATAGTAAATGAGCCAAGCTCGATCTAGACTACTTATAGCCGTGCTCGAACACTTCAAAGCTCGCTCGTTTGCAGCCCTAGGTTTCCAATGTCGAATTAGTCTGTGTCAGATATTGGCTTTTGGTTCTTCTGAAGACGAATTGCATTTGGACCTATTTTGATGAAGTTAGAGCTTGTTAGGAGGATTTACTTTGTTGGTTCGAGTCTCATTGTTAAAGAGTTTGAGATGATAATGGTTTGTTATTGTATGAGGTCATCTGTATGCATGCGCCTTCCAAGTTGCTAATGAATTAACAAAAAGGGAGTGTTACTTGCTGATGCTGTGTTTCTAGTTATTTAAGATATCTATTATGCTTAACTGTTCAGTGTCAAGAAATCGACTTTAGTTTTGCTAAAAAGAGCTTATGAATATCATATGCATTGAGTATTAGTTACATTGATTTCTTCTTGAACTGTGATGTTGTGTGCCATGATTTGCATTCCGTACGTGTTTTTCAGTTCTATTGCATCAATTTTTTTACTGGAACTCAAATGGTGATTTTCCAGACTTACAATCCCAAGAACCTTCCCCAACCCGCAACGCCCCGCCACCCACCCACACCCCCCCCCCCCCCCCCCCCCCCCCCCCCCCCCCCCCCCCCCCGCATCCTCCTTGTAAAATCATCTGAATTACGTAGTCAAATGTATCCTTCCTTGCTTTGCAATGATCCCATATTCTTAATCATCCGCCATGCCTATTATGGGAACCACCTTTTTTATTGATCACTTGGTGCCTGGATGTTTATGCCTGTCTAAAGTTTATGCTCTAATTTTATTTCAGGTTAACAGCAGAGCAACATTGATGTTTTCAGGTTTTCTTGGTGATGAAGTTCATGAGAACATTTTCTGGCCAGATTTGCCTTATGTGACCGATGAACATGCAAGTAAGTTTTCGTACTTTGGGTTCTAATTATATTGCTTAGTTTTGCAGTTTGTGATTGGCAGCATTTACTCTATTGAAGTGTGATGTGCTCTGGCTTCTTGTCAGATATTTACTTTCAGGTTAAAAATGACGAAGACATTTTGCAGACCCTAACTGCTGAGGATAACTACGTGGTATGGTAGTTGACTTCTGGAAAACTAAACTGGTGTTATATTTTCCTTATAAAAGTCCAAGAGAGTGATTTTCGCCAAAATCTGGCTTTGTTTATGGTGAAGCCCTGAGTTTGACTCATTGGGCTATTTTGAATACGGGTGGACCCAACCCAGAATTCCACTGTCTGAAGATTGCCAAAATTACTTCACACAGTCAAATCCCTCCATGAACGTTTTTCCTATGAGCTATGCATCAGTTTCAAAGTCATACGTAGCTTCGTGTGAGACTTAAGCTCAATCTCCGGAATAAACTTATATCTGTATACCTGAGCTGGTCGGGCATCTTGAGTATTTCCTGGCTCATGGCGATTTCAGAATCCCAATAACCAATGCCGGTGCACCAATTACTACGAATGATGTATCTAATGCCGAATTCCAAGTTCTGTGTGTGAATTGGACTCTTGGCCCCATACACTTTTGTGGCCTGTGGACTCTTCAATGAACCCACGAGACCCGATTACCATTATGGCCATGTGCACTGAGAATCTGATTTGGCGGGCCATGTGTCATGAAAATTGGCCATCAGCAGCATCCCGAACACATCCTTAGGAACTGTTCTTGCATCCACAATGAAGAAATGAAGGATAGAGAACAATCATGGTTTTGCCACAGCTTCTCATGGCCATCTTTGTTGGTATCTTAAAGCGTGTATTTGTTTCCATGTGCAGTGGTTTTCACCGTTATTCGTGTCCTGTGCATTTGCATAGCCATGAAATATATGAATAAAAGCTTTGTAGTTGTATAACTTATATCTGTTTTATATTTTCTTGTTTTTTCTTAACTTCGTTTCCGGAACACTTTCAGTAGATCAGTTCTTGGTTTCTTTTTTTCTTCATGTATTACTTGGATGATAACCTTGCATGCGTGTGGAGTATGTTGTCCCCGCCAACTGTGATGTGTCGTGAAGGGTGATTGCCGTTGGCAAGGTTATCTGCAAGTTAATAGTTTGTAATCAGAATCACGTTGAGAAAAAAATGTTATTGTATTTAAAACTAGGAAAAGAAGTAAAGTACTCTACTGACAATAATCTGTATAGATAAATTCGGTGATCATGGGATTTTCACATTAAAAGTAAGTTTTGAACTCAATGCAGCAAGTCATAATAGGCCTGGATACTCCAGAATTGGTTCGCGAGTTGGATGTATCTGGTCCAACAGCAATCCATCTTGATACTGATGAAGACGATGATGAAGAAAGCGACGACGATGAAGATGATGATGATGTCGATGAGGATGAAAATGATGAGGATGAAGACTATGACGAGGTGGCTATTCTTTCTTTTAATTTGTTGGGCTTTTCAAGCATATTAGTGTACCTCTGAAATCTTGCGTAACCTATTTTAAATGATTATGTATAGGAATGGGTTTCTGATCTAGAAGACGACGAAGATCAAGAGGATGATGATGAATCACTAGGGGACTGGGCAAAGTTAGACACCATGAGAAATTCTCATCCTATGTATTTTGCCAAAAGACTTGCAGAGGTAAAATTTTGAAGTAGTTGTCTTGTAGAACAGTGTACAACATTCCTATTCCTTTTCTTTTGATTTATGTCTTTCTTTTTCTCGCAATTTCTCGTTCCTCTACTCTGTTTAACAGACTGAATATTATATCTACCCAGCTTCATGTTTTTTGGATGGACTTGTGATGGTTGCTCAGGTTGTAACAGTTGATCCTGTGGATTGTATGGATCAGCCTCCTGATGGGCTAGTTATTCAGGGCCTTCTAAGACCAGCTTTAATTGAAGAGCACTCTGTCATTCAAAAGCACATGTCCGACCATAACTCTGGTACTAGTGACTTGAAGCAAACTGGGATACTTGACGAAGACAAGGTAGAAAACCTTGGAATCATTAATGATCACAGACAGTTATCCCAAGATAGCTCAACTTCGGCAGAGGAATTGGAGAAGTGTGAAAGCCTTGGAAATGGTACTTCATTCTATAAGCTAGAGATGATTAAGATTGAGTTGATTTCATCACAAGGACAACAGGTATATTTGGAGGTTTCTTTCCATCATTCTTTAAGTGGAGTAATTGCTTATCTTCATTTTGACACTTCCTTATTTTATTTTATTTTATTTTATTTCCCTTTATCATGCTTGACATACCTTGAATTAGCTGTCAAGTGTCAATTATATCGGGGAAATTCTGAAAATTTGTCAAAGCCTCAGTGGTTTCTCATGTCAGTGATGGAAACACGTGTTGTTGATGTCAAAAATTAAACCTTGTCCCTGTTCTGAATGTCGTCCTACCCAACTCCCACATATTTACGTTGGAAATGCAGTTGTTTGTGCACTTGTTTTGGCCAAGCAAACACTGGTCATACAAAATATACTCATCATCCAGTGGAATCATGCACCAGTACTTCGAGGTGCTTTTTTGTCGTGGTCTAATTCATCCAGGTTGCTTGAGGTAGATACTTTATGGTTGAAGGGATAGCCTATAGGTAATATTGTATGATACAGAAATCTTTCACCTAATTTGTGTGCTTCAACAAGTTGGCTTGAGAATCTGAGATGGGCAGATGGATACATATGGTTAAAAGGCGAAAATTTTACCATTTTATTTCGTTTATGTTGAAACATGCCTAACTGGCTATGAAATCTTGTTCCAGATACTCTGCTGTTATTGGTGAATGTGGTCATGGTAAAGTTAGCATATAATTTATCATTTTTCTTTGTGAATATATGCATGATGTCCTCCTCCTTGGAATGGTGCTGTATACTAAACCAGATTCTTTTGTCTGCACAGTTGTGCGTTTTTCCCCTTCTTTTTGGGTTCATGTGCTGAAAAAGTGAACGTGGTACCAAACACTCTGACTGTGTTCTATCTCTCTCCACTCTTACCCCAAAAACCTCAAAACTTAAACCAAACAAAGCCTCTAGCTTTTTAATGTACGTCTGCCTAATGATGTGGTAAAAAACACAAGGTAAAAAGGCTGAGAAATTCTGTGGTTAAAGCATGGAGATCTAGGGTTCAATCATGTCTACCAAGGAAGAAAACCAAGTTAAATTATTTCATGAATTATCCTGCAGTCCGTTGAAGTACAAGATTTAAGGAAAGCGAAACCTGATGCTATTGCACATTCAGCTGCAAATATTATATCTCGTCTTAAAGCTGGCGGGGAAAAGACCACGCAAGCCCTTAAATCACTCTGTTGGAGATGCAAGGGTATTCAAGTAGAGGTAACCCACTTGACCTATGACCTGTGTCTGAATTCATTTGTAATATGGTTTGCTTATGCCATTAGATATAACGTAGCTACCTTTTCGTTATAATTCTAAATGTGGACAGTGGGCGCCATATTTCTGTTAAGGTTAAGCTGTTGTTTTTTGGCAAATATCTAGATCACTGTAGGTTGGAAGTTTAGTTCCTTATTCACACAATCACATCCCAGCTTCTGAAAGTTATACCATAATAGCAGACATACATTGACATCTAACTGGGAGAAAAAGTAAGACGTCCCTGAATAATATCAATTAAGATTGGATATTATTTTTTCTCTAAGGTGGTGGTTCAATCTTGTGGGATGTATGGACGGTTTTCCGCAGAATTCATCATATTCTAATCGTTTTGCAACTATTGACAGGAGGCATCAATCATTGGTGTAGACACCCTTGGTTTTGATTTGAGAATTAGCTCCGGAAAGCAAATACAAACACTGCGATTTTCATTTAATGCACGGGTATTTCTCTCTGCCATACCCGACATTTATCTATCGAAAATCTCCATGTTCATTTACTAGTAGTTATGAACAGCTCTTTCTAGCAACAGCTACATTTTTTCATGTACAGTGCCTGTTTGCATGGTTTATATCGTGGGTCACTCTTTAGTCCCTAAAAGGTGAGCACAAGGTGCACTATAGTTCAGTGACCATTGGCTTGTAACATTAAGCACCTCGGTCATTACAAGTTTACATCTTGTCGTACATAGATTCAATGTGCTCAGGGTACAGTATGATGTGTGGACAGTGCTCGGTATGTTGTAACCCAAAGTGGTCCCAAACACAATGGCCTGTTACTCGAACTTTTGACTTCATAAATGTTCAATTAGAAATTGTAGGTGCGGTAGGTTTCGCTCATACATTGACAGTGTTTTAACATTACTTCTTGGATGGTGGACTCAAGTGCAAATGCAATATGCCTATTCTTCAGGTTGAGTTCCTACTGTTGTTGATAATCTCCTTTGCCCAAACTGAATTGTATTTGCAGGCATCTTCAGAGTATAGTGCTGAGAGACAACTGAATGATCTCCTGTTCCCAAGAACCCACCCCAATCCCCAGAAGAAGAGAGAAGCAAGCCAGACGGAGTTGTGACCATGTTTGATTCAAGATTCTGAATTTGACCTCGAATGGTATTTGTTGTACCTCTCCTGACCTGAGAACTGAATATAGCAGGTAGAACATTCCCTGCTCAGTTCCAGCTTATTGTATTTGTTTAATTCTGAAAGTCCATTTCTTTGCCGATTCTATGGTAAAACTTTCAAGTGTACAGGCTTAACTAAGGTTGTTGGACCAATAGACATTGAAACGGATGCTAAGGTATCACACCTCAACCGGATACGGATGATACCTGAGTTGGAGTCTCACTATTGCGCGGTGCAACTAGCCCTTGCCCTAATTCTCCTTTGTTTTTATCAAAAGAAGAACATTTCGCCCATTAATGTTCGGTCAAAGAAAACATCATTGATGTGCTAAAATGGACGCAAGTATTCAAGCAACACAAAGTGTATCATCCACATACAATCGAAGTAGTAAGCTACCTGACTTAGTTCCAACAGCTAACAACAATCTTGTGCTTGTTCAGAACTCACTGCACCAGCGTCTAATTCAATTTTTTCGACATCACCTCTACATCTTGCGAATGATCATATTCAAAAGTGGTAGCTGAAAACACTAAACGACAAGAGAAGAAATGAAGATCACATCGGCCGTTCCGGTTTCTTAAAAAAAGAAGTTTTAGAAAAGGAAGGTAATTTCAAGCTAAAAAATTATGCGTTTATACAAATAATTTTTCTACCAATTTGGATCTTGTTTGATAGATCTCATTAAGATCTTTTAAACGGTGCAAAAAAAATCATAAAATTATTTTTCATTTTTATTATATTTGAATTTGAAATTTGAAAAAAAGAAACTTTTTCAAAAAGAAGGGAAAGTGGAACACCTTATTTTGGATATAAGCCTTCCCTATATAGTTCTCTCTTTGCTGCTATTGTCGGGTTAGAGCATCCCCATTTTAATAAGGAAATGGGTGTGGATAAATAAATTTAACAACAATATTCAAAAAATACTCCACATTGTAATAAGTAAAGTTATAAGTTTTTTAATAAATAATCAAATTTCACTCATTCCATAACCAAATTTAACAATTTTTACTAATAACCAAAACTCAATAACCAAATTCAAAACTCAATAACTCAAAAACATTTCACATTGGAATTGTCTCATCGATTTGGTGTGATCGGGTGAGTAATTGAAACTCGTTTGTAATTGGACAAATGTGCATTGTGTATTGTAGGGATTTTTTTTGTTAGAGATGCAAAAATAACCAATATGAAAGTAAAAGTTGTTAAATTTGATTATGAACTAAATGGATAATTAAATGTTGATGTGACACATTTTGATTATTACCATTGTGGATGCTCTTGGAGGAAGAGAAGCTAGGAAAGAGATGCCATTGCTTACCTTGAAACAAAACTCAAGGCTATGGTCCAGTCCTACCGAGTCCTTCTATGGGTGTATCATTTGGGGTACGCCATTTGCACACCGCATTGTATGAAATTCACCTCGAGGTTCCTTCCAAATGATCGGAGTTACTTAATTTGTTTAAACTATTTTTTTTAATAATTCCTATAAAAAAAAATCAGCCCAGTCTAATATTCTTTAAGGGTTTAATCAATTCTTTGCTCAATTTCTTGTCAAAAAATTGAGCAAAAAACTAATCAAACCCTATTGTTATCGAGCTGATTTTTTTTAATAAAGATATTTAAAAATACATTTTAAATAAATTAAAAGGCTCCAATTATTTTTGTAGAACCTCGAGATAAGTCTCACACAATGCGGTGTGCATTTGGCGTACCCAATAATTATATTGAGTCTTAAAAGAGGCACAAGATAGTACTACTAATAAGGTACGAGTTCTTGTTGAAATTTGAATCTAAATGAGGTGCAAAATATTGAGGAAACGATGAGACATAAAGAACAAAGACAATATTTAAATAGTAATTCCTTTCATTTCTCTCGAAATTATACCAGAAATCACCAACTTTTTCCGCCATCATGGCTTGGCCCTTGTACACAATACAAATGGCGTGTCATAGATTTTCACTCACTTGATGAAAGTCTCATACACCAATTGAGCACTCACAAGATCCACAACGGCGGATCCAACCGACTTAAACACCGTGACCTCCTCCTCATCCCTCCGCCCAACTTTCTCCCCCTTAACCAACTCCACCAAGTCCCCAACCACGTCACTCCTTTCAATCACCCCTCTCTTAAACGCCCCCACCAGCTCTCCCGCCTCCTCCACCGCCGCTTCGTTGTCCACAAACACCCTCCCCCTTCTCACTGCCTCGTCGTCGCACTCCCTCATTGACTCCTTGAACGACCCCACCAGGTCCAAGTGGGCACCGGCCTTCATCCCCGCCCCCATCACCAGCGGCACCTCCGAGTTTGTCGCGCAGCTGATTATATCCGCCACCCCCACCGCCGCCTCCAACTCCTTACTACTCTCGAAACAAATCCTAATAAGCAAGAGCAAGTACACCAAATTAGATAAATTAACTTTATAGATATTAACTTTTTTTATGACAAAAGGACCACCCCACAGCTGCGCAACTAATTGGATTCATCCATAGGGCATAAACTTCCGGACGATCGAAGCCAACCACCACCCTGACCTGACAGGTAAATCGTAGTAATTACCTTACAGAGGAATCGAACCCTGCCCAAATCTAGGCAAAGCCTTTCCCCTCCCGCTGGGGCAATCCAAGGGTGGTACCTTCCAGATATTTTAGATGGTCAAAACTTGAAAAAGGGTGGAAATAAAATTAAAAAAATAGCCCCAGCAACCGAACAAAACCTCTTTAGAATTTTTTAGCTACAGTGACAGTTCTACCTAAATTAGACTTAAAAGTAAGATGAGAAATACTTATTCACGGAAGAGTGATAAATAAATTGTTTACAGAGGCGGCAAATCATACTCGTCTCAATCAACTATTCGGATTTTTAAAAAAAAAAATTCGAAAAGAGTTTAACTCTACTCCAAAAATAATCTTTTCAAATCTCAACCGCACAGTTCACCTCCGTAAAACTTGTTTTACGGCCGGGAACCTCCCGTAAAAAATGTATTTCTTAAGTAAGATGCGCAAGATTGATACCTAGTTGTTGTAAACTCTGCCTCAGTTTTCAAGTTATCGACTAGGGCTTTGGCCTTGTCGAAATTCCGGTTCCAGATTATGACGCGGTTTAAACTGGGGCGAACCGTGAGATGAGATTTGATCAGGTGGGGGGCCAGTGCACCTGCGCCGACCATGAGGAGGGTTTGGGAGTTAGGGTGGGAGAGGTAGAGGGAGGCGAGGGCGGAGACGGAGGCGGTGCGGTGGAGGGTGAGCTCGGTGCCGTCGAGGGTGGCCAGGGTTTGGCCGGTGAGGGAGTGGAAGAGGACGTAACTGGCGTGGATGGAGGGGAGGGAGGAGGTGTTGAGGGGGTGGTGGGTGACGAGTTTGACGCCGGTGTAAGGGAGGGAAGGGGAGAGGGACCAGGAGGGCATGAGGAGGAGGGAGGCGGTGGGGGAGGTTTGGTGGTGGTGGCGGAGAGGGGAGTGGGTGGTGGTGGAGGCGGTGGGGAGGGAGGTTTGGAGGTGGTGGATTAGGGTTCCGGGGGTTAGGAGTGAGCGGAGAGTGGAGGCGTCGATGAAGATGGGCGGAGCAGCGGCGGCGGCCATTGATGAGATTTTGGAGGTGGATGTGGTTATGGAGATGAGAGTGATGAAGGTGGAAATGAGGAGGCAATTTTTGTGATGACCAAATTGGACTTGACGGACTCCCAAGTCTATGAAGAAAAAAAAAAGACTCCAAGTCTACGAAGACAGCTAGAAAAATGATCGGAGGAGAAGAAATATTCAAATGACTTTTTACGTGTTTTACTGTTTTATTAGGAAAAAAAAAATGAGAGAAAATTTAACAAATTTTCATTTTCTATTATATTTATCTTCCTAATCAACGGATCCTAACCAAAGCAAGAGAAAAGAATATAAAGTAACTAAAGAGAGAGTGTAGAGAAAATTTGTTGGTTATTTTATAGTTTTGACTTTCTTATCTTTTCTTAGGTTACAAACTAAGGATTTTCCCCTTCTTTTCCCCTCTTTCTTCATGTTCCAAACACACCCTCAAAAATTGAAAAGAAACCATGAAAAAGTAGGTAGTCTTTACTCAAACTTTCTCTCCTACCATGTAAATAGCATTTTCCTATTGCATATCTTGCCACAAAAGAAAGAAAAAAAAAGGGTTCAATAGACATGAGTGTTTTTATCTATTCCTATTAATGAACCTATGAATCCTCGTTGAATTGAAAAAATTAACACCCTGAATAGTATCAATGAATGTCAACAAGTTCTATGATTGTGTTCCAAAAACAGGAATTTTTTCTTTTTTTTTTCACAAAAGAGAAATGTGTTTTTAAGATTTTAGCACAATACATAGATTCTATTAAATTAAATAGATGTATCTGGGGAGAATTCACTTTGAAGTGACTATTCCTTAGAAACATACATTGTAATATTTTATCTCACAATTCATGAATCAATTTAAAAAAGACCTAATGTAAGGGGTTTATCAATCGGTAATGTTGCGCCAATACCCAACCAAAGGGCCAGTGCCGTATCAATCAAAAAAACGGTTGAAGACGGTTGTCGCTGCTAGACGACGAAATGGATTTTGAAATTTATTAACATTCTCTAAAAAAGGTACGGTTAATACTCCCACAGGATCTACATTCTACAAGACTCCTTACTACATTGCTTCATTTTCCCTGATACAGATGAAAAAAAGTCGGGTTAAACATAGATACGAAGACTTGAATAAGGAATTATTTACAGGAACCCGTAGACTCACAGATGACGTTGCCCCGGTATCAATATCTGATTACAATCCGACATTCAGCTTGTCAGGTAACCATATTCTTCTGCCTTGGCATTATGTAAGAGCAGCACAAAACCACAGCAGCGGTGATGGACGAAGGGTTATACACAGTCCAAGTTATAAAATGTGTTCAGCCTGGGATAAGGTCTTTTCGACAGCCATCCACCAGTCCTCGTCTCCACTGTGCATTTCGTCCTGTTTGGGATAACAGAGGTTTAAAAAAGGAACAAATATCAGAATCAGGGGAAAAATGGAAAGATCGACTTCAGATTTCTACTAGCTTCAAATCATGTCAAAATGAAGAAAAATGTGTATTATCATTTAAGATCAGAAACTACAAAAGAGCAAATCACTGAAAGAAGCTCATTGAAAATAACGAAAAGTTTCGCTAACCCCCTTCAAATTAGCTCGTTTAGCCAACTCATGTGTATTAAGTGAAAGACTTCGAAGCAAATGGACTAATAAAGTTTTCTCATAATTGCAAATACTGATTTTAGTACACTCCTATTACACCTATTTAGTTTGTTTGAAAGTTTCAGTAAAATTAACAGAAGAGCACGCAATCCTGAAAACATGGATGGAAACATTTTCATGGTCTGTGACTAGTACAAACTTAGAATATGACAATGAGACTAATTCGCTACTAAGCATTGACGATACCATGTACTATGATTAATCAAAGCATAGAAGCATAGAACTCAAGAACTAGTAACACTAACCGTTTCAGTGAGATCTAGCGTTCTAGGCATATTCTCAATTTTTTCTGCAGCTCTTATGGCTTCAATCCACCATCCATCCTTCCTGCAGCTGTCTGTGATGCTTTCGTCACTGTAAAACTTCATGTGCTCCTGCCCATTTTGAACAAGTTGATGTTCAAGGTTCTCATCTGCAGAACCTCCTACGTTGTGCGAACCAAAATTGAATAGAATTGTATCATCGGGAATTGCATCTTTGGGGATTGGACGTGAAGGGGATCGGTAGCCTGTTACAATCCATCAGCTCAGCGAAAAGTATTCACTTTGGTAGTTAAAGAAATGCGGGGAAAAGACTCATTTAGACCTCTGCAATCAGGATCATGGCATTTCTGATAGTAAACAGCCTTTCTTAAGTCAACAATGTAGATCACTGAAAGAGAAAGGAAGGAAGAAAACGTCAATGTATATATTACTGTTCTTCTAAACAGAACAATCTGAAAAAAAAAAAATCATTTTTAGGTTTTTCAACTGATTGCTCAGCTTATTAACTGAGATTGACGAAAATGAAACCATAACTTATTAACTGGGAACGAAATTACTGGTTGAAGGATATCATCATAATCAGGAGAGTTTACACTGCACATAAGAGAAACACTGCTACTCCCTGATTTTGTTGACTGAAAGAGTCTGAAGTTTTTTATTTTTATTTTTTGAGATGAAAAAGAATCTGAAGTTGATTCATGAGCTTTCTTAACAAATTAAGACAGTCATAAGTGGAATGGTCATTCTAATTTCTCATGCAGTGTCCAACTAAGAGGCCAGGTTCTAACAACTACTTAAGGCCTTGTACCAGATGGAGTTGTTACTAAGCACACAAGTCAAGTCAAATTTACTTTCGCAGCAGAGAGACAACATAACTAAATTGTGCAAAAATAAGAATTAAAAAGCTTCTACTGGGAACTGAAAAGCATGAATGCTTCAATGTAAAAAATCTTCAAAACAAAAATTGAAAGATTGTTTGAAGGCTTATAGCTTAAAAGGGAAGACAAGGAATGAAATTTACCGTGATTGCTTTTATGTTCTCTACCAATTCGTTCACAGTATCTATTTCTTGACATGCTGTACACCATCATTCCATACTCTGAGAACCAGTACCAACTTCGGATTTTTCCTAGAATTACACCAAAAATCAGTAATGGAACATGTAAGTTGTATTTCCATATAACAATAAACTAACAGGAATCTGAAGGCATAGATGGAAAACGTTAAAAGTTTTGGTACAAGAACAAGATCAGTCTCCTTTCATATTGACAAAGGAGATAACAATAAGTTGGTGTTCTGAAGTATACTCCAATCTCACGTAAAGTTTGCCTCCGAAAGGCACCCTCATGCTACTGATACCTTTCTAGATCAGCAGGTGGACCTATGAACCCCTTCAGAATTTGTGCCTTCATCACCTCCATAAGGCACCCTCTCTCTCAATCTCACACCCTCTAATCTCAACTACCCACATCTGATGGTCCCTGATCAGCTCAGTATGTACCTACCATTTTCCCAGAGGATCCATTCCAACCATCTCACAGCCAACCTTCCAAGCATATCACACCAGGAACAAATTTTCAAGCTGTTTTTAGCGTGTGGACTACCTCATAAGTAGAAGCAATATAGAAATTTAAAAAAAAAAATGAGATGTTAAAAATAAGGAAGACAGAAACCAAGTTTCTGACGTTCATATGGTTGCCCTACAAATGTAGTTTTCTTGAAGAAGGCACCACCTGACACATTTCCTATAGTGGCAATAGACTCCACAAACACGTCCAAGGTTGGAAATGGTGATTTCCCGATCAAATAAGTCCTTGAAAGATCACTTGTGCAAGAATTCAACATGAATTCATGTGAGGCACTTGATTGCTTTTGGAACTCGCTGTTTATCTGAAATAAGAAAGGATATATAAGCTTCAACGCATCAACTACAAGAATATGAAACACAGAACAGCTACGTTTGACGGTCAACATTGCCAGCAGGACATGGTTAGAGTCTTTAGACCCTCCAAGAGTATTAATGTTTGAAAGACATAGAATCATATCCCAAAAACTTCACAAGATAGATCTAGCTTTCTGGAATTGGACAGAGTTCAGCCGTGGATCACATATATCTTCTTTTTTTTCTGAAAAAAATTGAGGGAAAAAAATTCTTCTCAGGACATCCCATATTACCTCTGTATCAAATTGCAGGGCCTTCACGCAATCTGAATCCATTTTGCAGATAAGCAGCTTCTCACAGTCAGCATCCATGTTGCAGATCAAGGATGCCATGAACACATTTTCCTCGCTCTGAAATAGGTCAATGAGACATTAATCGAATCACAAAATGCAAGTAAATCCATAAAAGATTTAACATTTAGTGTGAAGTACTTATAATTCACACATGACAGAACAGCATACGTCCTTGTGTTCCTCTTTTGTATGCTCTGTTTGTCAGAGGTTAACAGTTAACACTGACATGGTGAGCATCTCAAAATATCATCCTGCAGCTCTAGCCTTGTATTCCATGAGAAATTTCCGCATGCAGTGGTACTACAGGACCTATGTGGCATGGAAACTTCGTTGGAGTCAATTACCAGTGTTGGACAATTTTCGGACAGTGACACTCTCCGGACACGTGACCGACACTCAAATCCAAAGCATCCTTTTCTTTCTCAACGTTTCTGGTTTGGACACTTACGAGACACTCTAAAAAATGCTCTGGAACTCTGAAGACACTCTTGGGACACTCACAAGACACGTCGGGAGTGTTAAATGAAATAGTTAACACTCTTGTTAAAGCTTAGCAAAATCCATCTTCTTTGTGGCATGATAGTTTATTGATTATAAAGACACACATAGATGATAAAATGCTTTTTTTCTGGAATACTTTTGTGAATGGTGTTACATATTTTAGAGTTAGAGCCTTCGTTATTCATATGATGAAACGCATAACTAATATTCAAAACATGTCCCCATCGTGTCGTGTCCTCCAATTTTAAAAAAAATTAGCGTGTTGGAGAGTCAGTGTCGTGTCGTGTCCGTATCCGTGCTACATAGATGAGCACATACGCAAGTTACTTGTTTTCTAGACAAGGGAACTGATGAATATGGATTCCCTCTTAAAAATGGGTAAACCGCTTCAGTATTTATTCCATAACAGGTAATGAAATAATACATTAAATTCTATCTTTGAGGATTGATAGGTATGAAAGATAAGCTTTTATTTTCATGTTTTGGGATCACTAGTAGAAGGTAGATACATCATTTGGAAAAACACGTTAACAGATACATCACTTAAGGCAAGCAAATTAGTTCAGACTTCGTAGCCTAAAAGATTCCCTGGTCTCAATAGGACACATATGTCTAAACTCTGTTGGAAAAAAAGGAATGATTCATTTATCAATGCACAAAAAGGAGTTTCTTACCATGTTCTTACATTTAAATCGCCCAGTAGGTAGAAGAACAGAATTCTTCCCTGCTTTTGACGACAGAGGTAAGCGAAAGCAACGATTTCTTGAATAGACAGCAGTATCGACAAAAATCTGGGAAGGGATATCAGCAGAACTCGAGTCTTTTGAAACAAACAACTTTTCAAACCTTCTATCACTCCCTTTCTCATTATTAATCCGTGAGCATATCTGAAAAGATGTCATCAAACAGTTCATTGACAACTGGATAAATGTACAAAAGACATGTTTATGTTGGATTGTGCATTGGAATCCCTTTCTATTCTATTTGGACATACCTCAGCAATAAATGCGCCAGCATGTGAATTGTCCTTAAAAGCCGTCTTCTGTAAGCGGATAATTAGGTGACGCGAAAATTTTGCTTCCAGCATGCATTATAATAGGAACGTATCAATAAAAGATCAAGATTCTATTTCCATATTCTTATTCTGAAGACAAAATGTTTACTAACATCGGCATGGTCCTAGGCTTAAGGCTTTCTAGTTGCAACATACATAAATATAACCCCATAAAGGAAAAGATTTTTAAACAAAGTGAGTGCCATTTTTTCTCATGCCTTTGCAACAGACTTTTTACGCCATTGGAAGAAAGATTAGACAACCATTTAGCATGCTATGAATAAGGATAGAGAGCGCAAATGGCACCTAGTCTGGAGAAAATCTTGCAAGGGTGGCTTAAGGTGTGAGTACAAGCAACAATGATGGCCAGAAATGGACACATAACAAATAGTCAGTGTATTTTCCTCCCAGTTCAATCAGCTGCAACAGTTAATAGACGCACTACTCACTCCCCAACTTGAGATCACATTAAGAGAGACGCAGGTAAACTTGAGATTTAGTAGTTGGAAGACAGACATAATTCATAGACTGAAACTCTTGTTGATAGAATGGCAATATGGTTGCTTGATTAGTTATAGTGTCACAATAACTTCTTTTTGACACAGAGGTTATAGACAGCATATCAAGCAGCCACTATGGACATCATACCTTCAGTCGAAGAATCAAGTTCTACAATCCAGTCATGGTCCCCTTGAATACCATACTTGTCAGATAAGGCATCAAAGACTACAGTTATCAGGAGATCAACCATCTCATCTCCATCTTTTTCGGCATTGTCTCTCTTATTGAACTCCAAATCGAAATAGAGGTGACATGGTAATCCCTGACAAAAGCAAATATTCATCGCCCATGAACTAAATCACACACACACACACAACGAAAAGAGAAGAGGCCAAGTTCCGACCATTGAATCAGTCCATGTTCTCTGACAAAATGTATATACGTTTGGCCGCTTTTACTGACATTCTAAAAGTAAATGGAAAATGGTGTTACCTCCTGAATCACTTCATAATGGTGGCGGAATCTAGGATTCATGTTCTTGTACCTAATATTAAGATGACCAGCACAAACATAAAGTATTTTACAAGCAATGCTACAAAATGGAATTCTGCCAGCACAAAGCTCAGAGTCAACCTCCGCCAAAACTCTTCGTATGTTGAGACAAGGAACCTCCTTTGTCCATTCATATGATCTTGATAACTGAAAACACGAACATGTGGATGCTCTTTTGCATACTTCATTGCTTCATCTTGCCTAGGGAATGTAGCCCATATTTCCTCCCTATATGAAACTAAACTTATAGCCAATTCAACAAAGAAAAGAGGTGATAAAAAAAAAAAAAAAACAGAAAATCCAACTAAGGTCACTAACCAGAAAAAAAAAGGGAAAGAAAAAAGAGAAGTAGCAAATGACACAAGCAGAATCAGAAGAAAAGGCATAGTACCTCAATTTTATTTGTTCAGAGAGATCAACTTGTATTTCACGTAACAGTCGCAACAATTTGGCTGGTCTTTTTGGAGGCACACCGTGTGGAGAGCCATAGAATACGACTGGAGAGAAATGCTTCCTTTTGTTAAAGTCGTTTGCGGAATTTGTCGTTGAAGTAAACTGCAGGAAAATGATATATAGTAATATTAAAAAGTGTAGAAAACAACATTGTGTGGCAGGGCATTTGTAACCAATGAACACAGTAGATACAAGCCTACATCATCCGTCCAGTGCATCCACAACATGGGACGTAACAAGACAGAATAACAAAGTAAGAAGGAAAAAGGGTCGCAGCTTATACAGACCTGCACATATGCCGCGGGTTGCTGTCTTTTTTTGGGTGATCCCGAAAGTGGAGTATTGGAAAATCCAGGCACCCCTTCTGTTGGACTTGGATCTATTTGCTCCAATTTGTGTTTGATTGCTTTTCTTTCTCTAGCAGCTGATTCTGAAACACGTAAAGAATAATAAGAGACATTTTGAAATTGAAACCAGAAAAAACATGAACGCTACGACCATTAGTTTGACTATTGACAGAAAATTACGAACTTATTCAAACATGGCAGACAATATTTAATTCCTTTCCTAGCCCGAAAACCAGAAATTTCTCCACAACTTCAGGACCAAATTTGGCTCAACGACCAAGTTTGGAATATGAGGACTTTGATTGAAATGTAAGCCATGACATCCTCAAGTTAGCTCATACATAGACTAGAAGGTTAAGGTTTCACTCACCAAGTGGAGAAAGATGACGCACAAGATACCTAAGCCATGGAAATTGTGCCAAATGTAGATGCTTCTCAAATATGCTTGCATCAGTGGCCCATTGAAATCTCAAACGTGAAGGAAGCTATGGCACACCTATGTCTACCATATCTATGTTCCGCACTCTTTTGGTTAATGCGACGCATATTTTTTGTGTAGTCAGTAGTGTATGTTACACGTTATTTTTTACTCCATAAGTTACGCAGAAGTATACGTCGAAGTGTATTGTACTCGTAGTTTTGAAGGATGATGCATATATTTTTGGTACGTGGCACGCATATTTTTGGAGTATGGTATGCATATTTTTGGCTCATTAGTAACACATTTTAACGATATCAGTGATACATTTTTTGGTCAAGCTCCACTAGGGGTGTACGGTACACCCAAAATTGATACGAATTTTTTGGGTAATATACAGTAGTCTTCATTTTTTTAAACTGAGGCTTCTTCAGTAAATGATGTAGAGCACCAATTCCTAAATACACCCATGTTTATACTTTCACATCTGTATATAACATATATACATGCTTTGGTTTAATAAGTTAATCGATAAAATATGAATTATCTAAATTTCCGCTTGAATCTGTTATTAACCGATTACTGAGGCAACGAAATGCGAAATTGTAAATGTTCCCTAACGTAGTCCTAACTAGAAACCGGAGTGTGTGAGCGAAGTGCTCCAAAAGATGAAGAATCATAAATGCAAGCGATGGGGAGAGAGAGAGAGAGAGAGAGAGAGAGAGAGAGAGTTACGAGGAGGAGAGACGCCGCATTTGAAGCACTGAAACAATCGATCAACATCGTCCATGGCTTCACGCACTTTTCCCCGTGATTTCCCCCAAACGGGACATGATCTACTGGCTCCGAGCCTTTTTTCTGGTTTCCTTTAAGGAGTATTGGCGTAGTTCTTCTCTACTTTCTCTCGAGCGGGAAATCAATTTTCGGAAGAGACCTAATCGATATTCGGGTTCGGAGCCATTTGTTCGGACTTGCGCTGTTTTGCTCATTTGTCGGGCGCCTTTTTCACCACGGTTCGTGTGGCGGGGTTCACAACAAAATGTATAGATTTCGTGGTTTGTGCAGTAGAAAATTGGCTTGGATCACCGTGTGACAGTAGCATAGTTTGACGATGGTATCGTTTAAAAATTCTTCATTCGTTGGCTGGCACTAAATATAGATACGCGGTGGAATTTACAATAAAATATATAAACTCCATAGTTCGTGCAGTAGAAAATGGGCTTGAAACACCATGTGATAGTATCACAGTTTGATTTTTTTTAACAGCTAGCAGCACAGTTTGATGACGGTGCCGTTTAAAAATGCTTCATTCATCGACCCTGTTACTAAATACAATATGGATTTTAATTTCACTACAAGCAAGAATAATTGTATCTGTGGTGAGATCGGTTGTGTTTCTCGTTTTGACGGTCCGTCTATTTATTTATATGACTTAGGCCCCGTTTTGATAAGATTATTATTATTTCATGAAGGCCGTGAACAAAGTTGCTCGTCAAATTGTGCTTAATGACAAAAACTCAAAGATCTTCAAAATTATCTCAAAACAGAAACCACCACCACCGTTCAATCTTCCGGATAAGATTTCTAACAATCACAAATAGTTGCGTGTTATCCCAAGTGACAAATCCAAAAGAACCATGAAAACTCTTGCCTTCGCAGAACACCCACTTACCCACATCGCAAGCCCATCTCCATTGAACCCAACAACCCCAAAACTCCACAACAGAATATGGAGAGTTCATGCCAAAGCCAAAGGCTTCGACAGACCACCAGCAAATTCGCAGAAGGAAAAGAATGCACGCATAGAACCTATTCGAAAAATGTCCGACGAGAAAAATGCCGGCAAGGACGACGAGAAGATACCAGAAGTGGTGTTTGAGAGAATGATTGGGAGAATCTTGTTTTATGTTGGGGCTCCCCTGGCCACCGGCATAGTCCTTTTGAGAGTTTTCGATGTGTTGAAGGAACAACATGTGTGGGACGTGCCACTCTGGTTTGCTTTCTTGACAACTTTTATCACTTTTGGGGCTTCAGCTCTTGGGATTGCTTATGGAACTTTGTCTACAAGCTGGGACGCAGAGAAGAAGGGGTCGCTTCTTGGATTTGAAGAAGCACAGAAGAATTGGACAGATATTTGGAGAGAGGAAGAGGAATAGTTCATTTATGATAGTATATGGTGGGAGGGAAAGGAGCATGTGATTTCCAAATTCCAGTCAAAATTCTCCAATGAGTAATTCTACCCAAATGTGATAGTTTTCATGAGCAATGAATATCCTATTTCATCTAGTTTATCTGCAGTATCTTGCTAGGAGATCTGTTATATTTGCCTCGTTTTCTTAGGATAAGAGCAAGTATTCTTGAGCCATTTAGGTTAGTTCAAATTCGGCACAATATACGATCGAGATAAAAACGATTTTTCCTTTCAGAAAACCTATAGAGACCAACGGTCCCTTACCGAAATCGTACCGACGGCCGCGTCGGGCCATCTCCGGGGTGTTGGATCAAATACTCTACACACATCGGATGCCGTTAATTCCCACAGGGCCCCTTCGTTGTTGTTTTTTTATAGAATTTTTAAACAGCTCGGATCGGTCGTCTAGTGGTCAGAGATGGTCTGACGAGGCCTACGATTTCAGCAAGGAACCCGTCGGTCCCTATAGCAAAACTCTTTTCCTTTTGTCTTAAGTCAAAGTTGTTGTCAACAAATGAAAAAGTCATCTTTAATTTTGAATTCGCCAGTGATTTTTTGACTTTATCAAATTTGTTATGTCATCCAAGCTAATAGGTTTATGGTGAAAAATATGATAGGTTAAATTGAAGGAAATTGATTTCTACATTTCCCTAATTGATGCAAGCACTTCTTTTTTTTTTTGTCTTCTAGTGGATGAATTTATGAAACAATTCTTGCATGCACACACTTTTTACAAATTTCAAGGACTGTTTCGTAAATTCACCTGCTAAAAGACATAAAAAGAAGTGCATGCATTAATTAGGGGAGTATAGAAATCAATTTTCTAAATTCAATTGTCTCTAGATTTTGAATTTGTGCCAAAATGACATAAAATAGGTCAATCTACATTGCTATTATTTGACCTTTTTTTTTTGCCACAACGATAACAGATGATATTATGGATCCAATAAACAGTACATCAAGAGGAAGCATCCCTAAACAAGGGATCAAGAAACCAAAGAAGAGGGGATTCAGTCCAAAGACTACATCCAACTCCAACTAAATTCATCGCTCCAAACAGCGCTGCAAAAAATAACAAAAAACAACCACACGGGGGTGATAGAAGCTCCACAAATGGGGAGAAATCCCACACAGAGGACACCAAAGAAGAAAACAAAAAAGAGAAAAACCGGTAATAGAACCGAACCGAGTTTGCCATACGGGAGAAGATTTCATCCACCAACCTAATTCAGATGATATTATTTGACCTTTTAACACCAAAATCCAAAATATAAGCCTTTAACAGGTACACTTTATACAAGTCACTTTGGCATAAACAGGTACACTTGAATGACCCACTACAAATTTGGACACGAATCAAATTGGCATATCCTCTTGAAATTGTTTTCTTTCTGAAATGGACGAAGTTGAATAAGAGTATGGCCAACATTGACAAAGTGGTACCAAAAAGCATGCTCGACCCACACGGCACCATGAGGTCCACGAATATGTGCACAAATTAAAGACCACAACCAGTACTAATTTGTATGCATCCCAAGAGATTGACAGGGTGGATAAGGTTTGGAACTTTGGGGTTGCTCCCTTCTAATGTCGTTGGTTCAAAATATTTCAGGTGTTATTAATTCCTTTAAAATCAATCAATACAAAGCTTTTCTCCACCTTTAATTGGGCTTACCGCAAATGAGCGGTGTAGTTGGGCCCCAGAGTTAGTTAATGTGCGTAAACTGACCCGAATATATCATTTATAGATTTAAAAAAAACCACATGGCATAATACGTATGTTGATGTTAACACAAAAGATTTAATTTGATGATGTAAAAAGTAAAGTGATTTCCCACTAATTCAGATGGTACCAAAGTATACCAAAAAAAGTGACTTATAAAAAGACACAGAAGAGAAATAGATTTTCTTCAAAGTTGATGGAGACATTCGTGTTTGTTGACACAAAATAATTTGTTACTCAATCATCAGATCATGCCACAGTATGACGATCCAAGTGCAGTGCATAAATTTTGAGTCTTTGGGAGATGAACTAATGAAACTTGCGTAGAAGAATTGAATTCGTCTTTGGGACAATTTTTTTGACTAATCGGAAAATGAACAGATAATTTAATTCGACTTCAATCTCTTTTAATCTCCTTTACAACTCCGTGAGCATGAGACCAAAATTCGTACGAGTAATATCATGTATCAACCTTTGAAGACGGACTCCATCCATTCCGACTCCGACAGAGACAGATTTTATTTTAATGATGGCAAAGATGTACGTTTAAAAAAGAAAAGAAAAGATGGATTACAAAAGGAACGATGTTTGTCATGTGTAAATAGAGTACCAAAAAGGAGTAATTTACACTACCTAGTAGTAATTAAGTTGAGGTATCTTGAATTTTGCTCAGTGCTTTCCTTTCTTCGACTGTTGGGTACTTGGGTGTCATCCATTTTATTTTGATCCAACACCTTAATTTAAACAGAGTTTGCATGATAGAGAAAGTTTGATTCTTCTTAATTTAGACCTCATGTTCTGAATATTTCACTTGGCCCGTCAAATTTGGTTTTGGAATATTTTTTGGCCCTCTTTTAGTAAAGAAAAACAAATCCTGTGTTTGGATGAGTTTTTAGAAATTTTTGAGAATTTTTTTAGGGTTATGAGTAGAAGAAGAAACGAGAGTAATGATTAGAAGTAAAAGTAATGACTGGAGAGAGATATAGAGAAAAATGAGAATAATGATTGAAAATAGGAGTAATGAGTGAAGAGTAATGATTGAAAGTAGATGTAATGAATTTTTTTTGAGTTGAATTTGTTTTTTTCAGAAAGGGAAATGAACAAGACATTTAGCACTAAAGATTTTCCATATAATAGAGAAAATGAAAAAAAAATTTAGTAGCAGGAGGCCTACATAATTTAGGGACAATAAATGATTTCTAAAACAAGAATAGCCTTGTTTTAAATCGTTGCAGTGGCGACCGCCGTTACTTGTCCCCTCGCTCTATCCTTGCATACCAAGTTATGCCAACCAGAAGCTGAAATTTATTGTGTGATTGGTTTGGCTTGTTTAATTTCTAAGCCATAATTATTAATTCAACATATGTATATGAAAAGTACACATGAGCATCGTGTTCATTTCAATTAAAATTATCACCAACTTGTCACTAAAGTCCGATCGAACACTTGATGAAACTTTACAACTGTTCCTCATGCTTAGAAAGAGACTTTTAATCTTTATTCAAAAGGCTTGGCGAAATAACATTTGTGATTTGTCAGCTTCTGAACGCCAAACCGAGGTTATCCTCATATTTTCTATGACAAAAACCAGCACTATGGGAATGCTTCGGTTGGAAAGTGTGAGCTGGTTGGATTGAACCAACGAAACGACCCTTCGATCAGTTGGAGAACTCATCAGATCTCAAAATGTCCTGTCGGGAGAAAATATTGATTCGCCACCACGTCGCGGCCTTATTCGTTTGGAAAAATGATGGCTAATGACGTGTTTTGATAATTAATACCCGCCAATGACATTTGAGCATTAACAAATGTTCTCAGCATGTCATTGGCGGGTATTAATTATCAAAACACGTCCTGGACCATTATTTTCCCTATTTGTTTTGGGGTATCAAAACTCCTGGGTACAATCTCCAATAAATTTTCTCTATCTATCCAATCCCTCTCCACTTATCAATCTCGAAAATCACCTTCAAAATCTAAACCAAACAGGATAGAGTTCGAAAGCTCTGTGGAGAGCGAAAGTTGGGCGGCAAATAATTAATTCCGCAATATAACATGCAACAGTACGTAGTACCATTATAAATAAATAAATATATTATTATTATTATTATTATTATTATTATTATTATTTCCAACAACTTGCACATACAAAAAAACTGGCTTTGTTTGGTTGAGTGTTTAGTTTAATTTAATTTTGGTAGTGGGTGGAGAGAGAAATAAGGTAATGATTGGAAATAGGGGTAATGATTGGAGAGAGATAATGATTGGAGAGAGATAGAGAGAGATGAGAAAGTAATAATTGGAAAAATAGGGTAATGATTGGAAAAAGAAGTAGGGTAATGATTGAAAAACAAAACAAAATCAAATCAAATGTTCCAAACGAACATAGCCTTTGAATTTTGGAACATTTCCATGAACTTTCAAGACTTTGACCAATTTTGTTGAGCACGCTAGCTAAGGTTGATGGAAAGAAACTTCAAAGCTGATAGAGAATGTTATTGTTAGGTGAAACTTGACATTCAATTTGACTTGTACTTCCAACGAACAAAATAAGTGACCTTGACCCGTTCATTTTTATTGAACACCTGGGTTCCAAAACCAAATAAGATCAGATCCCATTTTCTGTCCATGCAATGCCCAGCCAGTACTCGTCCTCCTGGCTCGCTATATTGGCTCGACGAACTCTCTTTCATTTGTAAGTGGCAGTGCGCTGAGTTATTGTTGCCTGGTTTTCTAGTTGAAGGTCCATAGGGTGGCCGAAGAACCGAAAGAAACCGCAACACCCTCTATGAATGTGTTGGTACCATTTGCACTCCCTTTCTTGGAATAAAGTCGGGTTTCTCCTAAATTTTTGGTCTATAACTTAAGAGCTTTAGACAAATTGAATTTGCTAAATGAAATTTTAGTTGATGAATGTGAAGAGAATGACACGTCCCCGGACCTTCGTGTGTTGTGGATTTAGTCCGTTTAGACAATTGGGAAAACTTATCTTAAAAGTTCGTACACAGAGAGCTAAAATGTGCTGATGGTAAAAGAGGAAAGAGCGAAAACCAATTCTCATTTAGGAGTAATTAATAGCAAGAATTTAGAACAACTAAATAAACGAAGTTTAATTAAGTGAGCACACACTACTACTTACTGTACACGAAAACCCCGCTTTTGGGTTCTACGCTTCAGATTAACCCCAAAATGATTCCCAAACAGAAAATATATATCACCAACTACTAATCTTTTTCTCCCCCACCTTTTTTCATATTGGCCAATTAGCAAATAACACAAGAATTGGGGTCTTCTTCTGCAATCCTATAATAGTTCTGGTGCTGGCCGTAAGGGGGAGGATGATGGGCATGGGGATATTGTGGGTAATAATTGGGATAGGCCATCTGATAAAGCTTCACAGCCTCATCTTTCTTCTTGTCATCGCCTCCAGCTTTCTTGGGCTCCTCTTTCTTAGGCTCCTCCTTCTTCTTCTCCGGCTCTTTCGCCGGCCCGACCGTGACTATCTCCGTGTGACAGAGCTTCCTCAATTTAGCCACCACTGCCACTGGATCTATGTCCCCTGTCACCGTCAATTTCTTGTCCTTCATGTCCATCGAAATTGAATCAACCCCTGCAAATAACAACACAAAAAAGTCAATATCTTTGTAAAATTGATCTGGGTTTTGTCTCTTGGATTCTCTGTTTCTACATCCGGATTTTAAATGCAAGGATTTAACACTAAAAAATGCAACAACGCAGGAAAATGAAAAACCCCAATACGGGAAGATTGGAAGTCCGAGCAAGTTGTGCAAATAATCCCAAGAAAGTAAATTCCCTTGACTTCTATCTCTCATATGTTAAAGTTTAAGAAGCTACCTATAACTATAAAGATTGTATGAATGATGAAATTGGACACTGGTCCCTCTATTTTAAACCAATATTAACTATCCAAACAGAAAATGAATTTTAAAATAGTTATTGTTGAGATTTCTAAAACAGTATATACCGTTGAGGCCAGAGACTGTCTTCATGGCCTTTTGCTTGCCTTTGTCGTCATGGAAATCCAGTTTAAGCACCACTTTCTGTCATAAACAAAACCCCAAAAAAAGGATCTGAATTAGGGATTAATGGAATTAAACTTTAATCAGCTTAATCATAGAATCTGAACCCTGTTAAAAGACAGTACTAAAGGAAACAAAAGCAAGAGTCGCAAAAATGGGGTTGGGAGAATCAGAATCTAACAAAAGGGATTGGAGGAATTAGAGTCGGTGGGTATAGAATGGACTGAAGATGGACCAGAGTCCAGAGTAAGAAAACAAACCTTCATTTTCTCTTGAGTTTTGTTTATCTGAGGAGAAGGGAGAATTCCTCAGTGAAAAGTGCAAGATCAGAATATAAAGGAGAGAATATTTTAGAGCGGAGAATTCCAAGAAGATGGAGAGGAGTGAATGGATGCATCTAACGAAGTGTATTACCACACATATATAGTGAGAGAGAGAGAGAGAGAGAGAGAGAGAGCGAGAGAGAGAGGGAGAGACCGAGTCAAGGTCTTCGTTGTCTCACTGCACACAATAATTTGCCGTCGTTTTTTCTTTTATTTTTCGGAATTGATAATGCCAAAATTCTAGTACATAAAAATATTGTACATTGCAAATGGAACAAGTTTTTTGTGAACTAGAATTTAGACACCAACAAAAACAGTTTTGACATTACCATTTTCCTTGCAGTCATGTGATTAGTCACTTATAATCCTTGAATAAATCATCTGTTTGCACTCTTAATCTTTTCTCATGCGAATTCCAATAGGGAGTTGTTGGGAGGGTAATTTACGGACTCTCTCACGTTCCTCCTCACGCACGAGCACGCGTACGTGGCAGGTAAGAAAACGAAAATGCTACTCACACAATAATCCAGACACAACACCTTACACAACCTCTCACATACAAGTGGGACCCACACATAGTAGTGTGTGTAGAGCCGACATGTATGTGAGAGGTTGTGTTTGATGTTGTGTTTAGATTGTTGTGTGAGTATCATTTTTGGTAAGAAAATCTGACCCAAAAGGAGACAAAAAGGGAGTCTGACGAAACGGTGTCGTTGGTTGCAATACTGCATTGAACGGTGTAGTTTCAGATTTTTAGGCCCCGTTTTATAATAGTGATAGATGAATGAGATTCGTAAGGAGATGAGATTAAGATTGAGATTGGTAATGAGATGAGATTACTAATGAGAAGGAATTGATAATGAATATGTTTGTTTGGGATAGGATTAGCTGATGGGATTATTAATATCATGTTTGTTTGATATGAGATTAGATGATAGAATTGAATTGATAGAAGAAATTAATAATGAGAAGAGATTAGTAATGAGAATGGGTTGGGATCGGACTACGAATACCAAGTCCCACGGGGTATTGCTAATACCCCTAAAGGCCGGATTGAACATCCCAACGGACTAATAGTCCGGATCTTTTTTTGTTACCAAACAGAGTATTAATAGTCTCATGAGATTACTACTCCAATCCCAACCCCAAACCCGTTATCAAACGGGGCCTTAGGTCCTACCGCGATGGCATTGGACGGAATTGTCAACCTGTGACGGCCAGCAGTCGTTATGGAAGTAATTTTCAAATCAACGGCCCATCATTGGCCATTGTTTATTGCAGATAACTTCTTCCTCAGGACGAAAAAGACGACCCTCTCTCTCTCTCTCTGAATAGGAATCGTACACGTGTAGCGTAGCCATAAACCATGTGCCAGGACTCTTCCTGGTTCCTAGTCAACGCACTCACAATAGTAAGAAAAGGTCATCAACTTTGAATTGGAGTCTCCGGCGAGAAATTTTTGGATGCTGAGAGAGTACCACGTGGCGGTACGCAATACATTTGGGTACTCAACACATTTGGACAGTTCAGATTTCTCCACTCCCTTTCCCCTCACCCGATCACTCTCTTTCCTTTTTTCTCTGTCTAAAATTTCGACCGTTTAAAACACGTTTAAACGACTGAAATTGCAGACAGGATAGTATTCCCGGCACCAAGATTTTTATGAGTTTCCTCTAGGCTTAAATGCAAGAACACTCCCTTAACTATCACTTTTTGGCAATTTCATCCCCTTTAACTACCAAACTCCCCAACTACACCCCCTTAACTATCAAATTCGAGCAACTTCACCCCATCCCCCATTTTCTGTTAAAAAAAATGGACGGACTAAAAGAAAATGACCAACGTACCCTTAAGTTTAAAAAAATAGTTTCAATATGTGTTGGTCGTGAAAGGGGGTGCTAGGTTTCGGTCAGATGGTGTAAAGGGAGGAAAGAGATCGTGTAGAGAGAGGAGAAGATCTGGTGTGGAGGAGAGAGAAATAGGGGTATAATCTGGTGTAGAGGAGACGAGAGAGACAGCCCAAAAGGGCATTTTGGTATGTTGAATTAATTTTCCATCCAACTTTGCAATTTTTCAACTAACCCGCATTTTCACTTAACCCCCTCAAACTACAAAATCCGACATTGTGCACCCTCTAACTATCCAGAGCTGACACTTAACACCCTTTTGTTAGGTCTCCGTAGGAAAAATGCACTGACGGCCGTCTCGGGCCCCTGAACGTGTAACGACCCGGATTTTCGACCCAAATCTTCTTCAATAAAAAAAATTTATATTTTGAATTTTTATAATTAAACCGACTAGTATCTGTCAATATTTTTTTTTAACCCATATGTTATATCGATCCAAAATTTTTAACAAGTTCAATTAGAATTTCATTTCCTTATTAAGTTAGTTAATTAATTATAGATTGGACTCTATATTGGTTTAGATCGAATTATCAAAATTCCTTATAGGTGTGTGGTGTGCCACATACACCATAGTATTTTTCCCCCTCTTATCAACAAGATTCGGCTCTCTCCCTCTCCCATTCAAACTCTCTCTAAACTATATCTCTCTCTCGTCCCACGTTCCACCACCTCCATACTTATCCTTATCCTTGCACCCCACTCATCCTCCCACCTTATAAATACCACCTCCTACAATCCTCATACCCGTGCACCACCATCTCGACACCGAGATCGCCTCACCTCTTCCGTCTCGACCCTCCTCGGTAGCCACCTCCCCACACCACCATAACTGCGGCACCCCGCACTACCTCCCTCGGTTGCCATCGTCACCACCTGCCGAGAACACCACCGCCAACCGTAGCCCTCCTTACACTGACCGCCACCGTAGGGCACCACCTCGCCATTGAAATCTCCATTTTTTTTCATGGCCACCGCCTCACCGTATCATCTCTTTCAGCCTGTACCCGCCACCAACGGACTGCCATACCCCACCACGAGCAATGAATTGTGGCCGTGGGTGTATGTACCGTGAGTTTCGTGGGCGCACCGCCGCTGCGGGCCCCGACAGACTACCACCGGACACCACCTTGAGTTTTCGGAAACCGTTTCTCGCTTTTCGACCGGATCCAAGGTAGATTAATCTCTATCCTACTTCTCCCTAAGTATAAGTACTCTGTACATGAGGATTTTAACAAGTTTCGATGGTAAAAATCAAACCCAAGAATCGAAATCATGTAATCCGATGTTTTCCCCTGTTTTCGAAAACCTACTGTTCCTGGACGGAATATTTTTGAAAGATTATCACTAAAAATACAATTAACTCCCTTAAGTTTTTGAATGTATTGTTTTGGCCCAAAATTTAATGATTCGTTATTTACAAATTGCAGTTTTAACCCCAAGATAGTTAACTGTTCAGTTTCGACCCCATAGTTATATTATCGCAAATATGTTAATCTAATTTAAAAAGAGTAAACTATTACAAGCCTAGACTTACTAGTAATTGAACAAAATTAAATTTCTTTATTAATAAAGATTTCCGTTAGTAATATTTACTTATTGGCCGTACAAGAATAAGGGCAACGGCCCATTCATAAAAAATTGTGTGATTGCATTACTCGTTATTGTTTTAATTATTATTTGGTTTAATTATATATTGCACCGATATCTGATTTGAATGCTAGATTGGATCTTAGAGACATGGGGTGGTATGCGAATAGAATTCACCTAGACGATGCTAGATAAAGGATGAATTGGAAAGTTTTATTTTTAGATTGCCTGCAGGCGTGATTTTTGAGATATGATGAGATTGAAACTGGCGGGAGTCCAATGACGAATTGAAACTGGCGAGAGTCCAGTGACGAATTGAAACTGGCGGGAGTCCAGCGATGATTGTGATGATTGTGAAGTGGTATATAAGATAAGCGAACCTTAGTCATGATTCAGGCATGATAAGCTTACCCCTTGTTGTAGTTATTGGGGTGCACACTCGGTACATAACTTAGGTGCATCTGCGACAGCAAAGGGAAGTGACCTCATGGGACCGAGCATGGCTAGCGGTTGGGGAGGAAAGATCCCGCGGAGGAGATCTTAGATTACATGTTAAGTTAATGGATAGTAATAAACCGGTTTATGTGAAAAATCTCTGTTTTACTTTTTCGCATTACTATTATCCTGTTGTTTGCTAGCTGTAAAGTAAGAGGGGGGGTTGGGTTGGATTATTCTACTGGGTGATTTATCACTCACGGATACGTCTGTATCCTGGCAAATCGTTTGCTTCGGCGATCAATTTGCCAGAGGGCGCAGGATTCAATGGAGGGGATTCAATGATGGTGCAGTTCGACGCGAAAAGAATATCAAGGATGGAGATCAAGTATGCTCGGGATTCTTGTCAAGCCTAGAGTTAGCTCTGAAGTTAATGTATTTGAATCAGTGAATTTTCTTGAGATTGTTATAGCTAAACATTTATTTTGGAAAATCATATTTATTTAGCAAAATTGTCCTAAAGAATTATTTTATTTTACCCCTGAAAAGTCGGGCCGTTACAAATGGTATCAGAGCATAGGTTCAACACTCGGCCTTGGGTAGATTGGGTAGACCACATTCTAAGAGCGTAAATCCGAATAGCTAAACGTTTACTGCATCTATTAATTCCCTAAACCACGATATAACTTACCTAAGTATATCATATAAATATTTTATTTACCTTTCGCAATTCAACTTCGGTGAGTTATGGAATCAACGTCGACTCTGATTAGAAGGAAGTGATGGAGGAGCCATTCCTTTTATGATTGGTTAGCCCATCAAACGAGTTGAAGAATCCCAGGGCGAAGAAGACAGAGACAAACCTCGACAATGGAGGATAAGGTCCAAGGAAGCTACTCAATAAATGGAGTCCCTGTCGAAGAAGAATTTTCTCTCTATAAGTAGATGACAATCGAAAATAGGTCCAATAGGGTAGGATCGGCGATAGAACGATGTTGCACGCACTTCCTTTTGAGAATCAGTTATTTAGAACCCTCCAGACCCTAAACCTAACTTTGTGGAGTAGTCGTTACAAGATTGGCACCAAAGGTCAACGACATCATTCTCTACAGTCTTTTTGTTGACCCCACCAATGAGGACAATACGCGTAACCCTAATGCGATATCGAGAATCCGTGAGATCAACAGCTGCTAGTAATCATCGTCACCATGACTATTTTGACACCTAAACCTCGAGCACCATAGGCCTCTAAAAATTGTGGACCGACGAATAAAGGTATGATGATGTCAAAGATTTGCAGATACTGACCACCTATATTCTACACAAATTGAGCCGACGTGGCACCATCATAGATCAGAAAATCAAGAAACTGCTCGAAGTCATGAACATTCGAGAAGACCGCAAGCATGGTTCTATTCTTTTAAGGGGGATAGAAGAGGAGATTGACGACTATACATCCATCTAATCGTCTTCCTTAGTCAATTGACTATTTTATCACCATTCGATATTTTCAAAATCTCTTGATTCTTTTCTATGAGATTCTTTTCGAAACAATTTTTTTTTTTTTTTCTCTCCTCTCATTCAAGAACAAACTCAAGAGCTTAAACTCGTTGAAATTTTCACACCGAGTCTCATGACACTTCTCTTTTGTTAGTTATGAATTTTTAAGGATTCTCCTATTACAAATTTTTTTTAAATGATAAAATCTCATCCTTGTTATCTCAACAATCTACTCAGTTGCCGATTAAAAAAAAAACAATCTACTCAGTTATAAGACCATTAGTACAAGATTTGTAAAATTCTCATTTTTTCAAGTACTAGCTGTATAGAAATATCTCATTATCGTCAGGCCCCTCGAAATTTTTTTTCCTCCGCGTCCGTCCTTTCAAATTGTATAATTATGAATTTAGTATTTTTTTTAGAATTCTGAATTTCAAAACACTATATTATTTGTGATACTACTCTTTCTTTGAGTTATGTATTCTCTTGAATGCGGCCCTCGAAGTAATTTAAGCTAATTAAACTTCTGATTCAGTTTTTGCTTCCTTATCTCGTAATCCTTTCTAGAACTCCGTCGAAATAAATGGACTCCTCTTACGAGAACCATTGTTGTTTATTCAAGACAAGTATCATTCATCTCATTCGCACGTTTGAACTTGAATAATCATTGTTGTAGTTACACGAACCTTCATCCTTGACTTGTCCTTATTAATTTTATAATAGCCACTCTTTGCTACTCAAATCCAAACTATTTGTACTCCGACTCTTAGAGAATGATATGTCACCCCTTCCATTTGGCATTTCGACCTCCAAACCATTTAAATATTATTTTAGTTCATCGGATCTTCTTATTTCTATATGGGGGAGGACCCACCTTCTAAGAGTTAAGGGCCTAACTTTCAAGAGAAGACCGAGAAAGCGAAGGTGATACTACAACGACTCATCGATCAAAATGAAACCTATGCGCAATGGTAGCAACGCTCTAATTTCGAGGACGAAATTAATTTAAGGGGGATAGGTTGTAACGACCCGGATTTTCGACCCAAATCTTCTTCAATAAAAAAAATTTATATTTTGAATTTTTATAATTAAACCGACTAGTATCTGTCAATATTTTTTTTTAACCCATATGTTATATCGATCCAAAATTTTTAACAAGTTCAATTAGAATTTCATTTCCTTATTAAGTTAGTTAATTAATTATAGATTGGACTCTATATTGGTTTAGATCGAATTATCAAAATTCCTTATAGGTGTGTGGTGTGCCACATACACCATAGTATTTTTCCCCCTCTTATCAACAAGATTCGGCTCTCTCCCTCTCCCATTCAAACTCTCTCTAAACTATATCTCTCTCTCGTCCCACGTTCCACCACCTCCATACTTATCCTTATCCTTGCACCCCACTCATCCTCCCACCTTATAAATACCACCTCCTACAATCCTCATACCCGTGCACCACCATCTCGACACCGAGATCGCCTCACCTCTTCCGTCTCGACCCTCCTCGGTAGCCACCTCCCCACACCACCATAACTGCGGCACCCCGCACTACCTCCCTCGGTTGCCATCGTCACCACCTGCCGAGAACACCACCGCCAACCGTAGCCCTCCTTACACTGACCGCCACCGTAGGGCACCACCTCGCCATTGAAATCTCCATTTTTTTTCATGGCCACCGCCTCACCGTATCATCTCTTTCAGCCTGTACCCGCCACCAACGGACTGCCATACCCCACCACGAGCAATGAATTGTGGCCGTGGGTGTATGTACCGTGAGTTTCGTGGGCGCCCGCCGCTGCGGGCCCCGACAGACTACCACCGGACACCACCTTGAGTTTTCGGAAACCGTTTCTCGCTTTTCGACCGGATCCAAGGTAGATTAATCTCTATCCTACTTCTCCCTAAGTATAAGTACTCTGTACATGAGGATTTTAACAAGTTTCGATGGTAAAAATCAAACCCAAGAATCGAAATCATGTAATCCGATGTTTTCCCCTGTTTTCGAAAACCTACTGTTCCTGGACGGAATATTTTTGAAAGATTATCACTAAAAATACAATTAACTCCCTTAAGTTTTTGAATGTATTGTTTTGGCCCAAAATTTAATGATTCGTTATTTACAAATTGCAGTTTTAACCCCAAGATAGTTAACTGTTCAGTTTCGACCCCATAGTTATATTATCGCAAATATGTTAATCTAATTTAAAAAGAGTAAACTATTACAAGCCTAGACTTACTAGTAATTGAACAAAATTAAATTTCTTTATTAATAAAGATTTCCGTTAGTAATATTTACTTATTGGCCGTACAAGAATAAGGGCAACGGCCCATTCATAAAAAATTGTGTGATTGCATTACTCGTTATTGTTTTAATTATTATTTGGTTTAATTATATATTGCACCGATATCTGATTTGAATGCTAGATTGGATCTTAGAGACATGGGGTGGTATGCGAATAGAATTCACCTAGACGATGCTAGATAAAGGATGAATTGGAAAGTTTTTTTTTAGATTGCCTGCAGGCGTGATTTTTGAGATATGATGAGATTGAAACTGGCGGGAGTCCAATGACGAATTGAAACTGGCGAGAGTCCAGTGACGAATTGAAACTGGCGGGAGTCCAGCGATGATTGTGATGATTGTGAAGTGGTATATAAGATAAGCGAACCTTAGTCATGATTCAGGCATGATAAGCTTACCCCTTGTTGTAGTTATTGGGGTGCACACTCGGTACATAACTTAGGTGCATCTGCGACAGCAAAGGGAAGTGACCTCATGGGACCGAGCATGGCTAGCGGTTGGGGAGGAAAGATCCCGCGGAGGAGATCTTAGATTACATGTTAAGTTAATGGATAGTAATAAACCGGTTTATGTGAAAAATCTCTGTTTTACTTTTTCGCATTACTATTATCCTGTTGTTTGCTAGCTGTAAAGTAAGAGGGGGGGTTGGGTTGGATTATTCTACTGGGTGATTTATCACTCACGGATACGTCTGTATCCTGGCAAATCGTTTGCTTCGGCGATCAATTTGCCAGAGGGCGCAGGATTCAATGGAGGGGATTCAATGATGGTGCAGTTCGACGCGAAAAGAATATCAAGGATGGAGATCAAGTATGCTCGGGATTCTTGTCAAGCCTAGAGTTAGCTCTGAAGTTAATGTATTTGAATCAGTGAATTTTCTTGAGATTGTTATAGCTAAACATTTATTTTGGAAAATCATATTTATTTAGCAAAATTGTCCTAAAGAATTATTTTATTTTACCCCTGAAAAGTCGGGCCGTTACAGAACGGCTGATCCAAGCCATCCAAAAATTAAAAAAAAACAAAAACCGAGTGGGCTTACGCGAAAATCAACGGCATCCGACGTGCGTAGGTGCTCAATCCAAACACCCTATTTAAATTCTTAGGGTGTTTGGACCAAGCACCTACGCACGTCGGATGCCGTTGATTCCCGCGCTAGCCCACTTGGTTTTTTTTTTTTTTTTAAATTTTTGGACAGCTCGGATCGGCTGTCTGATAGCCGGAGACGGTCGTCGGTGCATTTTTCCTACGGAGACCTAACAAAAGGGAGTTAAGTGTCAACTCTGGATAGTTAGAGGGTGCACAATGTCGGGTTTTGTAGTCTGAGGGGATTAAGTGAAAATGCGGGTTAGTTGAAGGGGGCTTGGTGTAATTTACTCATTTTTCATCCAAATTCTTAACAGAATTGGACGGAAAATGGGGGAGGGGGTGAAGTTGCTCGAATTTGGTAGTTAAGGAGGTGTAGTTGGGGAGTTTGGTAGTTAAGGGGGTGAAGTTGCCAAAAAAATGATAGTTAAGGGGGGTGTTCTTGCAATTAAGCCTTTCCTAACCAGAAAACTCCTTCTTTTTGCAGTTTTCAAGGTAATCAAAACTTTGAATGTAATTAGAAGTAGCACTACTTAAGGAGTTATTTTATTATAAGTAGAAGGCGTCGGCGACATCACATGTTGTATTATGTTTGTTAAAATCCCTGTGCTCTTTCTTTTCATATGTATATGATATTCTTTTTTGATGCCCAATAAAAAAAAGGAGTTATTAAGTAGTTTTGGAGTGGTCACAGAATAATCCTGAACTTCAATTTCGGTAATTTTGTCAATCACTATGTGGGGGGTTAAAACAACTTTGGATCCTTCTTCCCTTCTGTTTTAATGATGGAGGGATAGAACGGTGAACTTAGTACCTGAAAATCGAAGGGTGATGTATCTCTGGAAATAAGCTCCGACAAGCAAATTAGTACGAGCAGGAGAAGAACAATGTGTTAGGAATGAGAGAAAGGTGTGTTCTTTGGTCAGGAATGCAATACCTTGTGTGTGAAGGGGTATTGAGCTATTTATCAACTAGGATTGGAGTACTGAGTAAGTTAGGCGTGCATCCCACTCCCTGTTACACCTGTCCCCCACCTGTTCCATTCGGGATGTCACGCGTCATATATCAGGATATTGCCTACGTTCGGGTGATGTCATGCGTCAAGAGATTTGCTCTATAACACCTGACCTTCATCTGTTCACAGAAGCTTCTAAATCGATCTTTGGATATTTGTTAGATCTTTAGGGAGCAGAATTCAATCGAACGTTACAATATAAGTGCTGAACGTTAGGGAAATGACCGCTCAATGTTAGGGAAATAATTGCCAAACGCTAGGGACATCTATTGAACTTGGCGCTTCCTGTAGTTCTAGATGCGACTGGGTCCACAGAGTGACGTGTCCATAGCAAATATTGAATTGGTTTGTGACCCCGATGGACCTTCCGAACTCTGGATATTTCGGCCCCCTACACACTACTTCTTCGAAATTCATGCACTTCTCACAACCTCTCCAAATATGCTTTTGAACATTTTGCCTACAATTTCATAGTTTTCTGGCAAGTAACTTGATTTTTTTACAACCAGGTGTTCGGGTCAGTTTATACGTAACTCGACTAATTCCCGTGGAATCATAAATTCACCATTCCATCAGCGAGATATAAGTTACTTGGTTACCAGCCATACTGTTTAATTGATAATTAAATATAGTATAAGACTCGTGATGGCATTTTAACGATTTTGGTAATATTTTTTGCGAGTAATCATTTCCATTTTCCGTACAAATTTTGAACGTGGAACACACTTCGCATTTCAGCTTTTAATGTAGTTTCCGCGTCTCTTCCACATCAATACAAAAACAAAAGAAGAAGAACAAGGAGAAGAAGAAGAAGATGTGTTCTTAATTAAGTTATTTCAGAAAAATAATGGAGCATGTCGGTTTCACACACGTTTCTCAGGTTAGTGGGGAAGTATGTAATAAGTAAATGAAAATGGCCTACCACAGAGCAGTACTATTGCTTCCGTGGTGCTCACTTCATGACTTTCCAAAAAGGTAGTCAAAAAGACGATGGAAACTTCCCAGCAAAGAATTCAACAGCTAGCCTCCATCAGCACGTTTCTTTGAAGCTATGGATGGCATTGGCCGGGCTGGGTTTTGCTGTATCGATCCCAACCCGAAAAACACTACGAGGCGGCCCCGGCCCTTGACCTGAACTCCAATCGGGTAATTCTTGGGTGCTCCCATTTCTGTACCGGTGAGGGGATATGGGTTTACCGCTTATTGCGGCATGTGAAGAAAACAAATTAGAATTAGAATTGGGTTATCTATAGAGTTGGCGGAGAATTGAGAGCTTGCGTGAGCTCGTGGAGGCACGTGAAGAAAACCAATGACGATCATAGGGTTATCACTAGTCTAGTTTGTTACTAGTCTGTTGAATTAGTGGTAGTTAGGTAGGTTTGGTTTTGTTAGTTCTTGTTGATTAGAGGTCCTGGGTTTAACTAGAATTCCTTGAGTGTAAGATTTGTTTTCGGGAGAATGCCCTGTAATGGTTTGGCTTTCAATGAAAATAAATAACTCTACCAAAAAAAAAAAAACTAAGATTGGAAAGCTTTGGTATAAGCAAGATTAGGTCCTGTGTTTTGGATTAGCTTCATTTTCTAAAAGTTTTTTTTTTTTTCAATTTTCAAATTCAGATGTAATGAAAATGAAAAATATTTTTTTGATTTTTTTAAAAAATCTCAATGAGATCTATCAAACAAGATTCATATTGGTGGAAAAATTATTTGCATAAATACATAATTTTTGAGTTTGAAATTACCTTTTTTTTCAAAAAAATACTTTTTCTCTAATTCGGAACGGTGTGTTGCTTCCAATCAAAACTTGTACGGAGTTTGAGCCCAAACATACATAGTACAGTACTATAGTATATAATAAAAATTAGAAACTATTTAGGTCCCGTTCCGCTTTCTCCTAAAACCTTCTTTTTCAAAAAGAAGGTAATTTCAAACTCAAATATAACAAAAATAAAAAATGAATTTTCAATTTTTTTCACCGTTTAAAAAATCTTAATAAGATTTATCAAACAAGATCCATATTAGTAGAAAAATTATTTGCATAAACACATGATTTTTTACCTTGAAATTACCTTCTTTGTCCAAAATCCTTCCTTTTCTTAAAGTGGAACGGCTTCTTAGCAGCCTCCTAAAATCATTATCAAAGCTAATGTCGTACGTAAATACAAGGTATGCTACTAAGACAAGACTCCCTTTGACCTAACTCTTTGGTGACTTTTTGACAATACCATCTTTATAGGGAAAATGACCGGTCAGAGGTGTTGACCGGGAAAAATTCAAATATCATGGTCTGGAGTCTTCAAACTACTACTTGCACGACAGGAGGAAAAATTTTGACAAATATATGGTGTGCCCACTTGAAATGTCTATTTTACCCTCCTTTATATATTACTTATATGCCCTAACATTCATTCCTCCCCCAATCTCCCATTCATTCCCCACATCAGGCAATGACGGCGACTCCTCTTCTCACTCGGTCTCTCTCGACTCCACACACTAGGCGACAGCGACTCCTCTCTCCCTCGGCGACGGCGACTCCTCTCTCAGTCGGTCTCTCACTCTGGTATCTCTTTCTCTTTCTCTCTCTCTCTCTCTTGCTCGCTCTTGTATGTTTCTCTCTCTCACACACATATACAGAAAACACACAGTCAATCGAAGATGGGTTAAGAAGCTACAACTTTCCAATTTTATTTGTGGTTGATAGAGTGAATGTGGACCATTGAACCCTATTTTGATTGTTCTACACAAGATCTGGCTCACATTGGTTATTATTGGCTTTCTCTTGTTTGGCATGTGACAGATGTTTACCGACAATAGTTGTATTAGTAGATTGTTGGTTAGATCAGTTTGTTGTCCATTTGTCGTTTCCATTTTTGTTGATTATTTAGTCTGTTTGATTACATGACTTGGTATGTAGAAAACATGTAGTTCAATCCATATAAATATTTCACTTGGCACTGCTGTCCTGTTAGAATTTCAATTAACTTTGGCAAACAAATCTTTTAAGTTAAATAGGTATCTTTTGTGTATGTTTGGACTCTACAGAATGAGATTATTGATGTTTTATTTGAACCATCTCATGTAATGTAATTCTTATAATCATTGAAACAAAGTCACATATTTGATGCACTTGTTATTTATGTTATATGATAGTTACATATTTTGGTTTTGGTTAGAGTAAACATGGAATCTAATTAAGTCAATGAACATTAAATTTGTGGGTGCTATGTAATAGTATTAGTATTAAAATGTAAAATTTGGAGTAAACCGGGCCAACATCTCTGACCCGTAATTTTCCCTTTAGTTATCCTCTTAATCCAAATTTAATTGTAGATGAAGTGTAACATATGGTTTTCAAGAGTTTAGTGGTTTAATTCCAAAATTATGGTCTTCAGTCTTGAAACTACCACTCGCATGACAGGAGGTAAAATATTGACAACTATATGGTGTGCCCACTTGAAATGTCTATTTTACCCTCCTTTATATATTACTTATAAGTTGTAAAATTCATTCTTTCCCCAATCTCCCATTCGTTCCACACACCAGGTGGCGACTCCTCTCTCTCTCGGTCTCTCTTGACTCCTCACAGCCGGTGACGATGACTCCTCTCTCACTCGACGACAACGACTCCTCTCTCGCCCTGGTATATATATATATATTTATATATCTCCCTCTCTCTCTCTCTCTCTCTCGCTATTGTATCTCTCTCACACACAAAAAAAAAATACACTTGTTGTGTCCAAGTAGAAGATGGGTTAAAAAGCTACAACTTTCTTATTTTATTTGTGGTTGTTCTTATTTAGCATATAAATTCATTGATAGAGCGAATGTGGACCATTAAACCCTAGTTTTTGGTTGTTCTATAGAAGATCTGGCTCACATTGATGATTATTGGCTTGCTCTTGTTTGGCATGTGACTAATGTTTACCTACGACAGTTGTACTGATAGATTGTAGGTTGGGTCAGTTTGTTGTCCCTTTGTTGTTTCCATTTTTGTTAATTGTTTCGTCTTTTTGATTACATAACTTGGTTTCTACAGAACATGTAATTTAGTCCACATAAATATTTCACTTGGCACTGCTGTCTTGTTAGAATTTCGATTAACTTTGGCAGACAAGTCTTGTTAGTTAAATGGGTATCTTTAGTTTATGTTTCGACTCTACAGAATAAGACAACTTATGTTGTTTTATTTCAACCATCTCGTGTAATGTAATTCTTATAATCATGGAAACAAAGTCACATACTCGATGCACTTGTTATTTATGTTATATGACAGTTACATATTTTGGTTTGGTTAGAGGAGGCATGGAATCTAATTCAAGCAGTGGAATGACTAGAAGTCCTGTGAGGATACGACTTTGTGAGCACAGTGAGCAAGCGGTCTTGCACACCTCGTGGACAGATAAGAATCCAGGTAGAAGGTTTTTCAGGTGCCCTTATTGGTATCCCGGTGCGCTAAAAATTGGTGGTGCACACTATGATTATTTTGAATGGTTGGACGGTCCCATTGGTGAGCAAGAGAAAGTAGTTCTTCGATCTCAAAGGGACACAAGGTCACTCAAACAGCGTATTGTGGAATATGAGATGAAGTGTAAGGAACATGAGGAAAAATGTAAGGAATATGGGAGGAAGATCGAAGACTATGAGAAAAAGAACAAGGAATATGGGAGGAGGATCGAAGACTGTGAGAAAAAGAACAAGGAATTGGAGGCAAACGTGAGGAAAAGAAATGGACTGATGTGGGAAGCGTGGGTTGCTTGTTCCATTTTGTTTGTTATTCTTCTTGCTATCATGGGGACCCATAGTAGTAGGCCTGGAACAAAGTATTTGAGACTGCCTCATTCAAGGAGCGGTTAAATGCTTTGGTTTTAGAATTCTAGGAAGCGGGACTAGTAGGTGGTCCCTTTTTGTAAGAAGACAATGTAACCAAAACTTCGACATGAAACGGTATATGCTAGTGGTTGGTTCCTTTTTGTAAAAAGCATATGTAATCTAAGATGAGTCGTTATATGTAATATGTGAACAAAAATTGAAGAACTCCCAATGTAATATATTTGTGGCATCTACATTTTGCGGACAATTTGTAACTAAATTAAATGTGTTGTACATGAACATTAAATTTGTGGGTGTTATGTAATAGTATTAGTATTAAAATGTTAAATTTGCATTAAACCGGTTCAACACCTCTGACTTGTAATATCCCCTTTACTTATCCTCTTAATCCCAATTGATTTGCAGATGGTGTGTAACATATGGTTTTGAAGAGTTTCGTGGTTTAACTTTTTTCATTAAATGACGTGGTTTTTGCATAGCATTGTAGTTGCTCTAGACTAATATTTGACTTCTTACTGTTGTCCTGTTGATTTACAGATTACCTCTTCCAGACAAGTGTTGTGGGTGTAGGTTAAAAGGTTACATGGGTATATTTCAAAGTTTTTTTGGACTGTTCGGACAATTGAATGCCCCTTGTATCATGTAATTGAGTATGAATTATGTAATGCTTATATATTTGGTTGATGTTGTGCAGCCATGTCGTAGGACAAAGGAAGCAACACAAGGCATAAAGAACGTAAGTAGTTTTAAACTTTTTCCCAGATGTCTTCTTATCAAACACATGATCCATCATTTTCACAGTCAGTCCTCTCGTCATCCTTTTCCCTTTCTCTAAAAATAGGGACTCAATGTGCTTGACATGATCGTCTTCACAGTTGGTGGGAACTGGTACACCACCAAGTTTGAGACCTAGGGCTCGTGCCACATCAACAGTAGTTATTTCATAAGTCCTCAACCTCCCAAATTCCAACGTCCTCGTCTTGGGGTTGAAGTGTTCAACCAACTTCCATATGAAGTCCCGAAACAACATATTGCATTGGACATTGAGAAGCGACCCAAAACCAAGTCGTTGAACAACTTTTCTTTGATTATTGGTCAGCTTCCTATTTAATTCCCCCAATTTCTTCGGCGAACACCGACTTTGAAATATGGGCAGTACAATGCAATGAGTATTAATTTTTGGTCACATAACATTTGTACTTCAACGATATGTTGGATAAGAGCATGAATGATTTTGATATGCATATTACTTCAAAAAATATATAATAACTAACAAATACTCAATGCCCAAATCCATACCACTGTAGTCTTCCTTTTCTCCTTCGAATTTTTCGCCTTCGCTTCATTGGCACTTCGAATGTATAGCGCTTTGTCCGCCTCAGGCATTTCCTTCCACCTCTTTGCAGCTCTTTTCGTAAGCTGCATAATCAAGCAAGACAGACATTAGTAACACAACATCAACTAAGTATTGTTAGTACTTCTTATTACAATATCATCTAACCATTTTTAGAATGTATGTGGTAGAAGGCTCTGCCTCTCTGACACCTTGTATGAACTCTTTCCTGCATTAGTAAAAGTATAAATTGCATTACTTAATGTGAACAGAAAATTGTTGCCAAAATTCAACACATGTATCCATTACCAATAAGCAATATTGTACTAACAAATACATACTTGAAAATTAAATAGGGATTGGTCATTGTACGTCCCTTAAATGCCTCACTCACTTCTTCAGTCCGGGGTCGCTTTTGTCCTCTACTCATACTCGCCCTTCATTTGGCAAATTTTAAAATATATTTCAGTAACAACTGGTAATAATATGCATGAAACAAAAAAGAAACAAAAAAAATTGCACACAAGCAACAGTTGCTAATAATATGCATGAAGTGCACCCCATGATATGCTCGTAGGTTCCTCAAACATTGGTTGTTTAAAGTCAAAAACATGAAATTTGTAGCTCTGTCAGGATCTACTTCAAGGCTTACTCTCTTTTTTAACTAAGGTTTTTCTAATGGTAAACCAATTTAATAAACATTCATTATTACCACTACACCACAACAAAGTGCGCAATTCACCAAACGTCGTATGCTCCATACAAATATCAGTGCCCTTTAGGCACAAAGTTTTGGATTTATCACTGGAAACTTTCTACTCCAAACACATAAGCCAGTGATGCCACCTGTTGTAAGTACAATATTCTATGGTCAAAATCATTTACAAAGCCCACATGCTTATCCTTTTTTTTTTTGTGATATGTCCATACAAGCATTGAGATTTACGTGATATGTTAGACCATAAAATCTTGTTTTCTGTTTCAATCATTTCGGTTCTGCTACTTGAGTATCCTGCTCTGTCAAAGTTAATATTTTTTGGTAACTTTGGAAAACTCATACCCAACGCCCCATATTAACTCAGGTCTATCCCTCACCTGATTGTTCTTATTAACAACAAGATCGCATATACTGGTCTTGTATAGTTTGGAAAAAAGGAAATCTAAGTACAGGGGACTCCCTCTAGACTAGGTAAGGGTTAGAGTGGGCAAGATGTAATCAAGGCTTTTTTCATGGCTTGAATCGGGCCACTAGGGATGTGCCATCCCCAGACTTAGCACTATTCAGAACACTTGTTCGCCCTTCCCAAAATGCACCAATCTTTCTTTTGATATTTTCTCAGAACTCGCTTCGGAGCCTACTCTATTTTTCTCATCTGTGGCATGCCCATTCTCTCTGATGTCAATTTAGTCCCATGGTTCATCAATAGATCCTCCTTTCCAAAGCACTCTTCGTTTGGACTAGAAAGTGTCTGTAAGCCTAGTCCTTTAAGCTCGAACTCCAACAAGAGTTCGCGCATTAGAAGGAGAGGTAGGACTAGTCTGGGTATGAATCCTTTCGGGAAAAAAAATAACTAATACAGTTCGTACTTGCAACCCATACATCTCAAACCCTAATCAGGAAAAAAAACTTACATGACTGGGGTGAATGGATTGGGACGGAATCAATTGCGCATGTCTTCGATTCTTCTTGATCAAAGCCGAGAGCAATCGATACCAAAGCTTAAAGAGAGAGAGAGAGAGAGAGAGGGAGAGAGAGAGACTTGGTCTGTTTCAATTTTGAACTGCTCTGGGTCTTTACGTGTTGTGTTTTGAGAGAGAGAATGAGAAGGAGAAGGGAAAGGGTTTTGATCTTAAGACGCCGTTTTATATTAAGGGCAAAATTGTCCACATTGTTTCACCGGTGTTATGGTTACCATGTATTGGTGATTAAAACAGATGGTACCATGTATTGCTAGTTTCAGAACTGTAGCAAGGAAGCTATAATCCATTGGACGCTCTTAAAGATTATGGTTCAGAAGTTTCCAGCTGCATCTTTAGCTTCATTGAATACATCTCCGTGAAAAAAAAAAAAAGAATACATCTAAGAGGGGTTGGTACTTGTTATCTGCTTTTCACTACCATTATACGGTTTATACCTTATGGGCCTGTTTATTTGATTGGACTCATAATGAAGGGGTATATACCTCTTAGGACAAGTAATCCCATTGGACTAATACTGATTCAGTGAATCAGAGATTTCCTCATTACTATCTCTCCCAAGGTATGATATGTCCCCTATTATTCTCAGATTTCATATCCAGTGGATACTTGCTCATGAATGCAAAAGTTTCAACCAGAGATAGGATATGTGGTTCATAGTCCAAATTGGTACTCAAATCCGGGCAAACAAACAGGACCCTATGTTTACTTTGTGAAATGGTACTAGTTTGTAGACTTAACATGAATGTGGATTGTGTGACTTGGAAGCTTGAAAGCAAAAATTGGCAATGATTTCGGCATTGTTGCCCTATGTTGTATGCATTGGCTTTTCTAAATAAACAAACATGAAGCTTACATGTTTCCAACTTTACACACTATATTTTTTTTCTCGAAACATACGCAATTTCGTTTCCAATTTTAGGTGTTTTCCTTGGCATATTGGAGAATACCAGGCCTCGACTGAGAGACTCTAGCTCATATTGTCCTCGATTTAAGGTTTTCTCGACCGACAGTGTGCAGTGACTAGCGAGAGAAAACCGATATGCAATTGTCAATGAAAGTTACTCATGGCCAAGACTAAGAACGACTAACATTGCAACTACTAACAAATTATTGGAGACCAAAACCCTAACATTGCAACCAAAACCCATAAATTGCAAACCCTAACCCGAAAAAAAACTTACATGTCAAATGGATTCAACGTGATTGAAATGGATTGGGACGGAATCAATGGCCAGAGGAAGTACGTACACGTCTTCGATTCTTTTGGATCCAAGCCGAGAGCAATGGGGACCAAAGCTTAGAGAGAGAGAGAGAGAGAGAGAGAGAGAGAGAGAGAGAGAGAGACTTGGTCTGTATCGAATTAGTTTGGGTCTATATCATGTTTTAAGAGAGAGAATGAGAAGGGAAAGGGTTTTGGGGCTTTTTATCTAATGGTACCGTTTTATATTCAGGGGCAAAATTGTCCAAACTATTTCACCCAAGTTATGGTTACCATGTATTAGTAATTAAAATAGATGGTATCATGTATTTGTGGTTTCAGAACCATAGACCATGAAAGTGGTAAATAATCGCTTCGTCCTCCACTGACCGGTAATTTTCCCATCTTTATATAGGAGTAGTTGCTTTCTCTTAATTTTTACTACTATTAGATTTGGGTCAAAATTTACATCACAACGTTCGTCTCGATAAGAGAAATCGAACATAAAAGAGTATAAAACATAGATTAATGTTGAAAAAAATTCACTATAAACAATCAAGCTGACAATAAAAAACTGCCTTATTGAAAGATAAACTTCATACTCCCGCATGAAGCACACACAAAAACATGAAGAAAGAAAAATTACATTCATTAATGGGCAAGAGTACCCTTTTTTTTCCGGAAAAGAAAATTATATTCTACACTATTCTTGTGGGGTTTGAACCCTTGTCAAATGATGTGCTCGTTATGTGCTCTATCGAATGAATTTTGTCTTTATTCAATTGTTTTTGCATTTGTTATTTTTTCGTCAAACTTTTGTAAATTATTGTTCCATCTTATAAAGACGAATAAGAAAAATAAAAAATTATGACTTTAATCCAAATGTAAAAGTAAGGACAAAACTTTAAAAGCCCCCAAAACTCTTAGAGGAATAAGGCCTGGGTTGCTCCATTTGTTCTTAATTATTGGTCCATTATTTTTATTTTGGGATGTTCAAAATTTTTAGTCCATCTTAAAAAGTTTAAAAACTTAAAATGGGTCAGTTTCTAAAATTGTCAACCAGTATTAAAAAATGAGGCATTGAGAATTGAGATTTGATGTTAGGAAATTGATATCTACACTCTCCATTTTTCCACCTACACTCATTTTTTTTGGTCTCTATTAGGGTGGAGTTACTAAAATGCCCCTGTAATTTTTAATTTACAAATTACAATATTAAAGCCATGATATCTTACAGGGGCATTTTAGTCATTTCACCCTAATAGAGAGAAAAAAAAGAAGAAGGAGTGTAGGTGGAAAAATGGGGAGTGTGGATATCAATATCCTTGATGTTATTTTAATCAATACAGTATATATGTATTTTTAAAATAAAAATTATTATTATCACTACTACACAAACAGAAAGCACACAAATGACAAACCCAGTACACATGGTGTCCGTGAACCCGAACCCACCCGAACCCTTCTTCTTGGACCCGACCGTAATGGCCCTCCCGGGTCTGGCAGCTTTCTCCACTCCCGCCGCCGCCGCAGCGTCTACGGCGTCGTCGTCCGACGACCTCTCCAAGAAGGTCCGAAAACCCTACACCATTACCAAGTCCCGCGAGAGCTGGACCGAACCCGAGCACGACAAGTTCCTCGAAGCTCTCCAACTGTAAGTAGTCCACCAGTCCACCTTCATTCGGATTATCGTTAGTGAATATTGACTATTGGATCGAGTTAGGGTTTTGAATTGCAATTTTGGAAATTTCCAGTGTTTTGTGATAATAGCGCGGGGAACGGGCTAGGGTTTGTCGTTCTATAGAAAGTTATTGTGTAGTTTGTTATAATCGTGTTAACCTTAGCCCTAAGGGGGAGGATAATAGGTAAAGAGTGCATTGATATCCTCGAGAAGTATATTGATGTAGGTGGAAGCGTGTTAGTATCTGTGAGATATGCATTGAAATTTGAACTTGTTTAGCATTATTTGCGTATTATCCTATGCCTGCTACGCGGAGGTTAGCAAGACCTTTTTTTATTTATTTATCACAATTTGATGGTCTCATTAAAAAAGTTTTCAAAATGCGAATTTGGTTTGGGTGTGATGCTAGTTTTGATTGCAAAAGAGCCTAATACCCATTTGAAGCTTCGTTCTAGCTGAATTGAGCTGGGGTTTTGAATTGCATTTTTTTGTGGGTAGTCAAGTTGAATTCGTTGGGAATTTGAAGTGTTTTGTTGTTGTGGTGAGTAGAATGGGCTAGGGTTTTGTTGTTCCAAATCAAGGCTCTGTTTGTTTTGCCGTAAAACATTTTACAATGAAAAATATTTTTTTGGAAATGATTTTTCATAAAAATATTTTTCCTACTTTTAATTTCCGGTGTTTGGTTGACATGATCTTTCACCAAGAACAAAGTGATTCTGTTCTCTTACATTCGTGTTGGCATTGGCTCTTGGATGCTCTTTAATTTTGGTGGAGGGTGAGGTGGTGAAGCATAAATGGTGGGAAGCACAAGAGAGAGACAAAAGATATTGAACTTGCTGGTGCTTGAGAATTAAGGCGGAACTTTGCCCTCATAGCAGGTCGATCAATTTCGGAAAATAACTTATGACAGTTCTGTCACGTAAGTCATTTTCCGGTCTTGGATGAAAATTATTTTCCCCCAAAGAATATTTTACTTGATTTTTAAGCAGCCAAACGACGGAAAATGGGTAAAATATTTTTGAGGAAAATATTTTACGTCCAAGCAAACGGAGCCCAAGTTTTCATGAAATTTTGCCTAATTGGTTGTGTGGTTGGAGTAGAGGTTCTGTGTTCATTTATTTATCTCGATTTTGAAGCTCTAGTTAAAATAGTTTTCGTAATACAATTTTAGTTTGGAGTCAATATGAGTTTTGATTCCAGAAGAGCCTAATGAGGATGGTAAAGGACACATTTGAAGCTTCTTTGTCATGCATATGAAATGTGAGGAAGTGTAAGGTAAAGTAGACATAGTAAATTTCAGAAAATAAATCATTAACAAGTTTGTTGAATATGGTGATGGTGTCCCTGCTAGCATCCAGTTTGTTAGTTTGAAGCCATCACTCGTGTTTGCTGTAGTGCTTTAATTGAAACTACTGTAAGCTTAGGGTGTCTTATTATTCATTTAGCCCAGATTTGAACAAACTTTAGGCAGGACATATTGATACAGGAGCAATGACAAGTTTTGCGGGAAAGAGAAGAAGACTTGGGGAGGGGGATGGAATTAAACAATTTTAGGAATAAGTAGTCAGATTTTTTGTGTTGAGGTTACCTAGTGTCTACTGATAGGTGTATTATGTATAATGAATCTTGATAGATTTGTGTTTGTAGATGCGACTATGCGAGCAATTCATTCCCTTGGCAAGACTTTTGAATATTTGGTTGTTAGTTTGGTCCTATGTCCGTTAGGAGTATTTGGCTCTTCAAAGGTGGTTACAATGGAACAAAACCCTTTATTTCCTATTATTTGTAACTGTTAGCAATGGTGGTTTAAATTTTAATATGGTCCATCTTTTGATCTGTATAGCTTTGACCGTGATTGGAAAAAGATTGAAGCATTTATTGGGTCGAAGAGTGTTATCCAGGTAATCTCAAGTTGATTATTTTAATTTCACTTACAGTATAGAATTAATGAACGCTGGGTGGTTGACTTGAGAAATGTGCTCTTCCACTTATGTGCACGTATTGTTCTTCATTTTGAACATCCAAGGAACTTATTTTGCTTATCCTAGAGTAGCTCCTTGTTTTTGTCCACTTAACCAGCACTCCACAGTTTTGTGTTGCAAGAATGACGACATATCAGAGCGAGTGTTCTACACCCATCTAGTGCTCCCTATGAAGCACCGAGACTTCTAGAACCGTATCCATGTTGGACACTTTGGGGACACGCGACACGCCAGGGAGTGTTGTGTCCATTAAATTGTAATTTTTTTATGGTGGGATGCGCTGGGATTTTCATAATATTAAAAGCTTTTTGGGGGTAAATATTTTTAACTTCAAATTATTGGTCCAAAAGTGTAATGTCATGTGTATGTAAATAGGCATATACTACCAGTTGATAATGCGTCTTACATGAGTCCTAACCTAAATATTTAGTTGTTACATGTATGTGTGCATAACTAGAAAAATTATTTTAAAAATCATTGCCGTGTCCCCCGTCATGTCTGTCCCCATTTTTTTGGGAATTATGGTGTGTCGGATCTGTGTCTGTGTCTCCGGCCGTGTCCGTGTTCATATCCATGACAAAGTGTTCCGATATTGTATTTTGTATAATTCTATTATACAAGAGAGCCGATTTATAGTGTATTGTAGCTGATAGCTTACTCCAAAAGCAGAGACATGAATAGTGGAAGATAAATTTTGCAGATACGAAGCCATGCTCAGAAGTACTTTCTTAAGGCTCAGAAGAGTGGGGCTGGTGAACATCTACCCCCTCCTCGTCCAAAAAGGAAAGCTGCTCACCCCTATCCGCAAAAAGCCTCAAAAAATGGTTAGAGAAATTTCATCATGATTATTCATTGTCATGTCTTTTGAGGCCTACTTATTGAAACCCGGGCTCATTTTTGCAGCTTTAGCTCTCTCCCAAGTCACAGGATCATTTCAAGCTTTACCTATTGTTTCTGAACTTGGATTGGTAAGAAGGCCCGATTCTTCTTCATTACTTGGGAAGCCCGTTAAAGGTGCAGCGGTATCTTCCCGGACTGACAAGTCTGTACAAGCAGGCAGCTTGTCACATGCGACTCAAGGTCATTATCCCTATTGTCTTTAGTGATGTGCTCTGATCACTTCCAGTTTCAACTACATTTGATGATAGTTTAATTTTTACAGGTGATATGAGATCTGAAGGGAAACCTTCAGCAAGTAACTCTTGCAGTAGTACCGAGAGCACTCCAAGAACATGGCCATCGGGAGAAATGATAGTTCAAGGCAATCATGGCCCACCATTGAGAGGTAACAATCATTCCATTGCACATAATATCTTGCTTGTGAAAATTTAATTTTTTTGAGTGTAGGAAAAAATTTAACTTAGTAAGCATTTGTGAAGTCCTAGTAGATTTTGACCCTTCTTAGTTCTTCTGCTGCTGCTGAATTATTTGTTGTTCTGTTGTTGAAGGTGTTGGATCATGGTTATTACCATGCATATACCATAGATAATTCTTCCATTTGTTGTGGGATATTTCCTTTAACTGGTCATAAGCCTCCTCCTCCTTCTTTGCTGTGGTTATTATGAGTATGCGGTATACCATATATAATTCTCCCGTTTCTTGGCGTATTTCCATTTCCTGGTCTTAAACTTTTAGGGCATGATATTTATTGTATGCTTTCCGGTTTCTGCTTTTCTGTACCATTTCTACTTAATGATACTTCTTTTTTTGATGCAGTTCTGCCTGACTTTGTGCAAGTATACAGCTTTATTGGTAGCATTTTTGACCCAAATGTCACCGGTCAGTTGGGGAAACTAAAGAAGATGGACCCTATTGATGTTGAGACGGTATGCTTTCTGGCTTCTTGTTGTTCAGTATCTGACTTAAATCTTTGATGCCCTCGCTCTTTGAGCTTTAATGTACATAAAATCAACTTCATTAAAATTTCCCTTGGTGATTTTGGAGGTTGAATAAATGCTGAAGAGTTGCTCCTATGAATATACTTGTGCTTTCAAAAACCACATTTGTGATTTTTCTTTGCTTCTCCTTTTCAGGTTTTACTGTTAATGCGAAACCTCTCCATCAATTTGACCAGCCCTGAATTTAAGGAAGATGTAAGTGCCCTTTCCACTCAAGTATTGCTTTATACTTTTAGCATCAACTACATGATCAGTGTGTGGACATGAGGATAGATGTTACCTCTTAAGTTCCATTTTATTTTTGTATCATTTGGTTACCGTGCCTTGTGGATATCTGGCCCAATACTTGATGATAACCGTTTAGTCCTTTAGTCTCATGGCACTCTTCATATCCTGTGCAGAGGAGGTTGCTTTCATCCGACGTAATTGACGCGGAGAAGGACAATTCTGGTGATTTGAACAAGAATACCCCATGATTATCTATCTGACAATGTTGGATGATAGCAGGTAAAATAAGCATTGCAGGTCTGATCGGGCATGATGGTTGTCTGTCTGATTTCATTTGCTTACTCAAACAAGGCTGATTTTAGTTGGATGAAGGTGCCAGGATGTTGAGATGTTCTGTGAGCTACTAAGCTATGAAAGTCCCTTGCTTTGCTGGTTTGTAAGAACTACTCACTGTTGCGACATCTTCTGCTACCAAGTTCTTTAATTGGTAGTAGTCATTTTATTGTGTATACCAAGTACAAGAAAATTATGGAAATACCTATAAAAAATGATGTTTGCGGGAATGTGTATTGTACAGATCAGTTGTAAATTCGAGTTTTTGTGTCCAAGTTGTTTTAGCAGGATGCAATGTCTGAAACTGGAGCTGATCTATAAAGTTTGTGGAGTATGATCAATGTATTTTCACCATAGTTGCATGTGATGTTCAGATATTTACTGCAGTGCAAAACCCAAATAAGTAGAACCACAAACAACTCATTGGTAAAAAGGACCTGATAGTAGAGTTGCATTGGGTGCCAGGACAGTTAAGTGAACCAAGTTGCTTGAGTTGGAGTTGTGTTTGCATGGTAAAAGCTTGTTTGAGATTACCTCCTAGTTTAAACAAATCAAGATTGGTTATAGTTTGAACCTTGTTCATCTATTGGCTCGAACTTTGCTCGGGAAGGTTAAATTGTATGGGAAAAGAGAAAAATTAAGCGCTTGGTTTGTGATCGGCTTACAGGTCTAAGCTTGGTTTTCATCGTTATTTAAGTGCGTGTGCGAACATCATATAATCTAAGCAGCTAATGAATTTAACCTAGGTTGGTGGGGATTGGAACCTCTCATTCAGAATCTAACCCAGTTTGTCAAATATAATCAGCTAATGAATTTAACCAAGGTTGGTGGGGAGTGGAACCTCACATTCAGAATCTAACCCAGTTTGTCATCGTGGTGAAGGGAGCACCCAGGGAACCCAGGTCTAAGATCCGTTTGACTTGTAAACCAGTTTAAAAATGCACATCTCTTTGCCCATAATTTACTCAGCAATGCTGCATACAGAGATAGAAGTGTACAAATTTCCAAAAGAAAATAGAGAAGCGTATGATTGGACATAGATGGGAGTATTTGGGAAGATTCGGGGGAGACCTTAAAAACCCTATCGGTGATCTCACCCTATACCCAAACACGTTATTAAAATCTCCCTCATTATCTTGGGCCTGTTCAATATAATGTCCTCCTAAGTCCCCCAAATAGAAGATGGACAGATAAATCAGAAACGCCATCCCATGGACATCGTTGATTGGGAGATGCAAAAACTAAAGAACTATTATCATATAGAGGTGGATGAGAGGAACAGAAAAGGCTCCGGTTGCATACTGTCCTTGTACATGCGATTTTTCTGTTTCAAAGGAACTGGCGTGTTGTATTGTATTGAAATTAAACCACTCAAAATGGGAGTATTTCGTTAACTTGAGGGACTAAAGCCAAGACGAAGCCTAAACCAGGTCACGACAATAAGCAAGAAAGTATACGCTAGAAGAAAGCCACAGTGACTTCGAAGCAATTGTTCTTATCAATCCTAAAACTGCAATGAAGAAGTTGTTATATACGTATATACTTTTGCTAAACCTTACCTTTGTATGAATCTCAATCTCTAAACTTAGCATGAAATTCATGTGAAATCATCTAACCAAACTATCAGAACCAATTTTGATCTAATGGCCCCACCAATATCCTTGGCCAAGCTGTTTAGACCCGCCATGGCAGCTTTGCTCCCGATTTGTCTTGGTGAAATTGTTGCACGACACTTGATTGCTGTATCCAGCGCCACCACTGGGATCTGCATACCATACAACTAAAAGGATTACGGCCCTGTCCATAGTGTTGAATTTGATGCTCAACAAGGTCAAATATCGTCATACTTGCAGCATAATTGAACCACTAACGTGTATTTTTGGATTCTCTTAATACTGGAAGCACTGCCCGACAGCCTTTGAGGTGTTCTTTCACTAAATTCAAGGATAGACTCCCAGACCCAACTGGGTCGATGCAAACTCTATGGTTTCTAACTAGTATATCATGCGATGAATGGTTCCCTCAAAATGCCAGAAATTTCCAAGGAATGCAGTCGCATATCAAGCAAAGAGAAATAGAGAATCAACTAAATCAAAGTTCAATTGCCACATGTTCTATTTCCTTCAAAATGACACCAAATAAAAAAGTATGAAAGAGTGCTTCCAACAAATGTGATGTAAATAACTCTTTTCACCCTAATTCTTGCAATGCTGAAAAGTCCCCTTACGCTTCAAGAGAGACGTACATCAAGATAACATTTTATAAAAGATCTCCAAATTACTAAAATTACTAATGAGATAAGGGTTTCTTATGAATTCATTCCTATGTATAAGCTGATTCCGAAAAGGCAGCTCAATGTCAACTATATGTCCTGGATTGTGAATTACCTCAAGTATACTGGACCGATATACTTAAACAAGGAGGACAGGTAACCCACCAAGAGAGGTCAAGTATATATCCACACGAGAGAGAGAGAGAGAGAGAGAGAGAGAGAGAGAGAGAGAGAGAGAGAGAGAGAGAGAGAGAGCACTTCCTACCTGGATTTGGCAATCTGAAACCATCGTGGGTACATTGTTGATAGATTGAGGGCCGCATTTCCATGCGGTTTAAACCCTGTGCAAGAGAAGCCACTTGTGCCATGTAAAGTTCATTTGGTTGGTAATGAGGGAAAACGGTTGGCTGCTGCAACAGTGAATAACATGAAAAAGGATCTGGCTTTTTCGACTTGGCCTTGCTTCCAGAAGGACGGCACCTTGCATTAAAATGGGGTTCGAGAGGTGAAGCACCACAAGGGGTCTTTGGATCCGAGAACTTTTTTTGGCAATTCACCTGAGCTTGATGAGAATATAATCCTTGGAAAGATGGCCGTCCCGGATTTGTCTGAGGAAGGCAGAATTGTGGATAAGATAGTTGAGAATGTTGATTGTGATATAACTTTTCCAGGCTCGTCACACCGTAATATCCAGGTACAGTAGATCTTTCATCCCAGTGCATAACACTTTGAGCCAGATACTTGTCCGAAACTTCCGTTTTGACATTTGAAGGCAACATACAATCTTTGGATGAACTTCCACCAGAATTAGAAACAAAATGTTGAGGAATTATCAGGTCATCGAATGATATCAAACTGTCCTCATCAGGCAAACAGTATTCAGATGCCGAATCATTAGAGTCCGGTACCGGATTGAGCTCTGATTCCACTGTTGGGAGATTTGGTGCAATTTCAGGTATAGCGCTGAGCTCCGACTCCTGCTCCTTAAGGAGTATTGATACAATTTCAGCCCAATCATCATCGTAAGACTGATTCACCTGAGTGTTATCCACCTGAGTTCTTTCCAAAAGATTTCCAGATTTAATGCCTCGAGAACTGGTTACAGCGGATTGATATTTATCACCAAGATGCAGGATATTATCTCCTGCAACTGAAATCGGAAATCCATCAAACTTTGAAGTCACAGTTCCTGAAACAGTACCACCGGAATGTCTTAGGACAGAGAGAAGGACTTCATCAGATTCAAAATCCTTTAGGAAACATATGATTTGAGAGTTTGAATTTCCTCTTAGTTTGTAATATTTCCCTCTATTGAAGTTTGAGGCACACAGCTCCCAGCATCCCACTTTCTACTAGGGAAAATTTGTTGTTGGATGGAATTTTATGTTTGCAAAGAAAGTAAAAAAGAACGGAGATGCCACCCTCTATCATAGTGCGCTATCAAAGATGGCATTTAACATTCTAGAAACTTTTCATTAGCTGAAGCCCTCAAGAAGATGAACATCCAACAAAACAATGTAGGCAATCTTACCTCCTTTTGGTTTTTTGTCCTCTACTCTCTCCTTGTTCAGGCTCTCAGCAGAAATTTGTGCTTCTTTGGTATATGAGTCACGCCCTCTCCCTGCTTTAGGTACTTCCTGAAAGAATAGCACATCACAATTTTCAACCAGATGTCCTACCTTACATGTTTTTCAGTCAATTCTTTTGCTAAAAGACTGCAAATCACATGGTTAAGCACTATCTGAAGTTCATTAAGAGTACCAAGTGCCCATGTATTGGAACCAATCAAAATTTTAAGCAGCTCACCCAACCTTGTAAGAACGCGGAAGACGACAGGGGTTATCACTCTTTCTAAGTTCATATTGAAGTTGTGCTTCAATTTTTGGAGCTGAAGTACCAGCTGTACATTGGAACACATTTGGAGAAGTACCACTTCCCAAAAGTCCATCTCCAGGAAATTGCCTGAAATATTGAGAACGAGGACCATAATGGCTTTCATCGCCTGCATGACAAAATAATTGGTTCAGCAAACCATCAAAAATCATGCCAAGACCAATGTTTATTAGTACTCAGCTGTCTAACGAGTTTCACATCCACAAAATGAAAAGAAACTTATTGATTTTGCATCATTTGGTGACTAGACAAGAAGACGACAATGCAAATGCAATTCTATCCTATATGTCTCATCCCGTTGAATTGTCAATCAACAATATGGATACTTTAAAGACAGTGGCAATTCTACTGATCTGTTGACTATCAGTGTTAATCAAGAGCCAACAAAGCTAACCTGAATGCCTATCGGCTATCAGCACACCAACTGCAGAGCTCAGATGAACTTTTATGAATTTAGCTCCACACCACAGGTGAGTGAATTCCATCTCAATGAGTAAGGCTATTTAAAGTGTTTTCAGTGTTTCACGAAAGCATGTTTTTAATAATTTTGATAAAAGTCCGTTAATACATAGGATCAAAATAAGCAACCACACTAATGACATTCACCCACATTTCAATGGATTGACAAGTCTACAGGACACAAAACAAGGAGGCTACTAGGTTTTATGATCTTAAGTTAACCAAGGTTCTTCTTGATACTTACAATCTGAACACCTATTACTTCTTGAAAACCTCATAAGTCATAACCAAGAACCACGACTGGTCCTATAAAGCCTAGATCTTTGGGTTAAATTCTTAGAGATACATACTTATGCAAGAATTCTACTTCCACCAATCCACATGTGTTCAAAGAACTACTCAATATTGAATTTCATGCAAGAGAAATTGTCTACAAAAAATCTGGCACTAAGATATGCTTCTTTTGAACAAACTTGTTCTACTCAGAACCATAAAAGACAGAGATAACTGAGTTGGAGAAATATACATCTCTTGGTAAAAACAGAAGTGCGAAATTATTGAGACAGTCAATAACAATATCAACACGGACCTGAATCACGATCACATTTTGAGCCTCTGTCTTGGTTGTTCCATCCCCGTGAATGACCATCCCGTTTTCCACTTGAACCTCGAGAAGAGTTGCCAGAATGACCTCTGGCAGCAGAAGATGAACCACATCGACTAACCCGAGATTCATGTGATAGCAAACTAGTACGAAGTATTTTTTGCATGTCAAATAAGCTAGTGCAAGAAGCATCAGATTCACTGCTGCGCAAAGACAAGTGGGATTAGGAACATTTTTAGTGAACAACTACAATAAAACCTAAGAGTTACAGTTATGGAGGTTCATTACCATGAAGTTGATGGATCGAATCCACACGGTAACCTTTTGCAAACTTCCAATTGACTCAAAGACAAAAGGAAAGCTCTTGTATAGCAAAATTTCGAATGCCTGAGCAATTGGAAAACGAAAGTAGTTATGATCTTCACTGATCCACCAAACAACTAGGTTACTTCCTAATTTTTTTCTAGTACATTGATCAGAACAGAAAAAGTCATTGCTAATGTGCACTTCAGAAGTTACCATTAAATTGCATGGAAATATACTCCAATAAATAGTAATCTCAGCAACAACAGCGATAGAAACAGTAAATTAATCAAACAAAGCGGTGCCTTACCGTGAACGGGACCGGTCGACTCTGCGAGGTGGGTCTTTACGAATTTTCTTAAACGGTACTAAAAGAACATCTCTATATGTGACCTTCGAGCTTCTGCATCATTAGGAGAACACATTAAGCAAATATTTACTCCACCGTACACAACTATCCAATCCAATAGACTAAACAATAATCAACTTACTTGGGCGTAGCTTTGTGTAATTCCGTACATCGATCTTCCTTTGCTTTACCACTCATTTTCATTCTCTCAGACAGAACCGCCATTACAGTTACACAAACCTGATAATCACTCGTTAACTCGTGTCCGATCAAATGTAGTAATAAGCAGCTGAATCCAAGTCTAACTTCACATCAAACACATTGTGATCTCTATGTAGCAATGTTGATCAAACCTAATCTGATCTTGGTCAATTTGTGCAGTCAAAACCCCTAAAATCAGTGGAGTTCGTGCGGGAGAAACGAGCTTGGGCTGCAAGTTGACTATCAGAGGAGTAGAAACCAAAAAGTTTGATCACTGATGAATGCAGCAGAGCAAAATTATGTATCTGGTTTTTGGACAAGGAAGGGATCAGGTGATCATGTCCAATGCGTGTTTTGAGTTGTTACTGTAAAAAGTGGAACGAAAATGAGGTTTGAAAAGGGAGGGACGAAGCTCGGAGGAGCCGATGAACATACTGGAATGGAAATTAAAGACCGCGACCCGTCGATTAGTACGCGGAAAAACGCTACTATTTTTATAGTGTTGTGATAGAGACAAAAACGTGGGGTGTCACTAATCCAATCACTGTCTGCCACGTCACCCGTCATACTTTTTGTCTGAATTTTTTTAATTTTTTTAAAATTTCCTTGGGGAGTTTATTGATATGGTAAACGTGATTCGCTTGGCCCTATTCCGCTAAGGTTATTACTTATTTTTCGTTTTACGAGACATTATTTTCTCATAATACATCACCTTTGCTTCAAAAAATAAGTGTAGTTATTTTCGTTAAGGTCCCATTTTGCTAAGAGAAATTAGTAGGAGTACTTATTTTTTAAATTAAAGATGAAATATTGTAAGAAAATGAACGATCTTATAAAGCGAAAAATAAATACTTAAAAAATAACCTTATACGGGAGTAAGTGGAACACATCCTTAGTAAATGACGTTTTAAATACTTCTTATGCTGGTAGAAAGTCATTAAATGCAAGTATGTTGCAAGAGCATCTCTTGATGAATGTGGCCAATTTTTTAAGAGCCAAAGTCATTTTTCAACTTACTATTGTGTTATTTAAACAAAATTTGGCAAAAATGATTCAATGGTGATAAAATCATTATGGCCTTGTTAACAGGTTATTTTTGACCGTTACCACTTGCATTTCTTGTAGGGATGCATGCGGTCTAAATTGGTCCGATTCTCGAGAAATTTAATAATTGGATCATTCTAAATAATTTCAGAAAATTAGGAACCAAAAACGTAACTAATATATGAGTAAATGCTATCCAAATCTGAACTGCAATACCACACTGGTTTTGGTTCGGTTCAATTCTGATTCTACCTTATTACCATTCAAACAACTATCCACAAAATAACTTACTCCCTCCGTCCCTTATTTATAGTCCAGTATTCCATTTTGGGCGGTCCCTTAATAAGTGTTTATTTTATAAAGTTAGTGGATAAAAATTGGTGTATTGTCTATTTTATCTCTAAAAGTAGATTCCATTTTGAAAAGTTAGTGAATAAAAGTCTAATGATAATGGTTAAGTAGGGAAAGTGGAGAAAAAAATTGATGTGAAAGGTATAACGATGATAACTTTTTAATACGTTGAAGTACGAAGCAGAATATTTAAAAAGGGACGAATGGAGTATTAATTTCTTTAAGGTTCTAAGAGATCAAGAGAGAGATTCTCAATGGGTAATGGAATAGGAAACGAAGCAAAGAATTAAAACTAGGGTAAACTATAGTTAACCCCCCCTAACTAAGCCTCGGGTGTATTTTGCCCCCTCTAACTTTTTTTTTTTGGCATTCAACCCCCTCTAAGTAACTGAAATTCAAACGGTCATGATTTCTTCGTCTAAAATCGAAAACATGTAAATTATATATCAATTTCGAGGTCTTGAAGTCAGCTTTTTAAAGCACACAAAAAGTTATGATCAAAAGAGTAAGGGTTGATAGACAGAAAGACTGTTTTGATCATAACTTTCTGTGTGTTTTGAATCGTGATGTGATTTTAGCGTCATTAGAAAGTTGACTTCAAGACCTCGAAATCAATATATAATTTGCATATTTTCGATTTTGGACGAAAAAGTTATGACTGTTTGAAGTTATGGCCGTTTGAATTTTAGTTAGTTAGAGGGGGTTGAGTGCAAAAAAAAAAAGTTAGAGGAGGCAAAATGCACGCGAGGCTTAGTTAAAGGGGGTTAACTATAGTTTACCCTAAAAAGTATGGAATCCACACCTTTGTTTGGGGGCGCCGCTATTCGCAGCCACGTATTTTCTCCCATACCCCGTTAAAAATTTTCAATTAGACTCGACAGCTAGTTACCGAAATTAAGATACATTTTCAACATCAAATTACCGAAATATGATATTATTTTTAACAGCTATTTACCGAAAATGCATGTTTGGCAGTTGTCTACCGAAAGTTGAATATATTTTCGACATGTAGTTACCGAAATATAATCTTATTTTCAACAGCTATTTACCAAAATATTATTTATGATTTTCAACAACCACTTACCGAAATAGAGTGGGCTATGGGAGAAAATACGTGGCTGCGAATAGCCCGGCCCTTGTTTGGAACTTGTGAGAAAAAGGAGAAAGGAAGAAAAAATTAAAATTTTTCTTTCCATTGTTTGGTTTGAAGGAAAAGAGAAGAGAAAGTAAAAAGATTTATTACAACAGTAAATAGCACATTTCCCTTTCTCTTCGTTCTCTCTCATCCCTCGAGTTCCAAGAGGATTTGAGGGCTGAAATGAAATCGCGAGATTTGGAATAAGAAAAGATCAAAATTGGGTAGGTTGAATAATGAATAGTACTCTTCAAAAAACAAATAATGAATAGTAAATACTTGCGTATTATTCTTAATGGAATGATTATAGTAATTTTTTAAAGACTTCCTACCAAATCAAATTACATTGTTATGTGTGTGTTCATGTGCGCGTATATGTTTTGGTATTATCTGGTCTAATTCAGCTAACTATAGTTCTTAAAGCGATAACTAGTACCTGAATAAAATAACTAGTAACTGAATCAAAACTACTGATTCTTATTTTTCAAAACTATAACCAGATCAATAAACCGTAGTACCAAACCAAATAAAATAGTTTAGTTTGGGTCGGGTCAGTTTAGCACTTACGTTAGCATTCTTGAACGCACCTAATTTTTTGGCTCCCAAAATTGATACCTGTTGGAGAAAATTTTGGTCTTGAAGCCGAAGTATGGCGTCGAAGTGCTACACTTGCGTTGAAGAGCTGTATCTGTTGTGTAATTTTTCCACCCTGGTCAAAGTAATTTGGCATAGTGGTTAGAAGGATCCATCCGTTTTTGCTTTCATTTGAGGGGGCAAAAACACTTCAGGATTTGTAATTTCACTCAAAACGGGGGTCCAAAACCGAACTGGGTTGTTAAGCCAATTTCGATGACTTCAGAATAGATCAAGGCAAACCAATGGAGACTCAAAAACATACTATTTCATTATGATCCCAAGTGGACAATCCAGTGACTTACACTCACACAGGACTCAAAACCAAAAAGGAACACAAGACTGGACCATCAGAGGGAGGAATTCTCCTCCCAGACACACAAAACTTCTGTCAAGAGACTCAAGACAATTACTAATATTAGTTATCAACAACTCATACCCTTTGTACCAGAAAAGAAAAAACCCAACCTCTCACACCCTCAACTAGCCTCAGTCCACTTCCTCCATTTTGCTCTCCTCATTTCCCTCCTCCTCCAAAGCCGGCATGTCAGCATCATCCTCAGCTCCCTCATCCTCATCGATGCTCAGACCCAATTTCAGCATCCTGTGAATCCTCGCTGCAAATGTATTGGGATCATCAAGGCTGAACCCAGAAGTGAGCAGAGCTGTCTCAAACAGCAGCAGCACCAGATCTTTCACGGACTTGTCGTTCTTATCAACCTCAGCTCTCTTCCTTAGCTCCTCCATGATTCCATTATCCGGGTTGATCTCCATTGTTTTCTTGCTCGACATGTAGGACCCCATGCTACTGTCCCTCAGCGCCTGAGCCTTCATGATCCTCTCCATATTCGCGGTCCAACCATACTCCCCAGTCACCAAACAGCAAGGGGAATCCACAATCCTATCAGAAACCACCACTTTCTCCACCCTGTCTCCAAGAATGTCCTTCATTGTCTTGCAGAGATTCTCAAACGATTTCTTCTTCTCCTCCTTTTTCTTCTTCTCTTCCTCCGTCTCATCGTCAAGTTTCAAACCCTCCTTTGTTGCAGAAACAAGCTTCTTCCCATCATACTCCTTCAATTGCCCGACAGCATACTCATCTATGGCATCGACCATGAAAAGTACTTCATACCCTTTCTTCTTGAGTCTCTCCAAGAATGGGGAGTTCTCTACAGCTTTCTTGCTTTCACCGGTGATGTAATAGATATCTTTCTGACCCTCCTTCATTCTTGTGACATAATCTTTCAAGCTAGTCAATTCATCACCGCTCTTGGTTGAGTGATACCGGAGCAAATCAGCCAATTTCGCCCGGTTTTGGCTATCCTCATGGATACCCAACTTCAAATTCTTCGAAAAAGCTTCATAGAACTTGTTGTAATCCTCTTTGTTCTCCGAAATCTCATTGAACATCTCGATACATTTCTTCACCAGGTTCTTTCTGATCACCTTGAGAATCTTGTTTTGCTGCAGCATCTCACGAGAGATGTTGAGTGGCAAGTCATCAGAGTCTACTACACCCTTGACAAATCCAAGGTACTCCGGAATTAGCTCTTCACAATTGTCCATAATGAAGACTCTCCGAACGTAGAGCTTGATGTTGTTCATCTTCTTTCGGGTGTCAAATAGATCGAAAGGAGCTCTCTTCGGGACGAAGAGAATGGCTTTGAATTCGAGCTGCCCTTCGACAGAGAAGTGTTTGACAGCAAGGTGCTCTTCCCAGTCATTTGTCAAGCTCTTGTAGAAGGCCGCGTATTCCTCCTTGGTAATTTCCTCTGGCTTGCGAAGCCAGATGGGTTTCTGCTTGTTGATAAGTTGCCACTCATGGGTAACCTCCTTGACCTTCTTCTTCTTCGGCTTGTCCTTCTCTTTCTCCTCATCAACTTCTTCAATTTCACCCTCTGCTTCTTCCTTCTTTGGCTCATCGTCTTCATCATCGCTAATTTCCTTCTCTGTTGTTTTTTCGGTCCAGAGATAGATGGGGTAGCTGATGAATTCGGAGTGCTTCTTTACAAGGTCTTTGATCCTCCTCTCTTCCAAGTACTCCAACTGCAGAAACAGATTATAAAGTCAGCAACAGAAACAACACATTGAATGCCTAAAAATACTGCAAATATTCACATCAATTCCCTCCCAAGTTGCAGGCAAGTTAGATGAGAACAAAATTTCTCGTTGTCCCAGAACCAAATAGCCAACCTCAAAACAATGCACCTTTTCAAGTTATACATCTCCGTCTCACCTTCCAAAATTAATCAATGCATTAAATAGCAAGTTCGAATAACTGCCTAACTGGTTGCAGATCAAACTAGGAGTACTATTTCTCTCTGTTGCATTTTTTTGTACCTTTGTGAAGTGTTTCATTCTCAGGGCAAGGAACCCTTTAGAGACTAGAGTTTCTTTTCCGTAAAAACATTACCGACTCCATTTATGACAGTATCAATTAATTAAAGCTACTCCTTCGCTAAAATCTCCACTGCCAACTCATTTGTTAGAATCTGTACTGCCTCTTATCTGAATTGACAATATGTCCAAATTAGACGTATGGTTTGTTGTTCAAGAATGCACTAATTGATTTTGAATCCCGCGGTACATTAAAGCGATGGTAGCTCTTATCTAATTGATTTTGAAACCCCTAAATAATTGCTTCTTGGATCTAAGTTATGATATCTAAATTATGATGTTCCAAAAAATAGAATATATGTGCATACCAAAAACAAATTAATGCATCTCAATTTTCCATCAAATTATCCCATCTCCATGACTTACAACCAAACATTAACTCATTGGGTAGTCTAGTTACCTGATCTTCCTTGAGGAAGAGGGTGATTTTGGTTCCTCTGCCAAGCTGCTCACCAGTAACATCCCTTGTGATGGTGAATGAGCCACCAGCTTGTGATTCCCAAATGTACTGCTCATCATCGTTGTGCTTTGAGGTCACAATCACCTTCTCCGCAACAAGATACGCCGAGTAAAACCCAACACCAAATTGCCCAATCATGCTCACATCAGCCCCGGCCTGCAATGCCTCCATAAATTCTTTGGTACCAGACCTCGCAATGGTCCCCAGATTGTTAACCAAATCTGGCAAAACAAACACCCAAAATACATTACCATCAATCCCTCCACAACAACAAAAAAAAACTATCCGTCCCCAGTTTTGAAAAACTATTTGTTCTATTAGATGTCCCATAATTCTCTTTTAACCAGGCGAGCAAAACAAATGAATCATTGCTTTTTTAGCCTCCCCTTACTCTAACTAAGTCCTCAAAGTAAAGGAGAAAAATATGCTCAAGTACCCCCCCAAAAAAAAATTGCACTGTAAGAAGTAAGATAATTCTATTTATGTACTGTGTATTTTAGGAGTTATGATCGTTACTAATCAAATCTTGAATTCAGGCACAAACCTTTTGAGGTTAGTGACGAAGGGAGTACATAGAAAAGAAAAATCAATTCAAATAAACCAAAGTGTCTCCTATCCATTAGATGAAGAATTAGGCCAAAATTAAGATAAAATACTGGTAGAAAAAACCTTGTACAGTTCAGTGGTTCCGCGTAAGGATTCTTTCATTTCTGTGCAAATCGGCAAGAAACGAGGATTGGATTGGTGGTACTAACCTGCTTTGGTCATCCCGATACCGCTGTCAATGATGGAGAGAGTCTTGTTGGCTTTGTCAGGTACAAGCCTGATGAATAGCTCCGGCTGGGCATCGAGTTTGCTCTTGTCCGTCAAGCTCTCAAATCGGATCTTATCCAGCGCCTACACCAAAAACCAAAAAACCCCAATTGAGTCTCACAAACAACAGAACAGAAATATGAACACGCATAAGTATACATCAACGAGTGGAATAGGAGTTGGAATCGGTACTTACGTCAGAGGCATTGCTAATGATTTCACGGAGGAATATCTCCTTGTTGCTGTAGAAGGTGTTGATGATGAGGCTCAGAAGCTGGTTGATTTCGGCCTGGAAGGCGAAGGTCTCAGCGTCCGCCATCTGAACGTCCGCCATCGAGGAATCTTAGACAGATGAATGCTTCGGAGAGAGAAACAATTGCAAAAGATATATGTAGAGAGAGAGAGGGGGGAATTTGTGATTGGAGAATGCGATCGCACTGGAACTTGGATTACGAATTGATGCTTAGTTGGTCTTCGCGTGGAGAAGACGATGGGTATATATAGCGGAGGGGAAGCGTTCTAGGACCTTCTGTTTGCCAACAGAACCGAGACGGGGAGCCTCCGCTTCTGGAGGCTTCTACCTTCGTCTGGATATTTTCGATTTTCCTTTTTTTTTAAAAATTGCTTTGGGCTTTTTTGAATCTTTCAAGGGGGGATTTGGGATTTCTATTGGGTCACCGAGGGTAGATGACTTGAACTGATAGATTTTCTGCAGCCAGTGCGACGTCGTTTAGTGTGTCGATTCTTTTTGGGTACAAATACAATCGGGTGTTGCTAAATACAACTGCGAATTTGCTATTTGTAGCTAATTCATAAAAGGAAAATTTTGAATTCCTTTTAATGAATTGGCTACATATAACAAATTCGCAGTTGCAAATAGTCCGGCTCATACAATCAAGTTTATTTCGCCGTGGTAGAAGTAAAATGTGCCCAATCCTATCCAGTACGGACTTAACTTTTGGGATTTTGTTTTTTTATTTTGTCTTTATTTAAATTTTTTTCGCGTTAGTTTTGCATCTTAGTTATTTGGTTGACGAGACGAATCAAAAAAGTAAATTTTGTTTTACTTTTATCCAAATATGTGGAGAAATTAACTTTTCAGCAAAAAAAATGCTTATTTTCTAAAATATATGGGTAAAAGTAAAATTTTGTTACTTTTCGATTCGTCTTGAGATGAATTAATAATCTACGAAAGTTTGGCACAAAAGTAATAAACGCGGAAAAAATTTGAATAGGAACAAATAGTGTTAAAAGTTAAGCGAAACGGGGTCTAACCATAAGGGTCTTATTTTAATTTTTTTAAAAATAGGACTAGAGGGTCTTAATGTCTTATTTGGCACATTGTGTTGCGATTCGTAAGTCACATAATTTGCATGCACGTGCGTGAAAGCAAGCGTACGTGAAAGCATTTTTGAATTACATGTCATGCTACTGAAATTCGCGAGTGCGAGAATTGAGAACGCGAATATAATGTGAAGATTGAAAGCAAAAGCGCGGAGCATTGCGAGGATTATGCAACTATAAGATAAGTGGAATTATTTACTTACTCTATAGTATTCGCTGTTATGGGGAAAAAATTGTAACATACATGCATTCTAGAAATATTTTCAATTGAAATCTGGAACGTTCTGGGATAGAACCGTTAAAGGGGTATTAGCAAGCTTTGCACGTGCTGCCTATGCACGAGTGATGCTTCTATGACCGCAGCTTGTCATGCAGAGCAGCATCCATTGGCATGCTAATGGAGTACTAGTATTGATTTTCAAAAATTCAAAATTGTGAAAAAAAATTCAAAATTACTACAATTCCTCCGAATGCTCCCTGTGAATTGAGACAGAAGCCATGTTTGGATGGCCGAAATTTTGAAGATAAATGACAATATGAGTATCGTGAATGAAATTCCTATTATTTCTATAGTTGAAGTGATTTCATTCTAATGTTTTGAATAAATACAATAATCTTGTTAAGAAAATAATTATTAGGGATACCGATTAGAGTAACACATCCTTATCTTACGGATTGATACAAGGATCTAAGGTTTACTACAGGATACGGGAGGGGTAGTATGATTCTAAATTGGTTTGTCATTTGCAATCATGTAAATTCTTATTCTGACGTATTCCAAACGAATTAAGAAAATATGATATAAAATCATGATTACCCCTACCCCTAAGTCAACGTAGATGTTAACCCCGTAGTTGAATTGGGCATAAAACGTGCGAACACAATATTATTTAGAGAGATAGATTTTAGATTGTGAAGTTAAAAACTTGAAATTGACATGAGGTTTTGTATGTCTAACCTTTAAAAATCATTTCATTTCTAGTCAAAATAGTAAATTTTGATTTTATAAGATGTCCTTGTGAGAAATAAAAATTAGTGAGGAAGTCAACTAACTCTACTTGTATCATTGTCCCTCCGCCCGTAATATTATTTGTTAAGACACTATCAACTGTTTACCTCATTGTAATGTCTTGTGTTTAAGATCTTTTAAATATTTGCAATATATTTTCAAAAAATTAATAAAATCTTTTTCATTCTTAAGAAAAACTTTGTCACATGACTACTTTTTCTACTACAATCTTACAAAAGATAATCAAGCTAAACACCTCAACTATGGGAGGTTTTGATGAAACTTTGAGGATTGGACTTAGTCGTCTAGGTTTGTTGGAACTAAAAAGTTTGTTTCTCTTAAAGATTTCATATTCAAAACCTTTGGTATGCTAACTTTTACAGGGCCAGTTTTATACAAAACTTTATCCTAACTTTAATCGAATTTCCCTCTAGTAATGAAATCCAAAGAGTTGTTGAAAAGTCAATCTAATCATCCAAAATCTTCACAGTCTTTCATTTTCTTACAAAATAGCCGGGCTGACAATGATTCTGAATGGGACCCAAGAAACAAAAGTAACAGAAGAGCACAAGACGACATTCATTGTTGGAACACGGCCATAGTGCCTTTCGGGTGTAACTTCACTGCACTTAGAGCCAATGAGGAAGAGGAGTAGTGACCTTTTACCTTACGCCAAAACTTCGACGCTAACGCTAGACCCATGGCATACTTCGAAAGGCTTAGAAGTTTTTTTTGTTTTTTTTGGGCACCGTCCATGTCCACACGGAGTAATCCTATTCATTTGAATTGATTAGTACAACTTCAATTCCATCACTTGGGCCTCACAATTAGACTCACGCGATTAGCACGTGATCTCGGGTCAATGCGAGGAAGTCAGCTGTCAAGGAGCCCCACCCCTTACTAAAACAGCGGCAATCCATTGGTTGTCCACCAACCCAGAGTGGTCGCTTCCACACCTTATCAAGACTCCATTTCCAAATCCCACTACTATCGGTTTTCAGTTGCTCTGCCCGGTTTCGAAATCGAAACAGAATGAGTCCTGATAAGATCATAGGACTACACTTATCACTTCTTCCAGCTCTCTCTCTCTCTCTCTCTAGAAAGCCAAAACCCCATTCCAAATCAGTCTATCTCCTCGAACCCCGATAGATCATTCCTTCTAGTTATGTCAGCCGGCGCGGCCTCTCTCCCTCACCAGCTCACAAACCGCACCTCTTTCTTCGGCATCAAACTATGGATCACAATTCTCGTCTGTATTCTCCTAATCATCGTTCTGATTCTTGTTCTTCTCTCCCTCTACTTCTCCTTTTGCCGCCGCCGCCGCCGCAAGAAGCCCAGCAGGATCCATTTCACCACCCTAAAATCCGCGATTTCCAAGAACCCGCATTCCTCTCTCAGCCCTCTGGACAGGAAGCTCTTGTCGAGGAACGGCAGGGAGATCGAATTGGGCATCGGGCCGCAGGAGAGAAGAAACGGCCTGTGGCCGACTCCGGATTTGGAGTCGGCGGCTAGTAGGTACTCGTGCAGGATTTCGGACGCGAAGCTGGGGTACCAGTGGTATACGGCGAGGGAAATTGAAGTGGCTACGAATGGCTTTGCTGATGAGAATGTGATTGGGAGCGGAGATTTTGGGATCGTTTATCGCGGTGTTCTGTTTGACGGCATGCGAGTAGCGGTGAAGAAATTGTTGTATGACAGGTAATTGTGTGTGTGTCAATATGTGTGTATCTGGTTGGACTTGCCGTTACTGAGAGAGAACTAACAGAAATTAAATGAATGCACGAATACGGGTTATTATATAAGTTGATTCTAACGATCATTTTTGGAAGTACTCCTTTTCAAAATTGCAATTGAGGTTGACATTACACCCTATGGATGACTATTTTTTCTTTTTCACAATCGGACGTTCGGGTCAGTTTGCATGCATCTCAACTAATTCCGGAGCCTTCAAAATAACGACCGGATATAACCCCCAGTGGCCTAAGGTTTGAGATTTTTGGCTTTCGTGGGATGCGATTCATGCGAACATGCGACCTCATGGTCAAACACTTATTGTTTCCAACATTTTGGAATGCACTTATGGAGTGCTATTTTTTCACATGGTCAATGTAATTATAAGAGAATGACATATTTCATAATTCGAAAAATAAGTACTTAAAAAAAATTAAGAACCTTAGCGGAACATGGTAAGTTGGTTGGTGGGTTTACTCCCACACACACTCATAGTCTCGGCGTGGATGACCTGCCTTTGACCGAACCACAGAAAAAAACTAGTTGATGTGGGCATAAGCTAAGCGTATATTACAAGATAAATGGTTCCCTTAAAATGCTAGTAATTTCCATGAAATGCAGTTGCATACCAAGCAAAGAGAAATCGAGAATCAATTAAATCAAAAATCATTTGTCATATAAGTAAGTGGTGTGTGGCTCTGAAAAAACACTAGAGAAACCACCAGAATGCTTGAATCCCCTGGAGGTACCACATATGTGTTTGTATGTTTACTAACTAGACAAAAGAGAGCAAAAGACCCAAAAAAAAAAAAAAAAAAAATTGAGAAATCGAGAAGAAAAGAAAAACCGAGAATCAATGACGCCAAGCGTGACAAAACATTTTCGAAGACCAACCAACCATATCCATTCGAGCAATGGCCAAAGAGATAACAGAATGACCGAAAAGACGGATCTGTCCGGTTGGGCTAAGCTAACCGGAAATATGTTTTGTTTTATGGAATAATAGAATGGCCGAAAATAGGTCTCAATTCTTGGAGGGATAACAAAATGGCCGAAAATTATTTTTCGTCAAACAAATCTTCAAGAACCTATAGATCTGTCCCTTCGGCCATTCCGTTATCTCTTTTGACTTGTTCCACCACCAGCGACGAGTTTTCTTCGAATTTGATCATCTTTACGGATCCAACACTAGAATATTCTTTCAACAGATCTTTGATTATTCACCAATGAATAATTTTCTTTGATCGGATCTTCGTGAATCAGACAATCTCCCTCGTGAACCGTCTGGATCAATGCCATTAGGTCTTCTCTTTTGTGTGTGCTTACTCCTAGAATGTGAGTCCCGAGGGCTATTTATAAGAGGAGAGGTTTTATTTGCACTTGTTGAAAGATCATCACCACCTCTCTTGAATCCTTCGGAGTCTTCCGGATCTCTTCGGAAACTTCTTGGCTATTCCGAAAGCATCTAGACTTCACTATAAAGTTCTAAAACCCTCTAGACTTTGCTAGAGTCTCCCGGACGCTTCCAGGATATTTTGGAATATTATAGTAGAACATACTAGATGCCTCCGGGATCTACTAGAACCTTCCGGATTAGGATGGCATCTTCCTAGCCTATTTGGACACTTCTAGAATCCTTGTTCTAGACTTGTCCTTATAAACTTCTATTGGGCTATATAATTAGGAGTAGTGACCTCATGTATACGATGTAACAAAAGAGTGCAAGTGAGATAGTCCAAGTGAGAATGGTGTCCAAAGTACAGTACTGAAGAGTTTGTGTTCAAAGTAGGTCTTCCTAGATGGTGTGTTGTGTGTATACAAGTCTAGTGTACAAGTGTTTGTGATTAATAAAAGTACATTTATTTGTTGTGTTCAACTCTACCACACTATCCATAAAAGAGGGATGTCGTTTTGTGTTCGATGGTAGACGACTGTGATTAGGTGATTAAACTTCAGTATATGTACGGAGTTCAAAACACACACATTACACATCATTTTCTCAATAAACTCGATTGGGGTAATTCTATTCATCTTGATTTATATATATCTGATTCTCTATTTCACTTTGCTTGGTAGTTAGTATGCAACTGCATTTTAAGGCCCTGTTTAATAAATGGATGAAATTTGTATAGAGATGAGATTAAGATTGAGATTAATAATAAGATGAGATTGGTAATGAGTATGTTTGGGATGATATTTGATTGATAGTTTAATTTCCATTTTTGCCCCTCCCTCCAAAAAATAAAACAACACACGCACACAGAAAAATAAAAAATACAATACCCACAAGAAAAAACCAGCACGCACGCACACACTACCCCTCTCTCTCTTTCTCTCTCAGCCCACGCACACCCACACCCACACCCACACTCACACAAAAAATCCAACCAAACGGAGATTACGAAGATGATAACGACGAAGACGATGACCCAACCAAGCTCATAATCAAGGTCTCTCTCTTGGCACATATAAATATTTTTTTTTATGAGTTTTGTGGTGGTGATCTTTTTCTTCGGTGGTGGCGGTGGTGATCGATCTGTTTCTCCGGTGACAATTTTGTCTTTCTACTTCATAAGACCTAGGGTTGGATTATTAATAGCAAGTCTAGGGGTATTAGCAATACCCCATTCAAGGGGCTTGCTCATCTATGGGATTCATTGTACGGAGGGATTTTGTGTTATCAAACGAGGGTTTCACAATGTGGAGGGATTGTTAGTCCAATCTCAAGGCCAAATCAGGTTAACAAACGGGGCGTAAGAGAACCATTCATCTTGTGATATACACTCAGCTTATGCCCACGTCAACTAGCTAGTTTCCTTCGTAGTCCAGTCAAAGACAGGTCATCCACATCGAAACTATGAATGTGTAAGAGTAAATCCACCAACCAACTAACCGGAGGAAGTTGTGTTGAAACTATTATGACAAACAATATTACGAGCCTTATATATTTAGTTTTGAAGATCTCGTTTTACATGCATGACTTTAGAGCTTTAACAAAATTTCCAGACCAATGAATAGTTTCTTATTTTATGTGAGTTCTAACTCCATACTGGTTTTAACATGGCTTTCAATAACGAGTAGCACCTAATCTCTTGATAATAACGAACGAGATGAAATTCCTTCTGCGAGCGGCAGAAACTATGGGTTTTCCACCACCATCATTTTGGGTCACACGTTGCGTTAATTGCCGATTTGAATAGTTTATTTTGTAGGACCCATAAAGGAGTATTCACATTCAAAAAATTAGCTTCACCAGACATCAATAGGTGTATCAATATTTAAATTTTGGTTTATAAAACGGATGATCATGGACATTTTAACTTGACAGGATCAGCGTCCATTTTATAAATTAAAATTCAACTTTTGATTGATCAATCGATATCCAATCAAACTGATTTTTTACGTAAATATACTACACTATGAGCCCTACAAAACGAACGATTCATATTATAACAATAAATGCATGGTGGGATCCTCAATGGACGGCGGTAGAAAACCCTCCATTTCCACCGGTAGCGAAAAGAATTTAAATCTCATAACTTATACCCTTTTAAAGCTTTCTAATTTCAGTAATTATTTGACGATCAACGTGTTTTTGTCATCTCACTATCGCAGCACCACTTGTTGAAAAATAATTTCTTGGGGTACAAAACACTTTCCAACTGTAGCATAGTCCCAAAGTGCTGGTTTTACCCAAAAAAACAGGTGCTATTAGAATAATCTCGGTTTGGCGTATCCACAAACCTCTATAAAGGATGAGTAATTATTCAATATTAGTCACGGACTACCATGTGGCATGTCCATGTGGTGCTCTCAACCAATCACATAACGGAAATTTTTATGGGTGGCTCATAGTCATCCTTTTTTTAGCATTGTTATCTCTATATTATAAAATAGAGCGGTTTTTTTGTTAAAAATGTCCAGTCGTATAAAAGAAATCAACCTCTATAACCGTTAGATCACTTCATGTTAAATTTATCAGATCATTTCTTTTTTAAAATATACAAAGAATATTCTCCTAATAAATTTATCCTTCTCTATCCTCATTTTTTTGGCAATGTATCTCAATGTAAAATAATGTTTCCTTATGCGATCAAATAGGAAAATATCTTAAAATGGTATTTGACACTTTGTGGAGATTACAACTATTCCGTAGAGCAGTTGGGTAGTGCAAACAATTTGTTTAAGTTGAGACTATAATACATTCTAACGTGCCTTTAGCCACGGGTATCCGCTAGTACATAAACATTAGATGCTCTTAAATAACCTTGATGACAAAATTATACTGAAGCACTTCAAAAGATGATTAGGTACCATCTTATCCAACCTTTAGCAGATTTAGATAGTACTAGTTTATTTCAGATTTTACACATCAGTGAAATTGTTGAACCCAGTGGTAAAGCAGAAAACTTTGTAGCACAAGTGGAGGCAATTGGGTATGCTAGACACAGGAATCTGGTCAAGTTGCTAGGATACTCTACTGAAGGAGCTTTCAGGTACCATTTATTCAATCTGGTTAAATTTGTGTCTACATACCTAATATTAGGCAGGCAATCGAAAACGCTTGATTTTATATCATCCTTTTTCTCTGTTTGTAAATATATAGGATGCTTGTGTACGAGTACGTGGACAATGGCAATCTTTCCCAGTGGCTTCATGGATGCATAAGACAACTTAGCCCTCTAACTTGGAAGATTCGGATGAACATTATCCAAGCAACTGCAAAAGGGTTAGCTCTCTTTAGCTAAATCCTATCACCATTCACCAGACTCATGTTGTTCTTACTATATATCCGGTCAGATATTCGTTTTAAAATTGGAAGAGATTTGGTCTTCTTTTTTTGCAGCTTGGCGTACCTGCATGAGGATATTGAACCCAAGGTTGTCCATCAGCACATTAAATCAAGCAACATTTTGCTCGATCACCAATGGAATCCTAAGATATCTGATCTTGGGGTCGCGCAAGTTTTAGGGTCAGATTGGAGCCATATTGCAACTTCTCCCTTGGGAATGTCTTGGTCAGTCCCAGACTCCCAATGCTCAAATTTAGCTAACTTGAGTTTCAACTAGGCATCATGTCTTCTCAGCTAACTAGCTTTCCGTTTTTTTTTTTGGTAGTTACATAGCACCGGAATATACTTATACTCGTGTTTTCGATGAGAAGAGTGATGTTTACAGCTTCGGGATACTTCTCATGGAGATTATAACTGGAAAGACCCCTGTAGAGGACTCCAGCGGAACAGAGACACAGGTTGCCATCTTTGATGCAATCAAATGCTTCTTTTTTCCTCTGCTTCATACCTAATGCAAGGCTAAAAAGGATCTCCAATTGCAGGTATACTTGATAGACTGGTTGAAGTCTATGATTGCAGAGAAAACCTACGATAAAGTTGTGGATCCTAAGATGCCTCAAACGCCTTCATTGAAGGAACTAAAAAGAATTCTCTTGATTGCTCTGAGATGTGTGGATCCTGATGTCGAAATTAGGCCTAGGATGGGTGATGTGATCCATATGCTCGAGCCACGGGACTTGCTACTTACTGATATTGTAAGATCAAATGGTTCTCCAAAGATCCCAAATATCATACAGTATCTAGCTTGGTAACGGTTTGTGATGCTTTTAACTTCAGCTCATCCATTAGTCTTCTTTCTTGAAATGCAGGACTGTTGCAGTAATCAGTAAACTTCTTGCACTAATTCCAGAGGGGAAAGCAAAGAATTAAGACACTTCTCGGATTTATGCTGATCGTCACCAAAGTCAAGTAAAATCAAAAGTTCCAAGATTGTTTATGGCTATTTCTTCCTGTACATATAATACCTCATTGATCTTATATATTATTATTGAGTTACTAGCAATGCTTTCTAAACATGGTCTAAATGAAGACCCCACTTTTCCGAAGGTTTTTTGTGGATAGTACAACGGTTCTTTTAAACGTCATCTCACATAAGGTGAGTTTTAGATATGTGTATGGTCCTACCTCATGTGAGAGAAGCATTACAAATAACCGTGAATTAGAAAAAAATTTCCTTCTCCTAACAAAATCTACTTATCGGAAATTTTAGCTTTAAACATGGTCCATCTAACCAAGTTCATAAAATAGTCTAGTACCACAAATGTTACCAAATCTATTTAATTCCATTAGTTACATTCAGTGATAGCATCAAAGATATTAACAATGTATAATCATACAGGATTCCAACTCGAATTCAATTTTTTGAACGTCCACCCACTCAAAAGTGACAACCCTATCGCACTTGTTTCCTTAACTTACCTAGAAAAATAGAAAAACAAAATAGTTTCAAAATTACATATAACCAAATAAGGAGTAGAGTTTGAAACTCTGTCTACCCAAAAGGCTCCAACAAAAAACCTGCAATCTTCAATCCAGACAGATCATGAAACTCCAAATCATCTAAACCAACAACTCAATTGTAATAAGCAACAATTTTGTTCTCTTACCTATTAGTTAAAAAGAAAAAGAATCTGACGCAAAAAATTATTGTTGGTCACGAAGAATTACTCATGGCCGCAAAATATTACTCCTGGCCGCTAAGAATTACCCTTGGCCACATCGAATTACTTTTGGCTACAAAGAATTACTCATGCCAAAAAGAATTACTCTTGGCCGCAAAGAATTGCTCTTAACCGCATCAAATTGCACTTAGCCGCAAAGAATTGCGAGACTATAAAGTAATTCGATGCGGCCAAGTGTAATTAGATGCGGCCAAGTGCAATTAGATGCGGCCAAATATAATTCGATCCGGCAAGAAGTAATTCTCGGCCAAGAGTAATTCGATGCGGTCAAGTGCAATTTGATGCGTCCAAAAGTAATTCTCAGCCAAGAGTAATTCGATGTGGCCAAATGCAATTCGATGCGACCAATTGCAATTCGATGCGGTCAAGTGCAATTTAATGCGGCCAAGTGCAATTTGATTCGGCCAAAAGTAATTCTCAACCAAGAGTAATTCTTTGTAGAGAGAGAGAGAGAGAGAGCGCGCGCGCTAAACATATGTGTGAGGGAGAGAGAGAGACAACCTTAGATCACGGTTATCAATTTTTGATTGATAATTGTTAGGAAAATTCAAAAATAAGAAATCAAAATAAGATTATGAAAAATTAATTTTAATTTTCTTTCCTCATTCTTCCAAATATTCGTTCTTTTCAAGTATATTTCTAGTCTTATACTACCCATAAATCTCAGCTATAAAAAAAATTATGTACAAATCCGATGGTCCAAAATATAAAAAATTCAAAAGCCGCTACTCCATATGATATCGATGTTACTTGAATCACCTTTCTCAATAGAGAGATCATTCGGATCTATAAATTCATTTATTCTAGTACAAGCAACACTCTGGCTCACTACAAGGAAGTACTCCAAGTCTCCAAGCAACACTCTGGCTCACTACAGTTCGATTACTTAACGCGTATATTCACATTTTTTTTTTCAACAGCCAATCAATTCATTTCTTCACACTTTGGGTGGCTTTATTTCCTCAGAACCACGGTTCTAAATTTCAATCGTTGTGTATTGATTCATATCAAACCATACGTAAAGAGATTGGATCTTTCATACTTTTATGTTCCTACAGCTAGTTTGATATTAGTCAACATGGTCATATTACCGATACCGACATGCTCAATACTATATTTTCATGGGGTTCTTACGTTCAAATATTCCAATTCGTCTATTATCTTTTTATCTCCATCACGGCCAATAAAATGTAGCATAAGTCATCAAGAGATCAAACTAGCAAAAGTTTCTCATTGCATTCAATTTTATTGCAATATGGTTATAATCAAACAGCTACATCTCAGAAATATTTCCCACCAATGATAGAGCAAGTCTTCAACGGAACACTCTCAATAGGCAGCTTATCCTCTGGAAAATCACAGGCTTTCAAACTACCAGGCTCCTTGTCCGGCAACAAACTACACGGCTGAGGACTCACTTTGCTCGTAACACCCTCGATGTCGCTACAATTCCAAGGCTTCTTCTTCGACAAACTCGAAATTCCAATGGTCACATTCGATATACAAATTCCCGTAAACGGGTCACCCTTAATCCCCTCCAACTTCGCCGCAATGGTAACGTTCTTAGCAACTATATCCCTGTAATTAATGTTCTGAATGACGGGCAGAGCTTTGGGATCAAACCCGTCGTCCGCGTGGGACCCGTAACTGCCCGTCATCCAGAAAACGTACTTCATGGTTTGCAAGGTCATACGTCGTACAAAAATGTCTTTCACGTAGGCCCCGCGTCCGGGTGCCGTCTTGATCCGGACCCCGGATTCCGAGGTGATGGCGGTGATGTCCTCGGCCCTGACGTTCTGGATGCCGCCGGACATCTCGCTGCCCAGGGCGATGACGGCGCTGTCCGGGGAGATGCAGGTGAGGCGGCGGATGACGAGTTGCTGGGTCGGCAGTCCGACTTTGATGCCGTACTCGTCCCACCCGCTCTTTACCGCTACGCAGTCGTCGCCGGAGACTATGAAACAGTCTTCGATGCGGGTGTTCGTGCAGGAATCTGTTGAACCAAATCGGAGACGATAAAATAGCATCAGTTTTGACATCACCCTCTTTTTCTTGACTTGTTTTCATTTTTCCTGAACTTTTTCAAAATTTTAAGGCAAATTAAGTTTGATGTTTGTTTGATTTTTTTAATCGAAACAAATAAATTTTTCCATTGTTTTTCACTGAAAACTAAAATAATTATTTATTTTTCTTAATGGAATCGGGCTAGATACTTGTAAGATTCTATAGAAAGGAGTATCTTTACCTGGGTTAATTCCATCAGTGTTGGGAGAATCAACTGGGGCAAGGATTGTCAGCCCTTGGATTATAATATCGCTGGTTTGATCAAATCAAAAGGCCACAATTAGTGATTATAAATTGGGCTGTTAGTGTGTGCAAAACAAAGATGATTGACACAATTAAACACAATTAGGGATCCAGAAATGATCAAATTAAAATTACCTTGAATAAACGGGATGGACGTGCCAAGATGGAGAGTTTACCAACGTGAGATTGGATATTTGAATTTGTTTTGAATACAGAATCTCAATCAGGTAAGGCCGGGTGTATTTTAGCTTATCGGCGCGGAATTTGACCCACCAAGATGAGCCCTGTCCGTCGATCGTGCCATTTCCACCTGATCATCATCAAATCCAAAAATTACAATATTTTCATCGAATCGTTTCAATCTCTGTATGTGTGTATGGTAGTATCATCATCCAATGTTGAGGCCTTCATTATATATTGTCTACAATAATCATTTTCACACCTCATATAGTAAGATCTTTTTAAAGTTTGATGCACGTATATATGCTTTGTAGATATTTTCCATAGAACTAATTGGTGACGATATCCAATCGATACTCCATATAATTTACCTGTAATAACGACATCGACGAGATTTATTCCAAAAATTAGACTGATGTAGCGTCCGCCAGGAGCATCTCTTCCTCTCCCATACGAAGGCAATGGCTCAATAAGAGGAAACTCGGATTCATCCTGATCAACCAAGTGAAATACTAAATTAATTTTAGGAGCAAATCATCTACTGGGTGCCTAATTAAGGAATAATCAGAAAAAAGAATTTTCCCTTTAAATCTCCTTGCATACAAAATTAATAAGCAGCGATTTTTAAAACGAGGAACAATTCTATCAATTTAATCGTATGCACAAGTTGCACATATATGGAAATTATCGTGGTCTTTTAATTCAATTTCTTTGACGTAACGGGATCGACAATAATTAAAATTACCTGGGAAGCAAGAATAACGGCTTTCTCGTGGATATAGAGAGTGAAATGGCTGGTGAGATTGAAGCTTCCGGTGAGCCATGTCCCGGGAGGCACGATGAGCTGCGCACCCCCATCGGATGCGTACTGGCTTAGGTGATTAATGGCGGATTGAAAGGCCTTGGTGTTGGATGTTTTCCCATCTCCCTTGCCTCCGAAATCCGTCAAAACTGCGCTGTGCTTGCGGCAGTTTATTGCTTGGAAATCGCACATTTGCGGATGCCCTTGTTTCCTGGAAACTACCACTCTTGAATTTGCTAGAGCCAGTGTGAGAAACACTAAAGCGATCCCGATAATCTGGTTGATTAATCCAGGAAAGTAGAAATAAGTTTGAGTCACAAAAATTGAACCAAAGACACTGTTTCCACCTCTTTCAAATTTTCTTTATGGGGTGTTAAAATGAACAAGGAAACTTCAAAATGATCGACAAAAAAAAAAAAAAAAACGAAAATTCTATATTTTACAATCAGTTTTTTGTTAGGTTTCTAGGGTTCTCAAAACCGATTCGAGACACCTACAAGTTTCATTAATCTTTAAAATTAATGATGAGGAAAACGGCATCGTATTCCTAACAAAATTCAGAATAATTCTTTGCCCAATCTAAAACCCAAACCCCCGATTGGCAAGAAACCAACCAAAAGGCACCCGTAGGGCATAACCCCGTACCTAAAAGACTGAGGCCCAAACACCTAATGGGTTAAGTCCAAACCCAAATAAAATCAAAAACCCTAAAGTTTAAACCAACCAAAGACTAGTTTGGTTGACAGATTTAAGAAACTCTTTACCTAAGGGTTTTTCGGGGAAAAGAAAAACTTCCATTGTAGAGGAAACACTAAAAAGTTTGTCTCTAATTCTCTAAAACCATATTACTCGAAGATAAAGAAAAGGAAAAGGATGGATTCCGTTAAGATTTTTGGATTTTTTCTTATTTTGTTTTTATTTAAAAAAAATTACATTTGTCAATTTTGCACCTAACTTTGTGGATTATTAATTTGTCTCGTCAAGACGAATCGAAAGTTAAAAATTATGACTTTCACTCAAATATTTTTTTGAAATATTCAAGATAACTTTTTCGGTTTTATTGTGGATATTTAAAAAAATATTAGGATAAAAGTCATAATTTTTTACATTTCTGATTCGTGATTCGTCTTGACGATACGAATCAGTAATCCGTAAAAGTAAGGCGCAAAACTAACAAACGCTTAAATAAGGACAAAATAAGAAAAATCCCAAAAACTCTTGGAGGAATTTAGCCGTGTACGTTGTTTCGACAAGTTCTCTAAAGAGCCAATTTTGAAAAGAAAAACAAAGCCCTAATGGTTCTATTAAACTTTGGGAGAAGATTTACCAACATGAATTGAGTTAGAAGAAGAGGACTTACATTCGATATTCTGGTTCTTTGAAACAATTCCATTGTCGCGGTTCTTTGGTTTGCCAGAGAGAGATTGAGAGAGAGGGAGAGATTGAGAGAGAGAGCTTAAGATTGCATGGAGAGATGACTGGAACACGTCCATATTTAAGGACACAATAGTGCCCCTGAAATCATGGGGAAGATCATGGCAATTACCTAATCTGGCATGGTTTTTGAAACTTCTGAAATTGCTCCATGTAACGGTTTTTAATACTTAAGGAAATGACTTCATGGGATCTGGGGATCCTGTAGGGCGGAGCGCCCCATAGGTGTTACAATGCAATATATAACCGTTGATCTCATCAATTAACGGTCCAGATTAAAAATTAATTCTGACCGGTAAAAATTATTTCTTATCAGTCAAAATTAAAAATCACATCTCAATCATTCATTGTCAAGATCGATAACCCGTGTGTGCACTACAGAGGGTGCCTTACAGGGCTTTCCACTATAGAATTTCCCAATTCGACTTCATGACCCTTGCGGTTTTGTAGCGCGCTAATTTACTATGAGAGGGAAGCACCTGCTTCAGTGTATTCGCACGAAAACTTTTTTTTTGTTGATGCGAACCGTTCAGCTTGTATACAATGTATAGTTCACTCAACACGATAATCGTCACAAACATTGATAGGTTCGTGATCAAAATAAGTTTGTCTTGCTATTCATATTTTAAAAATATACCGACCATCTTTTTGTTTTTTTTTTTTTTTTTATACAATAACAAATGATATACCACTGTGAAGCTAATAACGTCCGATCAATTTAAGTTTGTTGCTGAATTATCTACTTAAAGAACTCTACATATTGAACAGTTTAGATAACAAAAATGAAATATTGCTAAAGCCCACCAAAAGTGAAATTAGTCAAGGTCCACGTAATCTGATCCGAACATCTTGTTATAAAAAAAAAAAAAAAGTGAAATAAATGCTTCCAGATTCTCAATTAATTATATATGCAGGAAGACCCAATTTACGATGGGGTCAAACATGACTACTGAACTTCCAATATTGTAGTCCAACCTCAATTTGGATTGATTCTGCAAATTAAATATGAGTAAATCTTTAATTGACTGAATATCTCAAATTCACCTAAAGACCCAATTTACCTAGCACTCCTCTAAAGACAATCCTTCGGGGAAAGGAAACGAAATAATAAAGTCCTCCTTTTCATTAATGGATGCTATATACTATATTTCTATATATATGTGAACCCAAAAAATCAAGGGAAAAATCAATGATCACTTCCATTTTGGCCAAATAATCCAAATGGATTATTTTTATCTTCATTCAAAAAATTTTAAATTTGTTAATTTTGGGTCAATTTTTTTTTTGAATTATTATTTCGCCATGATGAAAAGAATCTAAAAAGTAAAAATTTAACATTGAAACCTATTTTTTTAATAAAGACGAAAATAAGCCGCTTATTGGCTTATTATTTCAACAGATTGTGGATTGAAGTAGTATTGCCAATAAAAAGAGAGAGAGATTATGGGTCGAAGTAATATTGTACTACGCGCCCAATAAATAGTTCGAAATAATCAGCCAATCATGAGTGTACAATTAAACTTTGGGATACATGGACCAAAATTTGGTGGCAAATCAAAATTTTCTTCGTTTGCTATAAGATAAGACTCGCAATTGCCCAAGAATATGGGAGTAACGGGACTCTCAATGAGAATCAAATGCAAAACACAAAATCAAATGCTACCGTAAGAGATTAAATTCCTTCTGCCAAAATACAGTGAATTCAAGAAGAAGATGGCAAAATTTTCCTGATTTTTGAACACGAAACGACTAAAAAATAATCGTTTATGTAGCGAATACCAAAAAAGACGTAACCCAGGGGAGACTCTCCCATAGCGAATACCAAATGAATAAACTAACTCATGAGAAATAATTGCCATGCCATACATGCATGCATTACAAATTTACAATTGACCTCTCTAGTCTATCCACTGATCAGAGAGCTTAAAACTTGTGCACAGAACTTGCTATATATCTTTTTAATTCGTTACTTGGCCTAATTCAGGGCAATAAACGAGAGAGGCTTCTCTCCTAGTATTTAATTAGCTTGCTACCCAAATATAATGTATTTATGTTAATTGATCTCTAAAATCATCCATACCCACGCGTCAAAATATAAGAACGAAATTAAAATTTCTGCATGACCGTACATGCATATTGCCTTGTGGTTTTTCATTCCCTCGACAAATCTTATCTTAGATCCCAAAAAACCAAAGTAAGCGAGTTTGTGTATATATGTGTGTGTGTGTATATATATATATATATATATATATATATATAGTCTCTCGTTGATTTCACTTCAAATGAGGATACGACAAACAATCTTCAAGCCGATTAAGACAATGTAAGATTACCCAATTACTAATTCCTATCAAAACATATTCTTCTATTCTTTTTGGGCTTTCGTTTGCTGGCTTTGCTGCATTTTGCTGTTAGCTTGTTGTTCTGTGGCAGTTGCTTGCTACGGTTTTGTTTTCGGTTGCTTCTTTGGCCGGGTTTACTTTGCCGGGTTTTTCGCATGTTTTGTTGATTAGAGGTTGTTTGTTGTTGTTCTCCTGGAGCTCCGTATTCCTTTTCGCTGTAGAGGCTAGCTGGCTGTTTTCAGGTCGTAGTCTTTTTTCGCTCGCTTCTATGTGTGTGGTGGCTATCGTTTTTTCTCTGGTGTGGCTATGTCTGTTAGCGTCCTCTTGATTTGGCAGCTGTTTTTGGTGCAGGTGGCTATTAAGGGTGTTTTTTTTAGGTTTTGGGCTTGGCTTTTTGTTGGTCTCTTGCCAACGTTTTGGCCCTTTTGGGTCTCTAGTAGCTTTAGATTAGTAATTTTTTCTTCGGATGCCCTCATCCTTTTAATCTTTGTATCTTTCTGAGATTAATAAATTCTTTTTGCTGAGAAAAAAAAATATTACCCATGTGATAAATATATATATATATATATATATATATATATTTTAACCAACTAATATGTGCCTTTTTTATTTTTTTAATTGCTATTAATTACGAAGAGAGGTCTATCCAAACAGAAGACCATTATTACGTCTCAGTGATAGTAGTATTAGTATTTTCCTCCTTAGATTTGCTCATTCTTCGCTTCCCATCAACCAAACATTGGACATCCGTGTAAGTATTTACTATAGTCTATATTTAATCAGGCAAGGTGGGAACGGGAGAAAGGGCCATTCATTTTTGCTTCTAACTTAGAAACTATGGCTTCTTCTTCTTCTTCTTTTTTTCAATGGTTAAGAGTGTGTCTGAGCTAACTTACGCGTTCCTCAACTAATTTCCTCTCCAATCCGATCAAAAGTAGGTCATCCATACTAGGACTAGGAAATTCATAACAAAATTTACTTTTTTGCGACTTGACCCGATTAATTGCTTGAGAAACTTGATTTTACAAACATGCATGTATGTTGAAACCACGTGCCTTGATTACATCACCCTAATTTAAAAAATCAAAACAAAACAAAAAAGATTACCTCACCCTTTTGATATATTTATTCCGTCCATTTGGAGCATATGACACTCAGTGTTGTACATTGAACCCCGCTAATATCTACATTACAACATATCAAAAATGGCGACGTTTTGTTTTTTTAAAAAAAGAAGAAGAGAGGAAAATGTGGCGACGTTTTGATGCAAGACTACGTGGCCTCGCTCTAGAAGTATAACATTTTTGTAAATTGGAGTTGATGGAGTACATTTGAAAGTGCTTATGAAGCTCTAATAAAGTTTTCAAGAGGCATCTCATTGATGTGGGGGGACTAGTAAATATTTTAAGACCACAGACCACAAAAATACAAAAATAAAAAGAAGCAAAAACAGGGGTTGCTTGATTTGGGCTAGTGGGCTACAAAGGGTCCAGGTTGATCCAGCGTACGCAGCCCACGTGAAATTGGGCTTGTGCAGAAGTAGCGTCTGTAAAGAAATGGACTCAGTTTCTTTTTCCATTCTGTTCACCGATAAAAAAGAAGAAAAAGTAATGGCCTCTGCTCCATCGAAACACTGAGTAAAAAATTGTCGGTTTAATCATTTTTTTTTTCTTTATAAACTGATCAGGTGCTCCGATGAAGTAGTTTTGGGTGTCCGATTAACTTGAATTTTTGCATGAACGTATCATATATCTGACACTTCCCACTCTATAAATGGCTTTGACTATCAAGGTGGGTGTTTACAATCCCAAATGAGTTTGCCTAGTGTTAATCAAAATTAACATTCGCAAGCTGTTTAAATTTAATCGAAGAGTACTCTAACTCACTACAAATTAATTTGTTTATTGCATTGAACATTCTCTCTTGTTAATCTTTCATCGTTTAAGTGTAATGTAATATCCAAAAGAATGTTCTGTTTAAAATTTAACATTTAATAAAACCATGGTTTCATAAAGAGGTATAGTACTTAAACGAGTAATTGTACGTTAAACACTTCCAGCAGTAGCATGCAGCATTTTTACGTAGCCTCCTTTTTGTTTCGATGTAAAATATTTTACACAACAAAATATTTCCTTGTAAAATAAGTTATAGAAAATTGGAGAGAGCTAGGAGTGGTCCGAGTGATCAAGAAGTTGGGTGTAATAGGAAATTGGAGAGAGAGAACGACAGGTTAAATTCACGACACATGTGGCAGATTAAGTGTAGCAGAATGGGGCCTTACTGAATTTCCAGGCTCCAGCCGTAAGTCAATTTACCCCGATTCGCTACAAAATATTTTCCTTGTAAATCTTTATCGATCCCAATCTTTAAAGAAACTATATAAAAAGATTTCTGGGGAAAACATTTTCATCCCAACAAACAGAGCCGCAGCCTCATGAGTCATGACGAATGATAAACTTTACCTTCTGTTCGGTTGTTCGATTGTTGCAATTGAGAGACAAAATGGTCCGAGATTATCTAATACCTGATTGGCTGACAGTACCACGCAGGTAATATAATGGTAATCCGGGAGTCAATAATAATTAGCTATATTGTTAAATACTCCACCAGTAGCATGCAGCATTTTTAAGTAGGCTCCTTTTGTTTCGATGTAAAATATTTTACACAACAAAATATTTCCTCGTAAAATACAGTAAGTTACAAGAAATTGGAGAGAGGAGTGGTCTGAGTGATCAAGAGGTTGGGTGTAATAGGAAATTGGAGAGAGGGAGGGAACGACAGGTTAAATTCACAACACGTGGTGGATTAAAGTGTAGCAGAACGGTCCGAGATTATCAAATAACTGATTGGCTGACAGTACCACGTAGGTAATATAACATGGTAATCCGGGAGTCAATAATAATTAGCTGCTGTTATACATTGACTGGTAAAAAAATAGTTACTGTTAAAGTCGTAATTTGAAGTTCATGTTCTTATTCCTAAATTTCAAAGAAAGTCTTTGATGATGCATCGAAATTAGGATCTCTTTTGGTGGATCGGGGCTTGAAGTTCAGATAACTCAAAACTTCGGGGACTATGATTTCTTGACAGCACAGATTAAACCAAGTGACAAGTTCTTGTCCGTCCACACCCCATCTCTTTATATTTGTATATACAAGCTTTCTAACCGTGTTATGCACGGTAGCATGACGGCAAGAAAAAATTTAATTAGAAAATGCTTGAGCATTAAAGGAAGTTTGAAGGGTTTTTTTTTTTTCCTTGTATTTAACTTTAGGTATTTTGAAAATGAAGGAAAAAGAGAGAGATGAAAATGAACTTTATTAGGAGAATACCACATAGGAAAGAGAATTAAAGTGCAAGCTTAATTTTATTTACATTTGCTTTGTACGTAGTATAGATATTCCTCTGAACTCTTATTTTACTGATCCATTTATACCTATAATCGTGATCCAAAAGTTTCATCTTGTGTAACGCGCTAAAAAGATCATGTCTATGAAAGGTAAGTTTGATTGGATGTCTAGAGATAAGTAAGCCAGTTGCACTTTTGTTCTCTAAAAAATGGCAAATATATTTCTAAATCAAAACTGCCACTTTATAGAACAAAATGCAATCCATTCAAATGTCTATCACTATCGAATCGAATCAATATTTAGTAGGCACTTTCTTTCTCTCTTTTTTTGGAAAGTTGCTACACACGGGGACTATGATTTCTTGACAGCCCAGATTAAACCAAGTGACAAGTTCTTGTCTGTCCATACCCCCACTCTTTTGTACAAGCTTTCTAACCGTGTTATGCACGGTAGCATGACAAGAAGAAAAAATTTAATTAGAAAATGCTTGAGCATGAAAGGAAGTTTGAAGGTTTTTTTTTTTTCCCTAACTTTTTATATTTAAATTTCGGTATTTTGAAAGTGCAGGAAAAAAAGAGATGAAAATGAATTTTTTAGGAGAATGCCACATAGGAGTGAGAATTAAAGGGCAAGCTTGATTTTATTTTTGGATACTACTTAGTACGTAGTATAGTTATTCCTCTGAACACTTATTTTACTGATCCATTTATACCTATAATCATGATTCAAAAGTTTCATCTTGTGTAACACGCTAAAAAGATCATGTCTATGAAAGATAAGTTTGATTGGATGTCTAGAGATAAAGTAAGCGAGTTGCACTTTTGTTCTCTAAAAAATGGCAAATATATTTCTAAATCAAAACTGCCACTTTATAGAACAAAAAGCAATCCATTCAAATGTCTATAACCGTCAAATTGAATCAATATTTAGTAGGCACTTTCTTTCTTTCTTTCTTTTTTTGTGAGTTTTACAAGTTGAACGATACATGATATAATTGTAAACCCAGAATAGACTCACAAAAATAGAGTTCAAATAAGTATATAGAGGAGCTAAGTCCCGACTATATAGCATTACAATGTCAACGCATTAACAAGTGGACTATATGTCACAAGATTACTCAAATTATGAAGCACTTGATGATGTTCAAATAGTTAGCGTCATTGCATATACGATGACACTAATTCGAGAATGATCTTGTTAAAGTGTCAACGCTTTAACAGTTGACCTACCGATCTGTCCCAAGAATATAATTATAAAATGTCTTTGGAAAAAGTTCTACCAGTCATTTTCTTGGTATATATTGACGTATGAAACAAGATGGTAGTATGTGTGCCCTCTATTGGTCATGTAATCCACGTTATCACCAGTAAAGTGTTATCACCAGTAAAGTAAAGTGGATCGATACCAAAAAGCTACAAAAAAGAAGTGGATCAGCCACTGAGGTTGCCTTTTCAATTTGGTCCATTTGGGACCCAACCAAACCCTGTAAAATATCGGAAATTCTAATCGCAATGAAGATTTGCAGGAAATCACGCAAGGAAAAATGTGTTTGGGTTCATTTCGGATCCTACAAAAATCTAGAAAAATATTCATTAGTTTTCGCATATTATTTTATGGGTCCTTGTAAAAAATCAACTCCAATAAATATCGGTAAGTATTACTTTTGGATTTGTGGGGCGAAACTGCTCAGTTCGTCCCTACGAATCCAAAAGTAATACTTACCGATATCCGTTGGAGCTGATTTCTTATAGGGCCACATAAAATAATATTAAAAAATTACTAATATTTTTTTAGATTTTTGTGGGACCCGAAATGGGTCCAAAAGCGTTTTTCCTTGCGTGATTCCTTGCAAATCTTCCTTACGAATAATAGAGCTCGTAAAATATTGCGTAGACGTAGCCCATTGAAATATACAAATTTGAGTTAGGTTCATGATTACGATTCAACTCCATGAATTGGCTAGAATCAACTCACATGCGTGCGCAAGAGGGTCTTTTAAAACTATTCAAATTCACGAAAAAATCGCTAAGGTGAGGATTGATAGCGGGAGAACGTAAGAAGATTGAGACCGGCAGCAGAAGATCTTACAAAGGAAAAGGATTATGTGATTAAAGGCCCTACTCACCGGCTTACAAAGGGACGAGCACGAGACCGCCCAATCATCCTGGTCTGGACACTTGGCCCAAAGATAAATTGGAAAACTTTTAGAAAGTTGGAATCGTGGAGCCTTACCTTAATGTCCCATATTATTGCTTTTTCGATCTACCCATCAACCTCCTGTAGTCTTGTCATTTTATAAACTTTTTGAAAGTTTTTTTTTTTTTTTTTGGACCGGGCATTTTTAGACAGAAGATATTCTCTCCTAAATAAATGGACAACCTTTTAGAACGTTGGAAAAGTGGAGCTTGCCTCATGTCTCATGTAAATGCGGTGGGTGTGAATTAACGCGAATTCGTTACATTCGTATTGGATATGTAACATTAGTTGTGCAAAAATTCATAAGCGAACCTAACATGTTAGGTATTAGGATCTTCGTTTTTTTATCCTAGTCTACCTTCTTTTGTTTTGCAATACACAAAGTGATTGTAGCGGAATGGACTACTCAAGTCCCATTCCGCTTAGGAAAATAAATACTTAATTTTTTTTAATTAAAGGTGATTTATTTTAAGAGAATAACCTGTTTCGAAAAATGAAAAATAAATATTTTTAAAATAAAAAACTTAGCAGAATGGGGCCTCACCGAAAAAAAAAAGAAAAAGAAAAAAAAGTAACAAGATTAACTAATATTGGTACATAATTTTCTGTATTCCTGATTAAATACAATACTGTAAAACATTTGTGTTTTTTCCCCATGGCCCAAACAGAAAAATGCAGAAGAGGCGTAGAACAAGATGATCATGCAATTGGACTACCACTTCGTTTTTTTTTTTTTTTCCCCTTTCTATTTAGTTCAATATTAGTACCAAAAAAGTAGTGACTCAAATCACTTCATAACAGCCCCTAGTGTTTCTCTACACTGATGAACAAAATCTGTTGCATTAAGCGCTTAATCACGACGAGTTGGACAATTTAATCCTCCTGTTAATCTCCTTTTCCAACTCCTCAAGCCCTCCCACTTCCTCCAGTTCCTGCACCACAACACACACTATTCAATCTCTCTCCCCCATTATCCCCAAACAAAATCCATAATTTAACAACTGAATATAGCTATGAAAGAAAAAAAAGGGTCCACATTCTCTCGGTCTAAGGTTTGGACGGGACGGAACAAGCCAAATCTGAATCATACATTTGCAAAATCAATGGTTCGAACTCACTAAAGAGCCTCTGAGTAAATCCGAACCATTTATTACAGAGATGTACGACTCAAATTTGAACAGTCTCGTCCAGCCCAAATTAAGAACCGATTCCAAAAAACAGAAAATTTAAGAATGGGAAAATGGGGGTGGACCACATACCTTGGGTCCCAAGAACAGCCCATATGGGACACCTTCAAACTTATCTGAGTGGTGGAGCTGCAAAACCAGGACATCAAAATCAAAGAAGATCTTGGCGGTTAGATTCCGTTACTTTATTACTACTAAAAGACTTTATTATTATTAGAGTTGACTACACAATAATGCACACCATATTTTAAAATGTTAATCAATGATTCAGAGTAGGCATGTAATGTTTTACCTGGTGGGCCGCAGCAACTCTTCTCAAATAAGGCACGTTAGCGATGGGACCCACGGCGAACCTCTTGTGCACCAGACCGTCGTGGACGAACATGTAGGCCATCCCGAACACGGTTATTCCAAGACCCTGATTAATGTTTCACATGGTAACTATGAGTACATACAGCGGCACTTTTGTCAGATTGGCTAATCTGCTTAATTAGAACATGATCACTGGTCATTATGAGAGAAAAAGAGTAGCCCAAAGTCAATAAAGAAAATACTAATAGGCTGAGATTCCTGTCGTATGGCGCCTCGGTGTACTCGACCAATAATAGGCTGAGATTAATGTCGCCTCGGTGCACTCGACCAATAATAGGCTGAGATTAATGTCATCGGGCGCCTTGGCGTACTCAACCAATGTGTAATTTCCAGGATTTGAATTATTTATTTTGTAGTGGTTGCTAAACAATGCATGTTTACCAAAAATCAAGCAAATGAATGATCGATACAGATTGCCTCGCTGTACATTTTTAAAATTATAATGGCCATCAATTTTTGTATAACTAGTATTGTCTGACTACAGGACAAATGGAATGAGATCAATTTAATTTTTTTTCCCTAGAATAATCTTCTGTGCGTACTAATTCTGACCCGAATGAACAAGTTTTGATTAACCACAAGAAAGCGCCCAACCCCCCTAGTGTATTGGTGCATTAGGGGACCCTTAGTCCAAGTATTGATTAGATTCCCCTATCGACACAATTTTGTGTAAAGGACTAACATTATGAGACGAAGCGAGTAACAGAAATAGACATGAGTGGAAAAATAAGGAGGAGACGATGAATTAAAGAGGTGTGTGCATAATGGAGAGAGACTTACAGCTCCAAAACAAAGGCCAGGAATGAGGCCTTTGTGGAAGAAACCGTAGGAGAGGAGGGCAATGGCAGGGACTGCGTTTATAATGGCAAATATATCATTTAGCTCGAAGGGACCTTCTCTGGGTTTATGATGAGACTGCAACCAAAAAGAAAACTCATGAGAAAAATCACCACATGGTAAAAATTCTCCCCACAAACAGAGAATTGTTTGACGAATCATTAGTCCATTCACTTTCTAAGTTCCATTTACTTTCCTGCAACCAAGGAAAGCACAGCAATAACTACAAGGTTTGGCTGGGTGAGCACCAGAAAACTATAAGTTTGTCTTCTATGATGTCGCATATTCGAATCTTACCGAGGCCAAACATATTAAACTGGTGGTCTATAAGTGTTTGCCCTCTACGATGTCGCATATTCGAATCTCACCGAGGCCAAACATTTCAAACTGGGGGTCACTGTAAGATTTGTTCGATTGTTAACTTTAACACCCAAAATTAGTCGAGGTTCACGCAAGACGTTCCGGATTATAAAAAAAAAGAAGCACAGCAATAATACACTACTTATTCAACGGCCAAATTCATTCTTTATTCCTCTGAGTTTGTAATTTCAGGGCTGAGGTTGGTGATTACTATTGACATGTGAGACGAGTATTGTCAGTGGTTGGTTAGGATTTCAAGAGACCCCCCATCATCAACTAAAATAAAGAAATAGCAAAGAAAACAGAGCAAGCGGAATCAAGGCTAGAGAGTGGGCAAGAATGCTGACCTCGTGCATGTGCCATAGCGAAGCGTGCCAGAGCGCTTTGTGAGCCCATCTCGCCCAAAACTCCATACCCACCTGAAATTCAAACAAACTGTCAAATAATACCCACAGATATACATCTTTGGCTTTACAAAATCTACTCCAGAAATTGAAATTGGAAAAGACAAAACAACTTACAGCAGCGCCCACAGAGAGAGCAAACGTGCCAAACATCTCCGAAAAAGGCACCTCTCCACCCTAAACCAAAACAACCCCAAATTAGAGAGAGAGGGAAAATGAATTAATGCCCTTGAGGTGACGCCACTTGGTGTCCAAACTCTTCCACTACAAATTTGTGAGGTTCTCACCACACTATGTAGAGTCTACGCAAATGTGTAGTAGAGAAGAGTTCGGGACATCGCCCCGAAGGGAATGGAATAATTTCTAGAGCGCGAGTAATTATACCTCCATTTGCCAAGCAAATCGATAATAAACAGCCATGACGGCCATAGACGTAATCCCCAGACTAGACATCACGGCGGCTACGAGGTAAGTGAACCGCTCAGATTTCTTCCTGGCCGTCTTCAACTCCACGCGCCCGGCCAAGATCTGTTTCCCAATTTCCTTCTCGTCCTCGCCCTCGCCCTCGCCCTCGCCCTCCTCGCCATTTCCAACCTGGGTGCTAATCTTATCGTCCACCACAAAGCGAACCGTCGTCGTTTTCCTCCGACCAAACCGAAGCGCCTCGTCGCCCCGACCGCGGCGAATCGGCAAGGAGAGTAGGCACGCGGGCAGGGTAATGGAGTTGGGTTTCGCGCCGATAAATTCGAACCGGGGTAAACGGAGTGAGACGGATATTCCGGCCGCCATGGACGGTGGTGGTGGCGCCTGAGTTTTGGGTGACTCCTCAGGGGATGGGTTTTGGGTTTGGGAGTTTTTAGAGAGAGAGAGAGAGGGGGAGGGGGGGGGAGGAAGGAATTGGATGGGGTGTGGTGGAGTGTGTGGGTGAGTGTCGAATTTTGGACCGCAAGGTTAAATGCACGTAGACCACCACATGTTTCGTGGACGCTTTTTGGAATCGCAGAGGACTAGATACAAACAACGTTGAACATACTGGAAACGAAAGCTGAGTCGGTGTAAATGCTCCTTTGTTTTATGCGTAACGACATTAGTGCCACAAAGTGTTGATGTCAACAAAAATACTATGAGTAGAGGCAGCTTGCAGGGATCCACGCAGAGATAAATGCGTTTGGTCTCATTTTGGATCCCAAAAAAATTTAGAAAAATTTTTATAAATTTTTTATTATTATTTTATGAAGCCCTGTAAAAAATCAGCTCCAGTGAATATCGATAAGCATTACTTTTGGATTCGTAAGCGTGAATTGAGCAATTTCGTCTCTACGAATCCAAAAGTAATATTTATCGATATCCACTGGAGCTGATTTTTTACAGGGCTCCATAAAATAATATTCAAAAATTTATAGATATTTTTCTAGATTTTTTCGGGACCCGAAATGAGGCCAAACGCGTTTATCTCTGCGTGGATCCCTGCAAACTGTTCCTGCTCATACAGGACTAGTGTCAATGGAGTAGTACATTATATATATATATATATATATTTATATAAAGAAGAAAAATAACTTTTGAACTCCATTAACGCATTTCAAGATCAAAAAGTTTGCACACATAATCATTCAAACACAACATCAAATACAACATCTCACATACATGTAGGATTCATACGCACTAGTGGGTGTGATCCTCACACGTATATGAGGGGTTGTATTTGGATGATTGTATGTGTATCATCTCTGTTTCAAGATTTGTCTTTTAATGTGTGTTTAGTGTGAAATTTTTAGCATCGAATGAAAAATTTTGGATGCATTCATGAGAAAATGGGGTTCAAAAATCATTCCCCTTTTAAATAGTCTAAAGCTCTGGTAATTATTCGGTAATTGCGAGGACACCGTCACGAGCTATGTCTTTATTTGGTAATTGCGAGGATACCGTCCCGAGCTATCTAAGACATCCTGATGCAGTCCAAAGCCTAAGGCAATTTTATGGATAATATTTTTTATTTAGCACCAAATTAAATAATTTTAATTGGTGTATTTTTTTTTTTTGAAGCACTCATGCGTGAAAAATGTAACATTTTAGATTAAAATATTACACTATTTACCATAATAGATTGAATTTGCCAAAGATTTTCTATGATCATTGCAAAGTTTCCCCGGGCACAACAAAAATTGATGCTGAGAAAAAGGCTAAGTTAGGAGACCAGGTAACTAACTCTTCATTTGGTTGGGGTTCTAACTTCTAACCTCACCTCTATATTTCGAGTAAGGGTGAAAATTACCCTCCTTTTTATTGGTTAAAATGATGTGAATTTTATTATAAAATGATGTCATGCTTACCATGCAAGATACTTTTTGGTAAGCTTGTCATCATTTCACTTTGTGGTAAGGTAAGCATGACATCACTTTGTGGTAGGATTCACACCATTTTAACCAATAGAAAAGAGAATAATATTCACTCTTTTAAATAGAGAGTGAACCAATGTTCTGAATACCATACCGGCCAGGGCACCGATTTTTTTACTGGTACGGTAAGTATCGGTACCGGTCAAACACTGGGTACCGTTTTCGGATTTACTGCAACTACAATATATATAATAATTATATATAATTATAATTCAAAAAAATCCCCCATATCATGCAATTCATCATAAAATACTTATGTGTTTGCCTCTTATTCAACATTGTCTAGTTACAAAACTCTTTTCCATCTTAAATGACTTTGCACACTAGTGGGCTTGTGAATGAGGGACCCAAGGAGAGGTCTCGCGTGCTTGAGAAAATGGGCCTTGGCCGAAGACAATTTAGAAAAATTGATTCGGAAACCAGTTAATCAGGTATACGTCACGAGTTATTCGCGCGCAGGGGGAGTGCAAATCCAAAATTTGAACATTGTGCACGTACTATGGTTAAGCCTACGTCTTGCTCCAAAAAAAAACGAAAACCCCTTTTTTTTTGGGGGGTGTGTGTGTGTGTGTGTGTGTGGGGGGGGGGGGGGGGGGGGGGGGGGGGTGTTAAGAACGTTCCAGAAAGCAAAATTTCAGCCGGGATTTTCGGTAACCTTGTCTCAGCTAGTATTTTCCGAAATGGCCGGTACCAAGCGGTAAGGACCAGTATTGGGTCTGGAACGGAATTGGAGGATTAGGGTACCGGTTATTTGTAAAAACGGCCCATACCAACTAGGGCCGGCTCTGAGATTTTGAAGTTCTAAGACGATTTTCGAAAGCGAGGCCTTTAATAATTGTAAATGGAAATCAAATAAAAAGTCGATAACACTAAATAATTTTATTCCGATATAGTATTTGTTTGTAATGGGAAGTACTAGAGTAGTACTATTTAAGGAGATAAAAAATATGCATCCATGCACCCACCACACTGAATAATTTTGAAGGGCCCAAGGAATTTTTGCCGTTCCGTGACCTTTTATTCCCCCTTTTTGTTTTTTTCTTTTGTTTTTTCCTGCGTTCGATGTTCCATTTTTCTGGGCCATTGGGCCTTAAGTGTAAAATGTCTTCTTAAGCTTAAAATTGGGCCCTAAAACAACACATATATACTAGGTCTTAAAAACAAGTGGGGACCCTTTTTTTTTTTTTGACATTTTTGGGGCTTAAGGCTCACGCCTCTTGGGCCTTAGCCCAGAGCCGATAGTGGTACCAACCGATACGAAACGGTATTCATAACTATTTAATGAACAAAACTCAACTCCCTCTACTTCCCTTTCCCTTAGGATATTGATATAGGCCAGGATTTTCTAGTCTATCTAGTCTAGGATTTTACTAAAAAAAAACGAAGTATTTTTTGTGGCTAATTTTATTGGTAATTTTGGGAAGGAAACAAGGGTGAATGATCGGGAAGGTGGAAGATGTTTTTTTTTGGTTTGGTGGAGGGGAGGAGAGTGACAGCTGTCCGGGTCGCATAGGAGAAATTGTGAGGTGGATGGGCTTCTGCTGGATTGCGGAGAGCAAGACAGCGAATCACAAGTTGACGTTCAAGAAACATCCTACTCCGTCAGCATTTGGTTTTTTTTATTGTTTTTTATTTTGATCAATTGGTTTTTGTATTGTAGTAGCAATATATAAGATACTAGTATTTAATTAAAGTCATTTTCGTTACAATGAGCTTCAATTGCGTTAATTACGCAGGCGACTGAGTGCAATTGTGAGCCCAGTATCCGTGTCCATTAATGTAGTAATTGATTTCCTGATTTGCGAAATTATTTCTACATATTATTATTATTATTATTGCACATGCCACTTTCCAAAAAAAAAAAAAAATTGCACATGCCCAGTATTTGAATGGTGGAGTTTGAGATTACCGGATATTGATTTCCTCCGACATAATTCGTTGCTCTTAATGAAATTCCTATCAAAATTTAACTCCCTCTTCTTCTTTTTTTTAAACTAAAAATAAAATATTAGAAACCAGCAGCTTCGTGGATTATATCCTAAAATATTGTTTTGGATGAACTAATCCCAAGAATCGAACTTTAATTAATTGCATGAGAAACTAAGACTTTTACAAACATGCATATATGTTGAGAACCACGTGGCTTTATTATCTCACCCGCATTCAGGAAAAAAACCAAAAAAATACCTCGCCCATATGATATTAATTCTGTCCACTCGGAGATATTAATTCTGTCCACTCGGAGTTGGAGCATATGACACTCGTGTTGTACATTGAGCGCCTCTAATACCTACATTACAACATGTCAAAAGTGGCGACGTTTTATTTTTTATTTTTATGAAAAAAAGAGAAGAAGATGTAACGATATTATAATACAATATTACGTGGACTCGCTCTAAAAGTATAGCATTTTTGTAAATTGGAGTTGATTGAGTACATTTCAAAGTGCTTATCAATCTCTAATATATTTTTTAGAGGCATCTCATTGACGTGGGAGGACAAATAAATATTTTAAGACCAGAGACCAAAACAAAAAGGCAAAAAGAAAGGGAGGGGGGAGGGGGAAAGTAAAAACAGGGGGTGCTTGATTTGGGCTAGTGGGCTATAGAGGGTCCAGGTTGATCCAGCGGACATGCAGCCCACGTTAAATTGGGGCTGTGCAGAAGTAGCGTCTGTAAAGAAATGGACTCTCAGTTTCTTTTTTCCTTTCTAGTTCACCGAAAAAAGTACTCATTTCGTCCCCATTTTTTGATCCCTCTTCCTATCCTAGTCGGATAAAAAATTGGTTATATTTTTCAATTGGTAATACCGAGGTGGCAGCTTCTTTTTTGCAAATTGGTTACAAGTTTGGTGGTGGGGAGCTCACCGAGATTCAAGGTGTACAATGTGGATTTCAGCTGGGGAAAACCGGAGGTCGTTCGGAATGGGACCAACAACAGGTTTGATGGGATGGTGTATATGCATCAGGGGAACAGTGGAGGGAGGAGCAGCTATGGAGAAATTGGAGAAGGATGAGGAGTTTCTCATGGGGATAGCTTAGCATCATCTCCAGCAGCTAGCAGATGGTTCAAAATGGAAAGGGAGAAGTAGTACTTGATGTACGTATGTGAGCATGTACAAGGGAAAATGACGGTCCCCCCCCCCAACCCCAACAAAACAAAAAAAAAAAAAAACCCACGACATACACCAAAACCCAGACCCAACAAAAAGCACAAACAATAACAATCCAAATAGTATGTTTCCTCCTCGTTGTGATGCCTCGTTGGTTTGTTTCCTTACCATTTGAAGTGTTATTGTTTCGGGCACTTTAGTTCCTCTTGAATCTTAATTTTGTTCCTCTAACATTGATCGGAACGATTACAAGTTTCAACATATTTACTTTGTTTTTCATCTCTAATTGGTGCAATCATGAACGAAGGTTTCACAGTTGAATGGAATTATAGTAATACGTGTGTATCACATGCAACCTTTGGGCAAAATAATACTACGTTAAAAGTTCTTCTTCGACAACCACAACCACCTTCTCCCTCGTCTCTGGTCACAATCACCTCTACTAGACCTGGATACAGGTCGTGTCGGATCGTATTCATGTCGTATCAGTCGGGTTTGTGTTATAAACCATCCAATCCGAACCCGATCCATTTAGAATTCGTGTTTCTCGAGTCGTGTAATTTTTGTGTTTCGTGTCAGAAATGCTCAACCCTAACCTGTTAACTTCTTGAGTCGTCTCATTTTGTGTTTCGTGTTAGAAATGCTCAACCCTAACCTGTTAACTTCTCGAGTCGTGTCATTTTTGTATTTCGTGTCAGAAATGCTCAACCCTAACCCGTTAACTTCGTGTCCGGTTTGTGTCGTGTTATCATATCCGTTGCCCAATTTTATATAGAATTACAGATATACCATAATATATATATATATATATATATATATATATTTTTCGTGTTAATGAGTGACACATATTAGTAACCGTGATGGTCGTGTCAATTTCGTGACTCGTATGTTCAACCCGAACCCGACCCATTTAGAATTCGTGTTTCTTGAGTCGTGTCATTTTCGTGTTTTGAGTAAGAAATGTTCAACCCTAACCCGTTAATTTCGTGTCTGGTTCGTGTCGTATTATCGTGTTTCGTGTTTATTACCCAAGTCTAACCTCTGCTCCCTCCGCCACCAGTGAGACACCTCCACTTTGCTAACTAACCCCCTAAATCCAACATCACCACCGATGGAACACCACCAACTACACAACACACTTCCAATGGTCTAACCGTAGCAATAGCTACCGAGACCTTACCGGTAAAATGATCGATATCAGATTGCAATATTTAATTTTCCACAGACCATACTAACAAGTGAAGTCTCAACGAGAAACTAATGATTATACTTTCATCCATACCACAGAGAGTCAAATACAATGAGATATGATTCATATGAATGAGATAGACAGCTCTGTAATTATTAAGGTTGTTTTAATCTGATAACGCTTCCGCATTTGTTTTATAATTAAGAAACTAATTATTTTAGAAAAAAATTACAACATGGATTAGAGATGGTCTTTGGTGATCCCTTTTCACTGGCCGGTCACGGATTCTGGATTTGGGTCATGACAATTTGTCCTCTATAATGTGGCACATCCGAATTTCACGGAGTCCAAACATTCCAAACTTGAGAGTCATTGTAGAGTCTGCTTGGTTATTAACTACAATGCCCCAAAATTAGTCGGGATTCACGCAAGTCGCAAACTGTCCTGGACAATCCAGTTATTTAAAACAAAAAAAAAAAAAAAAGCACAGCAATAATACACTACTTATTTCAACGGCCAATTCCAATTTTTTATTCCTATGAGTTTGTAATTTCAGGGCTTAGGTTGGTGATTGAATTTAATTTTGTTCATCCTCCTTAAAATGGGTGAACATTACCCTATTTTTTATTGGTTGAAATGGTATGGATCCCACTACAAGATGATGTCATGCTTATCAAAAGAGTGTATTGAAGGGGTGAGACTTACATCATTTCAACCAATAAGGTGAACAAAATTGCACTCGGTGGTGGTGATTACTATTGGCATGTGAGACAAGTATTTTCAGTGGTCGGTTACGATTTCAAGAGATCATCAACTAAAATAAAGAAATAGCAAAGAAAACAGAGCAAGGAGGCTAGAGAGTGGGCAAGACTGCGAACATCGTGCATGTGCCATCGCGGAGCGTGCCAGAGCGCTTTGTGAGCCCATCTCGCCCAGAACGCCATACCCACCTGAATACCCAAACCCGTAGTTATCCTGTTAAGATGAGAAACTGGGCAGGTTCTGTTTTGGACGATATATTTTCATTTCGGAGGGATTTGTTAAGTGTAAATAAAATGATGACAAAACCACAGAAAATTTTAACAACTTCACCACAATTTTCCCTTATCTAGATCTGGTCGATCCTCTATATTTTATGTTCCTTGTCACTTTCTTCACATACCCATGATTCAAATACAGTTCTTATACCGTGATGGAATTTCAATGGTTGATGCCCTGAAATGCAAGAAAATATCAGCTACAGAGTAGAAACCTCCTCCACAGTTAATAAAATTGCTTCCCTTCCAATGAGGGCCTAAATAAAAACCAAAAAAGACGGTTGTTCATATTTTATCATCTTGACCAATAACCATGCATATGATCAGATCATAGGTAACGCTTGAAACCTTGTTCAACATTTTGCTGTGCTATTTGGAGTTCCAGAACCTTGTTCAACATTTTGCTGTGCTATTTGGAGTTCCAGATCAGTGGCCATATTACATTCTGATTAAACTAATGAGGTGCACACATTTTAGGTCAAAAAATTCATAAAATCCTCTTGTCATGTTCATTTGCTCATATGAATCTGAGATGCATGTTCATCAAATGAGCTTTCACAACAACACCATTGGGGAATGGGAGCTCAAGACACATTTCATGTTGTTGTTGTTGTTGTTGTTCTGCTTCTTCTTAGCCAATGAATTATATTCTTCATAGAAAAATGAATTACATTCTTCATTTTCCAAAAGAGAGGTTAGGCAAGGCATCACACTATTGTAGAACTCCAGAAACCCCTCCTACAAACAAATTACTTACAATGTTGGGTTTTATAATGCTAAAGGTACCTAGCTTTACCGGGCAAAAAATGTTGAAAAGTGCTTCAACCACCAATTGATACTTGAATTAAAAAGAAGGAAAAAAACACTTGTGTACACGAACTGGCTATTTCAGCCAAAGCCTTTAAAGCTCCCTCCTTCAACATACTGTTCCCTCTCTGAAATGAAAAAATCAACATCAATACTAGGTTGTAGTGCTGCCAAAATAAGCTATACGCATACGTAAAACTACCCATTTGGATTATGCTTACAGAAGCATAGTTGCAAATAAGCTATAAGCGAAACTGCCCATATGGATTATGCCTTTTTTTAGATGCATAGTTACATATTTTGCATGTTGAAAAGAGCCTTTTTTTTGTAAGAAAAGAAAAGCTACAAAAATACAACAGAACAGATGAGAATAGACACATCTACAACAACCACCTAAGTAGGTAACATAATATTCAAGTGTGAGTATGTGTGCCCTTGAGGTTGTTCATTTATTGATGTAACAGTATACCTGCAAAAGCTCAAGCCATTTGCTCCCTATTTCCCTCGGATAAGGTTTAGAACATCTGCTAGGCAATTTTTGATGAATAACAACATTGCTGACACAGCTTGTGCCTGTAGATTTCCACTTTCCACGATAAAACGTGATATACACAAACTATGGAGATATCAAGCACTCTGAGAAACAGATATGAAATAGTCATGCAGTTCAACCTGTACATAACAGATAAATTTTTGGAAGCATTAAAATAAGGTCCAAACCATGTATAGAAAGTACAATTGAAGTTACAAAGTATTACAATCAGTTCACCTTTATATAATCAAGGAATTGAAAGTATTGTACAATCAGAACTCAACAGTTAGCGCCATCAAAATTTCTAATTGGAGGCAAGTTCCTATTTAAACTTGCTCAATGATGCATTTTAAAGATGAGAAAATTTTGAAAAGTGAATGTTTAGTTAAGAGTAGAGTAAATAGCCTCTTTAACTCTTCCAATGAAGCATGGGTATAGGATTCGTTATATGGCAAAAACCAAAAAGAGAGGGTAGGGTACAGTGCGGGTACGACAAATTTATACAGACCCATATATAGATATATGTAATTTCATTAGATAGTATATTAAGTATAACGTATTTTACCAATAAAAGCTAAATAACAAAAGCTAATTCCCTAAGCAAATGCATAGTAGTGCAAATCAATAAGTTACAAACCATTGTTTTAAGCCTAAAGGAAGGGAAACAAAACTACAAGTCTAACGTCATCAAGTTCATCTATAAACAGTACAGTTTCCATGTCTACTCTTTGTTTTTTTGAGAAGTAACTTTTGGATATGATTTTCTAATAAAAAGAACAAATAGGTGCATGATATTTCGAGTAACAAATCCAAAAGAACCATTAGAACTCAACCAAGGATATAGAATTCAATTCAAACCTTATGGATTTTGACATTTGGATGCCTTCAAGCTCCTGAACGTGTTCTTGTGGTTGTATATTTGATAATTTTTCAAAGCCCTCAGCTTGTTGAAACCGTCATGGTCACAAAAGGTTGTAGAAGTCTCCAACATCGAACTCATCGTCTTCCTCTTGATCCTCCACACCTTTAGGACCTTTTCATATCCTAGGTTAACTGCTAACACTATTAGAAGTTAATCTCGCACCCTCTAAGAATGACTACAAGGGAGTTCTTCTTTATCTTTTATAGCCATCCTCCTCCATTATAGACCACAAGGATCATCCTTATCCAATGGCTCACGTTCTCCTTCTAAAATTCCCATAATATATCTCCTCTTCCTTCATGACTCCCAACATTCTAAAACTCTCCGACTAATCTAGCAAATAGCAAAGTCTTCGATAATCTTCTGAAAAACTCCAGATTCTTTTTGAGTTGCATATATTCTAGCACGTTCTAAAACAGAATATTCTAATTTTTTTTTCCCAATATTCCAAGATATTTTGAAATAGTCTAGAATTTTTTCCAATCTTCTAGAGAGTTCTCAAGCGTTCTAATATAGCCTAGAACACTCTAAAACCTTCCGGTCTTTTTCTAGTACTCTGTTGTCTACTACGAATCTAGATTTGCAGAGAGTTGGGTGTTGACTCTAAACAGCTTCATCCGTCTCCCTCACCCTCATCTTGCAACTCGTGTGATTGAATAGATGTTGGAGATTAACAATCTCATTGCCCTAGAGATCTCTGATTCAGTGCTCGTACTGTTTGTTTACCTGCATGCTGCAGGTGTTAATCTGCAGGTTCTGTGCGTGTTTGGAGTAAATCTCCGAGTACCTTCCGGCTTATGCAACTAGTTTGCATTACTATTAATTTGCTATATCGATCTCCTCTATTTGCTTTACTTTTTCTCGGTGCTCCTTCGCACTTGAATGTCTACAAATAACTATGTTCGAGTATTAGATTCAAATCAATGATATAGAGTTGCATAAAATTAAAACTGCATGCACATGAATGATTAAAAATTGTTTGCAGAGCACATCTATCTATTCATAGAAACAGGGTACCAAAAAACTTGAGACAGTAGTAGAACACAATTATATGTTGGTAGCAAAATACTTCACTAAATTATGTCAGTCCAACTACATCCTCAAGTTCTTCCATTCAGTTCACAAAATACACTACCCATTATATTCAGAAGCTCATGAGTAAAACACGGATCCGGATCCTCCGTGAGGATCGTGTGAGAGTTTTAATGGGAGAGTGACACCACACGAACGTAGGGATCCAATGGCAGAAACCAAGGTACTAATTTTCTATCACAAAACGGCTGTCATTTGGCAATAAAAACACAAACGGATAAAATGGAAGCCAGCGTTACCTCTGTTTCTTCTCCATCCCCACTCAGAAAAAAGACCTTTTGATTCCCCCACTCCAACCTCTCTTTCGATTCATCCATGGTACGTAGCTCATTTAATTAGATTCATGGTTGGGTCTTTCCAAGGTTAACTTTGTTTCTTCTCCCTTCTAATTAGTTCCCATTTTCAACTGAAGTCTCAAATTGATACCGCTATCGTCTTCTGGCAGCCAAATGCTAGGGTTCGTCACTTTATACATTCCTGTTTAGGAAGCATTTGATCTGGGTTGTACAAAGCGTATAAAAAACTTTTGCATTTGTTAATTTTACGTTAAATTTTTAAAGATTATTGATTCGTCCTAATGAGAGAAAAAGAAAAAATAAAAAAGCATGACTTTTACGCAAATATTCTGAGAAATATTCAAGATAAAGTCCAAAAAATCCTAATAGTACTCAATATGTTTCCTATTACAATTGAATATTAAAAACTTTGATTATTTTGATAAGTAAAATACTTTCCTAATTTAACATTTGAATAGTTTATTCAAAGTGCTTTGTCCATTTCAAGTAAATGCTCTTTTAATATTCCATTCTTTATGCTCTAATTGGTGCAATCATGAACGAAGGTTTCACAGTTGAATGGAATTATAGTAATACGTGCGTATCAAATACAACCTTTGGGCAAAATGATATAGTACTACGTTAAGTTCTTGCTTCGACAACCACAACCACCTTCTCCCCTCGTCTCTCGCCACAATCACCTCTACTCTCTCCCCCACCACTGAGACACCCCCACTTTGCTAACTAGTCGCCTAAATCCACCACCACCGCCACCGATGGAGCACCACCAACACAACACACTTCCAATGGTCCAACCATAGCAATAGCTACCGAGATCTAATGTAACGCACCGATTTCTGGGAATGTTAACTTCATAAATATAAAATAAAGTTTGCCATTTATTAAATAGAAAGAAATATAAAGTCATTACAAGTCAGATTATTTCCAAATGCCTTGCTACATTTATTTAAGTAGACAAGGGAGGAATACTAGGGTAACTTCTACTCCTCTGGATGTTCATCTTCTTCTTCTACATTATTCTGTTCAGCACCGAACTCCTCTACATTATAAAACCCCTTTTAAAAAAAAACCCTCATGCACGAAAAATGTAACATTTTTAGATTAAAATATGATAAAAGTACACGGAGACACTCTCAACTATCACTTTTTCACGAAGACTCCCTTACATTTAAAATCGCCTATACAGACCCCCTCAATTATAACGGTTAACCAATCAACACCCCTTTGTCAAAAAGACAGTTAAGATAAAGGGGTCAATGTGGACAATTTTTATACATGAGCGAGTCAGTATGGGAGATGTTCTAGGAGTAAAATCATCATTTTCCCTCATTCCATTAACAAAGTTAGCCAATTTTTCATTTCATATATAGTTGAGGGGGTCTTTATAGGTGATTTTAAACGTTAGGAGGTCTCAATGAAAAAAAGAAATAATAGTTAAGGGGGTCTTTATAGGTGATTCCAGTTGATTGATTCTGATTCTGATGATCCTTCTGTTAGTGAAGATGCAAACAAAGAGACTAATAAAGTAGAATCATCTATGAAGGAGAAAAAATGCAATGATGGCAATCCAACTATGAGTCAACCGAAGAGAACTAAAGCATCAGTGTGTCTCAAACAGAGGATTTACGGAAAGATTTCTATACAGAGAAGATTTCTGGACGAGTTCTGTGAAGATTGAAGAATATTTCAGATCTGGGAAGGAGAAGAAGGGAGATTTTGTTCCGAGGCATGATGAGTCTAAAAGTGACAATGAATGCAGTAATCAAACCTTTAGTATCAATAATGATGAGCACCATTTGGGGGACCCTATTCCCCCTGCTCATTGATATTTTTTCCACAATGACGCTAGGATCCAGAAATTAGTCAGCAGTCGCTTATCCTACTTTTTCCCTCCGGGTGCTATACACAACAGTGCGAACAAGCATTCCTTCTCATCTGTTATTGATTACAGGTATTGTGCTTTGCAGTCATTTCAGCTTATCTACACTATTTTGGTAAGAAGTTTTTAACCGTGTTTCTAAGGGGATGTACCTTTTCTGTGTTTTCAGGAGTCAATTTAGCCAGGGTAAAGGTTCTAAACACCAAGCAGCTGGGACAAGTAATGCTGAGAAGCTCAAGAAGTGGGGGAAATCAGCTGCTGAAGTGGTATCACAAGGCTCTGAAGGTGGGTAAATTCCGAAAGATGCTGGGAAAAGACGGGTTCATGCAGTTGGTCAATCTGGCGGCCATTGGTACACAGGTCCTGATGGAAAGAGAGTAAGTTCCTTGTCTTTTTACCTGTTAACAATGTGGCTAGTGATGCTCATTATAAGATGTTGATGGTGATCTGCAGTTCCCAGAAAACAAGTCTTTTAGGAGCTTCAAAATTCAAACATGTCACGTATGTAGATTATGATGTTGCACACTGGTAGTTGCCTACAAAAAAATCTTTTCGTACTCTACTATAGAGTGACAAGCCTCACAAATGTTGCACATTACTTAACTTAATTGAGAATAATTGTGTTGGTCTGAATGTCTAATTTCTATTTGGCACAGTGTAAGAGTTACTGCATGTCCTTCCAGCATTGCTATTCATATGTAGATATTTTTCCTTGGTGCTTGATTTTAAGTTTCATGGCTCTCCATCACAGTGGTAATAACACTAGCCCCGTTTGTTACTTTTTTTTCAGGTTTACGTCTCTAACAATGGACTGGCGTTGACTGGTTGAATTGCTTACATACATTACAGGAAGGTACTAGTGTTTTTTCTGATAACCGAATAATGGTGCATCCTTGCACACGTTCACTTCAGTTATTACTTTTTAGCTCGTCGCTCTGGCTTAATGTAGTCTGTAGATTACCTGTCAATCATCAATTGGTTCATCTTTACCCATTTTTATTATCTGTTATTCTATCACAATCTATGGTGTTAAATACTAGCTTTTCCGGACTTTTTAATACTGTGATTCAAAGGACAACATGCAAACAATAGACAAGAAGTTTGCACAAACTTGGTTCAAAAAAAGTTTGCACAAACTATTTCATTGCTAATCGATAACATGAACAAGAAGCATGGTTTGAGGTCAAGTAGCTTATATAACAAGCCTTATCGTTTTATTGCACCTTTGATGTCAAGTTTTTTTTTCCTTTTCTAATTGTTAATGTCAAGTTGTGTCGTCTGAATTACCATACGAATTGTGATTCCATTTCAGCATACATACCAGCCGTAGTGTTTCAAGTCTGCACAAAAGACAATTTCAGTGGTTAATGGATAACATTACCAGCAAAATTGATTAGATTATTATAATTCAAAAAAGAAAATTCTGCTGATGGACCTGCTGCATTAGGTTCATTTTCCTCTCTTTTTCAGTCCCAATAGAACTTAATTCCCAAGAATATCAGCCTTTCTTTTCTTAGTTGCACATTTCTTGAGATCACCTATATTTGCAGTTGTGTTTCTAAAGTTTATTTTTTGCTGTGGCAGGAAAGCGGAGCTGGTGTTGTGTTTCTAATGTTTATTTTGGAGCTGGTGTTGTGTTTCTAATGTTTATTTTTTGCTGCGGCAGGAAAGTGGAGCTGGTTTTAAAAGGTCAAAAAAGAAAACTGCTGCTAAGAATACTTCTCAGAAAAAGAAACCTGCTACTAAGAGGAAATAACAGCCGCAGCTCCAGCCCCCATTATGTGTTGAATAGTTTATGGCATCGGCATGGGTATGTTGTAATCATATTCTAATTTTGTGATTTGCTTTTTGTGCGTTAAAATCAACCGCCTTGATTGGCTTGAACTTGAACATGTATATCCGAAGTTACCTTTAAACCCCACCACAGCAGCCTCAGATTCTCTATCAAACCCCCCATCGGAAAACCCAAGACCCACACTCTATATACGTCTTTCTATTTCTCAATGGTTGAGTTTTAGTTATTTTGTTCTAATTTTTCAAACCCACCTTGTGGTTTTTTGGTACCCATACATATAGTGCTTTTATTTAGCAAAATAAGAAGAAAATAATGGAATCATATGTGTTGTTATGTTATGTATGCATTTTGATTGGGTTGAAACAGAACCACAGGTTCCCTTGAATCTCTGAAAACCAATGCTTATTTGAGTACGAGATTTGCTTTTTGTTCAGAATTGGGTTGCCCTTTTTGTGTTCTTCATAGTTTGTGTGTCCTCTTTGTTTTTTTTTTGGAATTCCCAATTGATTCTCTTTCAATGTATGTTATCCGTGAAATTTGGGTTGGAGTCCTATGACAACTGAGCAATTTCGCGGTCTATATATTTAGTTGTATTTGCTGTTTCAGTTGCCTTGGATGTGGTTGTGTTGAAAATGAAATTGGAGAAATGTATCTATCTGCAATACCCGTACTTTGATTCTTTTTGGGTGTCAAATGGTTGGTTTATGGCTCATATTATTCTATTGTATTACAGCTTTTGAAAAACTTAGTGCCAAACAAATCTCTTGTTATGGTTGAAATTCATTTATAAATCTCTAGCTTGGTCTCAACTACACTCATGATCGCAACCAATAAAAGTTATACAATCTCGGTCACATTCCTCTATCTCCTTCCCACTGAGATTGTTACACTGCCTTGTGCGTTGAATCTTTCAGTTTAATTTCTCTTAGGAATTGAATTGTGTCTTTGTACGATCTCAAATTCAGGTATGACCGTATGAGCTTCAATTCCACTGCTTTGTCTGCAATCCATGTGCACCTTTCGGACATAAATCCACTCATACTCCCAATGCCTTGTTTATGCAATTCATATGACATCAAGTTCTTGCCAATAGACACGTCTTTTTTTTTTTGTCTATTAACTTGTGCAAATGTCAGTGCGGTTTGGTTGAGTCGGTGTTCTTTCAGTTGCCATTCTTTGGTACATTCGAGCTTGCCCTCACCAAAAGCTCAAAGTTAAAATAACAAAGATTTAAGAATGCAAATGGTTTTAGGGACAGTGATTCAGGTCGTAGTCTCTCAGCTGAGTTCTGACCCGCAGAAAGTAGGAAACCATAGTCCATTTTCTAAAACATTATTGCTCTATTGTATCTTCAGCTTGAGAATCAAACAGTTGCTTTCATTCTATCAGATGGATTTGACTACATCTTTATTGTTTGTTAGCTTAATCAAAAGATCTCCTGTACCTTTACCCCTATCTTCTTATTTGTTTTATTTCGAAAATGTATTCAATAGATTTCGACCTACATTGTATAAGTGATGTAAGGGATTAAATATTATTTAGCAACTAAAATCTATCAAAGTTTTTCAGTTTGAAGAAGGTATGTCCGAACCAGAAAATCCTTGCAAGTAGCGGTTTATAGGATGTAGTTCTCCTCGGCTTGTGTACTTATGACGTACATTCATTTTTTGTACATAGAAATGAGACCCTGCATTTACGTAATAGTGACATTGCCATGCGAGCCACACATGCATTAATGCATACATGTGTGTGCGAGTTTCACACTTCTTCCAAAGGAGCAGATGCTTCTGTCATGTTTCTATGTTTGACTGAATGTGACCTTAGATGTGTTGTTCCCTGTTCTTTTCTTTTCTTTTCTTTTTTGTGTGATGCTTTTGTATCTTCTTATGTTGCCATTCTTGTCCACTGACTTATTTTTGAACACTTGCATGGCGCTATAGGCACTCCTCTTTGGCGTAATGGGCCCCCGGAGAGCCAATATTGTGTAATACTTTTGGATCGTGGTGGATAAAAAAAGGAACACTTGTAAACTACACCCCTTTTCATGCTAGGGCAGAACTTGATGAATTTGAGGATTACAAGTTTTCAAAAAGTGAGGGGCATGAAGCTAAGGTGCTAAAAGAAAACTAAACCATAACAATGCAGTGGTTGGAGGGGTTGTCCCAGAATATACTCATGGTTTCCGGTAGGGTCTAGATGAAGATACCAGTAACCGTTCAAGTTCTGGCTTTTCTATATCTAACTATGATAGTTGTGTACTGTTTGGTAGCGCTTATGCAAGTGATTTGACGGTTGATTAGTCTCTGTATCTGCATGGTTTATATTGGTTCTGTTCAAAGCACAAACCAATTTTTTACCTCCTCTGCTGATATATATGTAGTATTTCATAGTGCAAATTTCCAATGGAAGGGTCATATTCCAGTTCAAATTGCAAATGCCCGTCAGAACAAAAATCCTATATTTAGAGAAGAGGGGGACCAGGGGGTTGATCTGTGTCGAGTTCTTGAATATTTAAGGGAAGTATAGGGGATAATGTGACTGCAGGACTAGATATTGATCCTCTTGGTAGAATTCTGCAAATTTGTCTTCTGATTCTCTTTTTGTTATTGGCTTGCTGCATCATTTTCCATCGCGCTATAATCTGTTTTACGTATGTCTCTCATTATGACACACCTGGCCTAATGCTAAACTTGTTTTGCAATGAGACGAAACACACCTGGCCTAATGCTAAACTTGTTTTGCAATGAGACGAAACAAATAGAAACCTAGTCTTTTTCTTCTATGTATCTGACGCGGCAGAATTCACGAGAGATTAGTTAGCGTACTAATCCAAACGAGATAAACAACTCGTCGCACTTAGCAATTCTTGCGCACAGATGAAGAGCAATCTCTGTTTTTATTCCGATAAAAGTTATGAACACGCTCAAGTAAATATCAGGTAACCCTTATGAATTTGACGAAATTTCTCATGAAACCCTAAAAATAACTTGAAATAAAATGTCATTGATACATTTGGGGCTTTTCCTAAAACTGAAAACTGTTGTAAGAAACACAATGGTACTCTTCAAGAAATAGAATCACTGAAAAGGAATTACGATCCAGGAGTCATATTCAGCGAGACAAAGCTTTACTAAACGGAATTTATGCATTGAAAGTCTAAACGAAGGAATTAGGCCGAAAAATACCGTTCATCATCAACCTTTAGGGTTCATGAGTATGGACCGGAGTGCGAAAATAAGTCAGCCCACCAAGTTTGGGCCTATTCCGAGCTCGTCCGAATTTAACCAATTTGGGTAATCTGAAATTAAACACCGTTTGGACTTCCGGGGCTTGACTCGGTCCAGCTGATCATGGAATTGGGCCTCCACGTGTTCTACATTAGTTTCTCAACCCCATCTTTAGTTGTTTCACAAATCGGGTGCTTTTTCCTTTAGTTTCATTCACAAGGCAATTTTTTTTGTTCCCCGAGTTCTGAACACGCTCAAGTATTGTCAGTAACCCTTGTGAATTTGACAAATTTCTCATGATATGCTTGCATTAATGTCATTGATACATTTGCAGATCCATCTCATTCTGTTGTATGGACACAATGGTATCTTGAAGAAATAGAACATGTGTCGGTCGTCCAAAGTCATCTTCAGCGGAGAAGCTTACTAAAGATTTATGCACGATCTTACAAGAGCAAAGGTCCTCCCACGTCTCTGTATCTTTTGAAGAGGATTTGCTTTTTGAGAGCGACACAACTATGGTCTCTGTTGAGATAGGACATGGAAGAGGAATAGTTGATATGTGATGGTGGGAAGGGCCAAGTTTCATGAGCAATGGATATCCCCCAATTTCATATACTCCAGTTTAGTAGCAGTATCTTGCAAGGAGATCTGTTATGTTTTCTTTGAGGATAAAAAGCAAGTTCATTCTTGAGCCATTTGGTGTCAAATGGTCTTCAACCCGTAAGTCAAAGTTGTTGTCAAGAAAAGACAAAGCCATCTTTAGTGCAAAATTGGACAGCAATTCTACCGTTTGTCAAATTTGTCACGTCATCCAAGCTAATAGGTTTGCGGCGAAAAATGAGTAACGTTTAATTCAATTGTCTCTGAATTTGAATTTGTGTCAAAATGTGACCTCAAATCGGTCCATCTACATTGCTATCATTTGACCTTTTTTTTTTTTCCGGTCAAACGGAAATTCTCCGTTGGACCATTTTTGACAATGTGATAGGCCTTCAAATGACATTGACGAAATTTCTTTGACATCAACGGGTGCACTTGAACGAACTACTACAATTTTGAATATGGATCAAGTTGGCCTATGCTCCTGACGAAAGTGTCATCTACCTGCCCCTATTTCTTTTGTCTCATGGATACGGCCACCAATGTATAAAAATCAGACTGGACCGATTAAAGACGATCACCAGTAATTTGTATGAACTCTAACATGTTGAACTTGATGTATCATTAACTCTTTTGAGGCCAATCCATTTGGAATTTTGCTCCACCTTTAATTAGGCTCTCGCAAGTGAGCGTTGAAATTGGACCTCAGAATTAATCAAGATGCGTATAAATTAGTCCGAACACCTGATTTATAAAAAAAAAAAAAAACCCAAGAATTTGTATGACATGATACAGATATTGATTTACAATTTGATGATGTATAAAAAGTTCTCAAATTCCAACATATGAAAAGTACATGAGCATCGTGGTCATTTCAATTAAAAAAATGGGTAAAGGCCAAACACTTGACGAAACTGCACAATTGTTCCTCGTGTGGGTAGAAAGGGAATTTTATTCTTTTCTAACAACTTTTGTCAGCTTCTGAACCGAGATTATCCCTTCATTCCCTCGTATAAAACCCTAGCAATATGGCGTCCATGGAAAGTGACGAGACCACGGTGATCGAAAAGGCTGAAGGAGTGACGGTGATCAAAAATGCTGAAGGAGTGGGAAGTGATGATGAGCAGACCTTGATCGGCAATACGGGAGGGGCGGGACACGATGATGAGACCCTGACCATGATCGGAAACGCTGAAGAAGGAGTAGGAAGTGACAGTGACCAGACCGTGATCGGAAATGCGGAAGTTGAAGAGGATATGTATGACACTTACCCTTACTGCAACATTTGTCGCCCGGGAAGGACATCACAACGCAACCTCCCTCAAAGCACACCAAAACGCAAGCATAGGAATGCTAGGATAGATTGTCTCTCTCACCATTGCGTCCGGAAATTCACCTCAGCTAGCAGCATGAAGATCCACTGCATGAAACGGCACCCATATTTGAAAATTCACTAGGTTTGGTGCCAAATCAACTCGCTCATCTTCTTCCATTCTGTTAGAATTTAGCCATGTTTCTATGCAAGTAATCGTGTATATTCATGGATCCAGATTATGAACTGTAGCTTTTCTATTTTTAAGATCAACGATCAAACCTTGTAACGTGTGTACAGATATATCTAATTTCATTAGATAGTACATTAAGTATAACGTATTTTACCAATATAAAAGCTAAAAAACAAAAGCTAATTCCTAAGCAAAAGCATAGTAGTGCAATCAGTAAGGTACAAACCATTGTTTTAACAAAAAGAAGTCCTAAGAACTACAAGTCTAACTTTCATCTCTAGAAGTCCTTAGAACTACAAGTCTAAGTTCATCAAGCTCATCGTCTTCCTCCTAATCCTCCACCTAGATTAATTGCTCAGTTTCACACGAATTTAGAATATATATTTACCGATATTTACCGATATCGGATTGAGCTGATTTTTTACAGTGTACGCAACACTTCTCCATAAAATGTAGGATTCTTTCACAACACAATTAGAAGTTAATCTCGCACACTCTAGGAATGACTACAAGGGAGTTCTTCTTATCTTTTATAGCCATTCACCTCCTTCTTAGACCACAAGGATCAGCCTTATCCAATTGCTCATGTTCTCCCTTTAAAATTCCCATAATATATCTCCTCTTCCTCCATGACTCCCAACATTCTAAAACTCTCCAACTAATCTAGCAAATAGCAAAGTTTTCGATAATCTTCTGAAACATTCCAGATTCTTTCTAAGTTGCATATGTTCTCACACGTTCTAAAACAGAATATTCTAATTTTTTTTCCCAATATTCCAAGATATTTTGGAATAGTCTAGAATTTTTTCCAATCTTCTAGAGAGTTCCCAAGCGTTTTAATATAGCCTAGAACACTCCAAAACCTTCCGGTCTTTTTCTAGTACTCTCTTGTCTACTACGAATCTAGATTTGTAAAGAGTTAGGTGTTGACTCTAAACAGCTTCATCCGTCTCCCTCACTCTCATCTTGCAACACCGGGGATTGAATTAATAGATGTTGGAGATTAACAATCACATTGCCCTAGAGATCTTTGATTCAGTGCTGGTACTGTTTGTTTACCTGCAGGTGTTAATCTGCAGGTTCTGTGCATGTTTGGAGTAAATCTCCGAGTACCTTTCGGTTTAGGCAACTAGTTTGCATTAATTTGCTATATCGATCTCCTCTATTTGCTTTACTTTTTCTAGGTGCTCCTTTGTATACTTGAATGTCTATAAATAACTATGTTCGAGTATTAGATCCAAATCAATGATATATAGTTGCATAAAATTAAAACTGCACAGGAATGAATAAAAATTGTTTGCACAAAACATCTATCTATTCATAGAAGAGGGTAGCAAAAAACTTGAGTTAGTAGAGCACGATTATATGTTAGCAAAATATTTCACTAAATTATGTCAGTCCAACTACATCCTCGTGTTCTTCCATTCCGTTCACAAATTACGCTACCCATTATATTCAAAAACCTACGAGTAAAACACAGATCCGGATTCTCTATGAGAATTTCTCTGTGAGGACCATGTGAGGGTTTTAATGGGAGAGTGACCATTCGAATGGAGGGATCCAATGGCAGAAACCAAGGTACTCATTTACCAAGGTACTCAAGCGTTTGGTTTGACCATTGAAAGCATAAGAATGAAATGAAAATTTTACCCAATCTTTTAAAGCTAACCTATTAACTTTTCATAATCATTCCTTTCACATATAACATTTTCCCCTCTTTTTTGTGTAGAAAACAAAAATGTCATGTTATTTAAGAATTTTGAATTATCTCTACTATTTTTCAAAAAAAATTTCAAACACTAATCCAAACAACCCTTTACGGCCTTGTTCGTTTTAGGATTTAAGATTTTAGATAATGAGTGGAGAGATAATAATTAAGAGAAAATTTATTGAAAATCATGCGCAGATCGAGAAAGTTCAATTCCAAAAAAAAAAAACGAATGTGATCGTCATTTTTTTAATGATGGGTAAATTACATTAAACCCGTTAAACCTTTTTTTTTTTTTACTTTTTACAAAATATTTTTAAAAATATTTAAAATAAAGTTCAAAAACTTTAAATCTGAAAATATCCAATATAAATTCTAAAAAGCAGATTTTTTGAGTTTTATCTTGGATATTTCAAAAAAATTAGATAAAAGTACTATAATTTTTACTTTTCTGATTTCTCCTATTAAGACGAATCAATAATTCACAAAAATTTGATGTAAGATAATTGAATAAAGGAAAAAAAATTCAAAAACACTCAGTAAACTTAGGGTCTATTTGAAACCTAAAGAAAATGGGAAAAAATGAAGGAAAATAAAAAAATTTCCTTAATAGTTGTTCGGTTTCTATAAATTTTAAAGAAAAAGAAAATAAGAAAATCTAAACTCTGAAAAGGAGAATGAGTGAGAAAAATGGAAGAGAAAACCCTCCACACAATTATAAGGAAAAGACATTTAAAAACTTTTTTTTTCCCAATCTCCTCTAACAAGAGAAAAACATTTTTCTCATAATTTCTTTTTATTTTCTTTCTCCAACCAAATCAGAAAAAAGAATTCACTTCCTTCACATTTTCCCTCTCTTTTTTTTTTCTTTTCCTTTTCATTACTTTCCACAAGTTCAACGGAGCCTAACTCAGGTTTGTGGGTGTGGATGTGAGCTTGTTCCCCGTTTGAGACACGATGATCGATGGGCCCAAGCAAGTCCAGTTCCCGGGTAAAATGCCATCGCCGCCGGCGGCATCTCCGTCCACTTCGCTGCATTTCCCGGCGACTTCTCGCCAAAAACCTAGCTTCATAACCAAGCGCATTCGAATTCCTGCCCTAACTTCGAAAGAGCACGCCCGCAGAGTCTCGCTCTGTGCAACGCCTATGGACAGACGAAGCCAAGCAATTGTGGACTCGGGCAATCGAGAAGACAAGTGTTGGGTTCATTTTGTGGGCATCGGAGGCTGCGGGTTGTCTGCTCTTGCCATGCTCGCTCTCAAACAAGTACGTAATCCTTTCCTCTGAAACTGATTAATCCGTCATAACGTGTAAACCCCGTTTTAATGCTTTTCTCATGTTTCGCTAGGTCCTATTTAGTTTTCCTTTCCAAAACTTTCTTCTTTCCAATTTCACATATTCTCAAATCTGTGACTAATTAACAAACATTCCAACTGGAAGCAGTGAGGCTCGTTTGAAAAGATGTATATTTCAAATGAAGGCATTTTACGTTCAATTTGGACCCATATATGATATATGAGAGGTCTAGCTATATGAGTGTCTTGCAAAACTAGTAGGTAATATGGAACGTGACGGGGAAGAAATTAATCCTCGTGTAGTTGCAGTGGTTAAGCATGAAGGATTTCGAGTAAGAGCCCTTTTTTCAAGTCCATCAGGATAAGCTGTTAAGTTGAATGCTGAGCCCATATGCACACTATCTAATTCTGAATTTTACCTGCTCTTGTTGAATTAGAATACCATATTCCTTCCTTAAAAGTCTAAATCTGTAAAAATGAAGGCAAAAGTTTGATGAGTGTGTGTATTTTGAAGGCAAATAATTTGAATCTTTCCAGGGGTACGAGGTGAGTGGTTCGGACATTATGTGGAGCAGCTTCATGGATGGATTACACGAGGCCGGTGCACGGTTATATGTAGGCCATTCTGTATCTAATATGCAAAAGCATAATGGGTTGATCTTGCCGAAAGCCATTGTTGTGTCAAGTGCCATTCCCCAAGATAATGTGGAGATTTTGTATGCCAAATCTGTGGGAGTCATTGTGTGAGTATAGATGCATGAGCACATTGTTGGTATTGCTATGGTGGAGCAGTTGCTATATACGTAATACCCATTGTTCTTACAGTTACAAGCGAGACTATTGGTTGGCAAAGTTGACGGAGCATTACAATCTCATTGCCATTAGTGGAACTCACGGTAAGTACTAGCATAATCTTCAGTCATTGTACTATTTGTGTCTCCAGTCTCCACCACATGCTGTCCTGTGAACGTTGTTCTTTTTGATCTTCCACTCACCTTGCTCACGATTTGTATTAACTGGTGATAGGCAAATATAAGAACAAGTTTTTAGGTTTATAGTTCAGCACTAACGGCTCTTCCCGTTTGAAGTTAAAACTGAATAAAAAAACAAGAGATTATACATTTCTGAAGAATTTTTGGGTACTGCTACAAACTGTTTCAAAGGCTTAGAGTTTTCATGAATTCATCTACCCAACATCATTCTTGGAAACTACATGATATTGGGTACCTCAAATAGTTCCTTCTACTTAAATATCAATGAGCGGTGTTAATCTTTCTGTTTGCTCAAGTAGGACTTCGAAAAGTTTTTTTTTATGTACTCCCCAGTTTATCCTGCAACCAGACTATAAATCTATAATATCTTGAATGTTCTATCCTTTGTTGTTACTAGTGCAACTGTGCAAGTACAGTGGTAATGATATATTGTAGAATATCATCGATGGTTGATCTGCCCTGCTTCATACATTCACTCTTCAAGAACTTTAATTATGCTTGGTTAATTCTTTCAGGGAAGAGTACAACAGCGAGCATGCTTGCATATGTCTTAAAGGCAATGGGAGATGATATTACTGCTGTGGTTGGGGCTCATGTGCCTCAGGTACACAATAGAATGCACAGCTCTGGATGCATGTTGAAATTAAGACTCAAATGAATTTCCACATTCTCCCCCTATTTTATTATAAATTTCTCACACTTTCATGCACTTTTATTATTTTGTTGGATTCGGTTCAGTTTTACTGTTCTAAGCATATGGTAAATGGTAATTGATTAGCGTGATTATAGTGTTAGCGATTTTATCCCAAACTGAAACTTGATGTTTGCTAAACGGTCTGTTTCAGTTTGCTGGAGGAAATATCATTTGTGGGAGTGGTCGCAACTTTGTATTGGAGGTACTTGTTTCCGTCATTTATCTATTTCTTTTTGTTGGCTAATAGACTGTAGGGTTTGATCTTCTTTCTATGAATGATCATGAAGATTTCCGTCATTTACCCTGAAACAAGACAACAAAAGCTGAATGTTTACAGTGCTGCCTTCAGGCTAATGATGTTTGAGGACATCATGTTTGTCAATGTGACTACTGGTTCTCATTAGAAGTTTTAACTTTTGTTGTCCTGTATTTGACTTTTTCTCCATGTAGACTATGGATGGTCATGTTTGTTTGATATCTTTGATTCTGCTCTGAAGGACTTACAGTTTATTTACACAAATGTTCAATATAGGCTGATGAATATGATGGTTGCTTCCTGGAATTGCTACCTTATATTGCAGTGGTAACAAATGTAGAATGGGAGCATGTAGATATCTTTGAAAATGAGGTCGGTGAATGATACCCTTCTTGTACAGATGTTAAGATGCATATTTGCTTATGCCTCTCAGACTGGAGTTGACTGGTTGTCATTTGCCTGTCTCAACTAGGAGGCAGTTATATCTATTTTCAAGAGGTTCCTGACGCAAATAAGGGCTGGTGGACATCTAGTTTTATGTGGGGACAGGTAAGCATTGCCTTAGTAAATCTCAGTTTTATAGTCTATTCTAACTCAAGTCCTTTGGGAGGGGAAACACAGTGTGGGTGCATGTTCTCTGCTGGATTACAACAAACGAATTGCTGGACCAGACAATTCAATCCATGTGAAGTCAAGCTTGGAGCCATGCAATGATAGGTACAGAGTAACAACTTATGGAATTTCAAGTATTAATGAGTGGCATGCATCAGCGTTACGTTCAAACTCTCAAGGTGGAAGTGATTATCAGCTGGTAGGTGTGATTGTTAGTTAATGTATGTGCCCAGTAGACCGTCGCAATATTAAGCATAGCTTTATATGTTTCTTTATTTGCAAAGATTTTGGGTGGGCAGTAAAGCAACTTGACATTACTGTTTATTGTTCCTGATAAACATTGATTAACAGTTCAAATAGGTTGACAAGTGGCATTCCTTGGTGCAATATCTAAAGCCTTAAACTACAATTTAGGAAGAGGTGCTTCAAGTTAGAGTCAGCTTTCTGCAATGGGTTATGTATATTTGTTGTATCCAATCGACCCTTTTCCGACTCTCTGACATTCCACTTTAGACGAGTCAAAATGTGCTGAGACAGCTTAACTAGAGGTGATCGTGACCTGTATTGTCGGGTCCAACTGGACAGTCAGTTCTTCCACCAACAGTATAGTAGTGTTCTAGGATATGTCCATATATGCAGCTTTGGATTATCTATTTTACACCCACATTGCACTTTTTCGGCTGTATATTCCCTTTTCATTTAAGTTAAGATAATCACAACTTTTCTGAATGTTAAAAAATTGTTCCTGCAGTGCCACTGGGGTTGTCCGGTGGCAGACATCAGCCTGCAGATGCCAGGGGTTCATAATGTCCTGAACTCGTTAGCGGTGAGTGAAACACTTTTATAAATTGGGTATATTTGTTCCTGTGAAACTATCTTGCAGCACCTATGCTTTATAATTATGCAAATTTATGTTGACTCAGTAAGAACCTGCCCCCTCATTGCTTCATGCTCTAAATCTTTACAAATTAATGCTTAAAGTGTCGTAATATGGTTGATTTGTGGTATTATAGTCTGATGTTTTAAGAGTGGGTTTTTGTCACTTTGTTGTGCTTCATTTTTACATCATCAGTTTCATTCTGCAGGTTGTTGCCACCGTGACTACTCTATTTAGTAACCAAAGGCATATTACTGAATCAGTTGATTTTGTGCGGTTACACTTGAGCAATTTCAAAGGTGTATCTAGACGTTTTGAGATGATTGGCAAAGTTCATGGATGCCATATTTTTGACGACTATGCTCACCATCCATCAGAAGTTCGTGCTGTTCTTCAAGCAGCACGACAGGGGTTCCAATATAAGGAACTCCTGGTTGTATTTCAGCCTCATACCTACAGGTGCCCACTTGTTTGGCATGGAAATGGTACACAGAATTTCTTAGAGATTATGTCATAAGTAATGTTAGTAACTACAACTGTTGTCTGTAACATTTGCAGTCGTCTTGCAACACTACATAAAGAGTTTGCCAATGCATTCAGCGATGCAGATCTAGTAGTTGTAACAGAGGTATATGTAACTTGGTCCATATTCCTTTCACTTGTTTACTACTGGATGTCGCTAAATCTTGATTTATGATGTCAGATATATGGTGCCAGAGAAATGAATCGTTGGAATATTAGCGGAAGGGATCTGGCCAATTCTATAATCGACCCTTCATCTGAATACATCCCTTCTCTGGTATACATATGTTATAGTTCTCAATTTCTGTAAGCTACCTTTCCCAGTTAATGAAAGAAATTGGTTATTTTTCCTCCATTTTCTGGTCTTTTCTATATTTTTCCCCGGGTCAGGAAATAGAGTAGTATATCTTTCTCTTTTAGATTTTTTTTTTTTTTTTTTTGTCTCTTGGTTTATTAGGTGGATGTGGTAGAGAAGCTGTCACTTTATATATCCAAGGACCCTGATCGTGAAACTCTCATCTTGACACTTGGAGCAGGTAGAAAGTTCTGTATTCATGATCTAAACATTTCCAATCTATCAGCGAAAAAAGGTTTAATTGCGTGCTTTCCGTTGATCAGGGGATATTACAACTGTGGGCCGTGAGTTGTTACAGAAGCTGCAACAAAGATTACAGAAATCAGACTCGTAGCATGTTCCTCTGTTGCGGCTACTCAACTCATGAGCACCAAACTGTTGAAAATTTGGAAAAGGAGCGTCAAACCAGTATTTCCAAGGTGCAGATATAGACTGGCAATATAAGTGATTGCAGGGTCTTGCACCGGTTCTTGCATTTTGGAGATTCAGATTATAGGACGGTGACTGTCATCAAAATGGTAGTGACAGAGACTGCAAGCGAAGTTACCTATTCATGTCTATGGGTAATGGTGGCAGTGCTCAGATTTCGGCACAATTATAAAAGTTGATGTCCACAGGTGAGATGAACAAGCGGTGAGGTAAGCTTTTTCAACAGCAATTTGTAAATTTATTTCTACTGAGATTTCTAGAGAGAACATTACTCGAACGCGGAGTGATGCCATAGTTTTGAGTTCAATTTACTCGAAGAAATCTGATTTTCGATGTTCTCTTCGCCTGATATTGTATTCGATGTTTAATTTACTCGAACGCGGAGTGATGCCATAGTTTTGAGTTCAATTTACTCGAAGAAATCTGATTTTCGATGTTCTCTTCGCCTGATGTTGTATTTGATATGCTGCATAAATATTCAAGGTCTCAATTTCATGGCGAGGAGATTGTGATTCGTTTGGGCAAAAGAATGCTGGAAATTTGCCAAGCGCTGTTTAAAATTTTCTTTCCTTACTAGTAAAGGACCACCGTCCCATTCTTTGGAGAGTGGATAGCTGATCAAGATCACGATAGAACAACGTTACACCATTATCTCGGTTCTTTGGGAACAAAATTCAAAATAGTCCAACAAACATGGCCAGTCGCCGTAACTTACTAACTGTTACACCATTATTCAAAATAGAACAAGGTTACACCATTATTCGAGTTGATGGAACATCGTCCTGTTGTCGTAACTTACTAACTATTAATGCTATCGTAACTTGCAGACTATTGAGCGATTAACGCTACGCAAACATTCAACCTCTAATAAGTTTCAACTAGGAAGATGATTTTCATTCCCCTTTTTATAATTTATTACACTCTTCTTTTTGGTCTTTATCCACATGAATTTACAATATTATAGAGGTATGAAAAAGTATTTTGACAAAAGGGCAAGATAGTAAATCACCTTCCTTCAACTAATATACATACATGCGTGTGTATATATATGGATGGGGTGATGTCTCCAAAGTTGACCTCAACCCTCCACCCACTGACACTTATCCAGATTCTGGAGAGGAGTACAAAAAACATTCACTCATGTGCACCTTCCGTAGTGATCGTCAAATCCCAGCCTTTGATCCAACCGCTATACAGTTTGAGATCTCACATCTGAACCGCTCATACCCCTTGTCCAACTAATCCGACGGTTCCGATCAAATCAAACAACGCCCTTTTACACTCTTCGATCGCCGAGGGTCCCATCAAACGGCCGTCTGCGATCGCAGTCCCAGTTCCCACGTCGCCCTTCTAACCAATCCGAAAACTGAAAAGTCAGATTCTTCTAGGACCACGAAGTAGTACTAATCGACTGCCACGTGTCCACCACGGGTACGCTTGAAATGACGTTATTACCCTTTATTCTCCCGGAAAGTCTACACATACAACTTTAAAAAATACAAATTACGGGCAAAACTGTGTCCGGAATCGTCGTGCATCGAACGAAATTGAAACACAACTTTGAATACAGCTGTGTCCAAAACCGTTTCATACACATGTGTGCGTGCATCGAATGATTTTCAGACAGAATTATGTCCATATGTTTTAAAATTGTGTGCGTAGCATTGTTGTTATTCCCCTAGTCGTCCCCGTCTCCAGGTCTCCTCCTCTCACCGCCACTCTCATGTGATCAGTTATATCCTCTCTCTCTCTCTCTAGAAAAACTAGGTTCGCTGCAGATCCGAACACTCACTCACTCTCTCACTCTCTCTACAATTGAGCTCTCCGTGTGCAGATATTGAGGCCTTTCTCTCTCTCTACTGCATCTACGCGATACTGAAGGTCCGAAAATTTCATATCTTTTGCCACTTATTTTCATTTTCTGTTGAATTGATGTTTGTTTGGTGGTTTCTTGGAATTATGCTTAATTGCTGTTTCGATCTAGTGCTAATTACTCCGTAGCACTCGATAATTGGCCGGGGTTATGTTAATTTAGGAAATTGGGCGACTTTCCTTGTATCCTCAGTTGGTGTTTGGATCTACGGCCAATTACTGTGTATTCTACTTTTATCCTGAGTCTTTGAGTCAGGGTTTTTGGATCACATGCTAAAAATTGTGAATTCCTAGTTACATGAGGGGAATATATGGATCAAGTAGTAAGACTTAGGTTTCCTGTGATTTTGTCGCTTCGAGTAATTAGGGTTTGCTCATTTAATTTGGAGCGTTTGCCTCTGTTCTTCTACTGAGAGATTTCCTGAGATTGCACTCAATTTTGTGGAGCTATTACATAGAGCAATGCTGCTGACACAGAGTTCGTGCACAGATTTGGACACAAATGTGTCTGGAACAGTCTGATGCATGTGGGTTCCACACATTAAACACGGGGCCCATACACATCACATGGTTCCGGACATGTCTGTATACGGATCTGTGTAGGACGTTTGTGTCCGTTGCATTTTTTCTATTCCATAACACCATGTTGAGGTTATCATTTGATCTGCCTGGATCCCTGAATATTGTTTATTCTTTCTTTTTCCTTTTAATCAAATTCTGAAAAAACCATAATCGATGATTTGCTGAGTTATGATTCATGGATTTATCTATTCTTACACCGAGAGTAATTCCAAGTTGCTTACCTTTTATATTGAAGATTTGAGTTTTGTTGTCTCTCTCTGTAGTTCGGATCAGATATGTTTGTGAAGACCCTGATGAAAGTTCCATGAATCACTCAAAATGGTTTCTTTAAATATACGTGGCGAGTTTCATGACCCTTTGACTTTAGGATTATGATTATTCAGTTCTATATATCGATGGAGGCTGAGTAAGGGGTATTACTCAGCATAACGTTGTGTTGGATTTAGCTAGAAACTATAGATTGTATTTGGTTGCAGAGCTTATTTCATGTGTTGCACTAGAATATTTTTTTAATGTTCTGTCAAATTACTATTTCTTAGACATTAATCCCAATTTTTACTGCAGGGGAAAGGCTATGTAAGTTATCAGAACTGTACTGTGAGCTTCGGATTTCAAAATTAGCTTGTTTGTTGTAGTGGGGTTCAAACATGGGAAAGTGCGAGGGATGCGGGAAGTTAGGAAGAATAGTACCGAGAGATGGGCTTGTGAGTGCATACCATTTTTCTCTTCTGCTTTCTCCTGTTGTTTCTGTTTGGGAGTGCATTATTCGTAAGATGAGGTACTCCTTCAGACCTGAGTGGGTGTAGTAGTTGTATATCTCGACCTTGTACCCGTTTCCAAGTATTCAATTAACTAGGATTAATTTAGTAACCAGGTAAAGGAAAGTGCAATATAATAAAAGAATAGATTATAGAGATATGCGTACATCTTAGAGAAGTTAACCTGAAGAGAAAGAAGTTGAAAGCGAATAAACCCAGTTCATAGATAAGTTGATACTTGTAGTGTTAGTGGACACATGGAAAGTGCCAAAGTGCCACCAGGTGTTCGTAGACCAAAGAAGACACAAGTAAAGGACGAGTTAGATCGCCTCAAACAGGCTGAGAAGAAAAAGAGGCGGTTGGAGAAAGCCCTGGCTACTTCAGCAGCCATCCGTACTGAGCTAGAAAAGAAGAAACAAAAGAAGAAAGAAGAACAACAGAGGCTTGATGAGGAGGGTGCTGCAATAGCTGAGGCAGTTGCTCTGCATGTCTTACTAGGTGAGGACTCATGCGATTCATGCGAGATAATGCTGAATAAGGATGAGGGGTTCAGACCTTGGGCTTGTGCTGGCAAAATCGACTTCTTCATGGGTGGAAGGCAAGTGGTCCTTCCTGGTGAGGACCTCTCGCAACATTCCTTCGAAGGAATTAGGTGGGTTTCTAGCGCTGATGGATCTGGATGCACGTGGAATGAGTGGGGAAACAATGACTTGTCTGTCTCATCTGGGCCCTTCTTGGGGGATCTTTGCACGCCATATTCTGACGAGAGAGGTTGGGAGACCACAGAAATATGTGCAGGTCATATTGCGGCACAGGCTCTTGCGTCACTCCAAATTGCAGAAGATGCAATTGCTGACCCTTATAAGTTTTAACTGAATCTTGCTGGTTAAAGACGAGCAGCCTCAGTTTTACAGTTATGTTGTCTTGTATCATTTTCATCCTGGTCATATTGGCATAATGTGCTGTATATATTTCTTGTGCACAAGAGTGTTCCTCGAATTGCATTCGATGCTTGTATCCTGATACAGTCTGATCACATGGTTTTTAGTTTCCATGGTTTTTTCGGGTATTTCTTAAAGCTTGATGGTATGTCATTGGCCTGATCGTTTTCACAGCTTCTAAGCATCAATGAGATCTCTCTTTGTTTTCTCTACGCTAAGTGATTTCCTCCAACATCTAACTTATTTATGCTTGTGTGCTACTGATTGCGGACGTGTACAACCAATTAGTGATTGGATTGGCCCACAGTTTTGTGTTGCATAAATTTGGCTCAAAAAGAATGGTTAGGTTATTGATGGTTGGTTGTGTTGCATAATCTGTGCGCTCAAGCTCAAACAAATTAAAGGAAATGGTTAAATATGTATTCAGTTTTTTCTATTTTTCTTTACCCAGCCAAAGAAAATTCATTTCGTTATTTCATTCGTTCTTGATGTTTTCCCTCTTCTATCCTTGCGCTTTCCAAATGCAAAATTTAAACGTAGCATAACCTTGGACCTTTAGTATATAGCACTAAAATGAAGTTGTAGGATGTTGATTGCCTGCAATTTCTGCTAAAAAAATGCAATGTTCGCCATTTCTTAAGCAATAATATCATGGTGGCCACATTTAATGACCATGTTTTGGATACCATGTAAGTTGTCTTTAATGCATTGGTAAAATGAACCCCACCTGTCATGTTCCTTACCAATGCAAGAATGACAACTCACGTGGTATCCAAACTATGATCACCCTACCAGAATGGACTACTTTTAAACAAGCAAAATTGAATATCGAAATGGTCAAAATTGATGGAGGGACGAAATATTACTGTCAAGAATATTTACTCAGTCAGGATACATTTATGCACAAATGATGCTAAAGTTTCCGATGTTATAAGTCTCCAAGGGATGCGAGATAAAAGTGGAGATTTGAGCAAGTGTTTTTAGTCAAGTCTCGTTGCTTTGTGATTCTAATCCGGTCCATAAGTTGCTTGCATTCCCCTCCCATCTCCAGACACCAACAAATCATGAAGCCTTTAAACATGCCAAACTAGGTTATCACTTCCACTTGTTTTTTGCTTGTATTTCTAGCTGTTCTCCATGTTATAAACACAGAGCTTGATATGATAAACTACATAAAACTTGTGATAGTAACAAGTAATATTCTCTCATTCACAGTGCTTGCTAGGAAAACGGCAATCGAAAACTGCCTAAATTTTACATGAAATACATCCAAAAGAACGAGAAGAACTGAAGATACAGAGTCTATCTATTCAATGCAATAAGATTTTTGGACAGAAAGAAGAGAATATCACATATGAAAGAACTTGACATTTTACAGGATTCACAACGATCAATGTGCCAATCACACTTCCCTTGCTTTCAGCTAGTACAATGACAAAGATTCTCCAGGGAAATAGCTCAAATATCATCCCTGGAGTTATGACGCAACGGGGTTCCTGCATCTTGCTGCTTTTGCAATCGATTCATGGACGCCTCCTCGTTTTCCAGTTCTGAACTGCTAGATGGTTTGGCACCATTAGAGATAAGGTTTTTAAACCAAGTACCTTGGAATCTAGGAGCACCTCTGTTGGTATTGCCTGGGGACTCAGGTGAGTTGGAAGCAACACCGGCAAGGAACCGGTAAGCCACTTTACTGGCTGATACTATCTCTGTTTTAGCTTGTCTCAGCTGCCAAAAACAAAAAACATACAACACCCACCAGACAAAAGGCTAAATTAAACAATAGCTGTAGTAGTTTTTGGCAAATTCAATAGTGTATATAACAGTAGAAATTCCATTTGATAAAGGGCAAATTTCACTCAGACCCCCTGAGGTATATGACAATGACAGAAAGTACCCCTCAGTTTTCAAAAATGACAGAAACCTCCCTTACTTTACAGTTTGGGTTTCATTCCGTTAGTTTCCGTTAGTTCCGTTAGTTAAATGGACAGAAAATGTACGAAAATGTATGGAAAATGTTCGGAAATGTACGGAAAATGAAATCTTCAATTTTATTTAGTTCTACACCTATCTTAGGGCTCTCATTAAAAGTCCTAGAGTTAAAAATTAATTATGATCATTTAGGATAAAATAGTTAAAAAAATAAAATCTTCGCACCGATTCAAACGGATTAAAATTTGGAGCATTTAAAAATTTTGCCTTTCACTTGATTTTAGAGCTTTCAATGAAGAGCAAATACTTAAGTGCTCCAATTTTCAATCTATTTGAATCGGCGTAAAGATCTTATTTTTTTTATTATTTTATCTTAAAGTGCAATAATTAATTTTTGGTTTTAAGATTTTCAATGAGAGCCCTAAGATAGCCGTAAAACTAAACGAAGAGGAGATACTTAAGTGCTCAAATTTTCAATCCGTTTGAATTGGCGCGAAAATCGTATTTTTCTGATTATTTTATCCTAAAGGGTCATAATTAATTTTTCGCTTTAGGATTTTCAATGAGAGCTTTAAGAAAATCATAGAACCAAATGAAGAGCAGATACTTAAGTGCTCCAATTTTTAATCCGTTTGAATCGGTGCGAAGATTTTATTTTTTTAATTATTTTATCCTAAATGATCATAATTAATTTTTAACTCTAGGACTTTTAATGAGAGCCCTAAGATAGGTGTAGAACTAAATAAAATTGAAGATTTCATTTTCCGTACATTTCCGTACATTTTCCGTACATTTCCGTACATTTTCCGTCCATTTAACTAACGGAACTAACGGAAACTAACGGAATGAAACCCAAACTGTAAAGTAAGGGAGGTTTCTGTCATTTTTGAAAACTGAGGGGTACTTTCTGTCATTGTCAGATACCTCAGGGGGTCTGAGTGAAATTTGCCCTTTGATAAAAGCATGCGTGTGGCTTAGAAGTACTATAGCCAGAGGAAGAACATGATAATCTCACCCGAAATGCTGTGTTTCCGACTATTTCCGCTGCAGTATCTCCCGCATTGGCAAACCGGTTAACCCAACCTGTCACAGAAGCTAATAAGAACATAGTCTATATTTCTAAAACCAACCATAGAAGTGTCCACAAAAAGCAAACCTTTTTCCCAATAGACCTACGACAAGGGACTAAATCACCGAGTAGCAGTCATAATACAACCAGAACTATGACAGGCGACAGCTATCTATAAAACTGCAGAAGTTTTCTCATTCTTGAGTTCATTTCAAACTCATAATAAGAAAGTTATGATGCCATCCACCACAATGACGCAGACTTGTCCCAAGTACTCTTCTAATATCCAAAACGTGAATTAGAAATTGCTAGAAACTGTCAATCTAAAAAGCCAGATTACTGATCAGTTTGAATCTAATTCCACATTATAAGTAACAACAGGCCATTTATAACATGATACATGGATCTCATAAAGTTGGAAGACATCATTACTACTCCAGCATTACAGTGGGACAGAAGGACCTGATTTATACTCGACTACAAACTCGTCAAGCACATGTCAGTAATTAAGGGTGCTTAGTAAAAACAGAAACTTCTAATGAAACTAAAATGCATAAAATATTTGAGACCATTGAATGAACGGAGGATTCTGTTCGATAAAAAAAGAGGAGGGTTTCTGGAAAGACTATTCCTATCTCCACTCGGTATGACATGTCTCAGCACCTGCTTAGTACGAGACAGCTGTTTTTGCACGGGAAGAAACACAGCGTTGTAACTTTATTTACAATGACTGGAATGCAAAAGTAAAGCATAAAGAAACAAAAACCTCCAAATAGGGACATCTAGACATTGTGTGTGTGTGTGTGTGAGAGAGAGAGAGAGAGAGAAAGAGAGAGAGATGCACGTTACCAGGAAGTTTAGACACACCAAGCTTTTCACAGAATTCATCACAGAAGTGATTGCAGTTTTTCGATAACAAGTCATATGAGCATCCAGGCCACTCCCTACTTAGTTCCCTCAGGATCTGATTGACCTTGTATATTGAAAAGTCTGTTTTCCCAAGAACAATGCATTCTCGATATGTATACATTGGATTCTTTGAAGGCGGGCAACTAAAAACTCCAGTACCCTGTTCACAGTACCCAAATGACCATTCCTCATCCCCATAAACCTGCCATCAATCACACATTCCATCTAAATATTGCCAGATGGACAAAATCACAGTACTACCAATATATAACAATAACAGCACATCAATAGGCAAAAGGATTGTCAATTATTTAGTGGCCCAAATGGATAGCTTACCAGTTACTAACAACCACCCTAGTGTGGAAAATCACATGTAATTAAGATGCATATGGGCATGTATACCGGTAGGTCCAGTACAATTTACGCCCATGAGTATATGCATTTCCTTCTATGCTTCAAAACCCTATCCGCCTATAGTGCTCTCCGAAGCAAAGTGAATAACTGTCTTACTCTCGCCAACTTCTGTACTCAACTTCTCTCGCGTATATGCCCCCTTTTGAGAATTTTTTAATAATCTTAGTAGGTCACAAGATCATCCTCTTGCAAAACAAGTTACTGACCTACCCACCCCTGACCCTCCCTTCCATACAGCAGCCCCCAAACAATGCGAATCTACAAATGGCTTTTCCATTTGAAAGACAATCCTTCCTGTCCTTCACCAACCATTTTGAACAACAAAATTGTGGACAAGGCACAGCAGAGCAGCCAAAAAAGCATCAACAAATGACTTCTTTATTGAATTTAGAAGCTGTGACTAGTCAGTCATCACAAAATACTAACCTAATCCACAGAACAGTTCATTTTGACTGAAATAAGATGGGGACAAAACTGGTTCTCACCTGAACATATCTACTCCTATATCCTAAACTTCTGAGAAACAGCCCTTAACTTAAGACAGCTTGATAAACGGTGCTTACAAACCCCAAGGTATTTTCATAGATCTCAAATTGCATCAGATACACAATTAATTTCATTAAGAGCAAAGCTCAAAGTGGAATGCAATCTAAAAGACTCCTGAAATTTCATAGGATATTTTAAACTCGCACGGAAAACCATTGAAGATGGATAGTTAACTAGATTTTGCCCTATAATATCCATAAGTATTCGAACCGCATCTCCGATCTGTTATCTTCCCACTGAAATTACTAACCTAGAGAAAAATGTTCAACTGAAATCTATTTCCAAACCTCCCTATAAATGCAAATAGCAACTTGATGATCAACTGATATACACTTTTCGTCCCCTCACAGATTCAACCATACGCTAAACTGATCTTTTTCCTTTTTTCCCACTCAGTGCTTCAACAAGATCAAACCATCGATACTCCCCGCCATTCGTTTGTAAATCAGAAGCTATGGCTACTTATGAAACACTAGCACCCGAAAACATGAGAATGCTCCCACATCCCAAATCTTTCAATCTCCAATTTAAGAGGAAGGCTCCAAACTGAGTTTCTGCTAAACTAAATTGACTACAGTCCACCATACCCAGTATTCTAGACAGGTCATTCTCCTCCCATACATCAACTAAAATACCATTTAGCGGAAACAACTTCACTATTGCCATTAGCCTCTTACTATAATACAGCGGAAACGCACCCTGAGTACACAAAAAAAAAAACATGCAGATCAAAAACACCACATTTGCAAAGAAGACCAACCAAAATAATAAGATGTCTAAGTTGTCATTGAACTAGAATCAGTTGTCATTCGACTAGATTCACACAAAACAGAACAGCATGAGTGGTGGAAGGCAAAATCTAACCAATTACCGAAACTAAGGCGCTAGATCTAACATCTAATCTAAGAATCCATGATTCTAAACATTCAGACACATATGTGTGTATATCTATATATGTATATGTATCGAGAGAGAGAGAGAGAGAGAGAGGGTAGAGACCTGAACGGCGCTGTGGAAGATGCCACCGAGGCCGATACCGTCTTTGAAGATCTTGTTGATCTGAACAATGGTGTTGTTGGTCTTGTCTGAATCGCTGTTCGTCACGTCGTATATGTGGAGGCGTACCTCCGTCATCTTCACAAACCCTAACGCTCTCTATCTACTTCTCTCTCCCCCTCTTTCTCTCTCTCGCAGAGACAATTCCAAGAAAGTAGAAACCCTAAACCTCTCTTTCTCTCTCTCTCTCTCTCTCTCTAAACAGTTGAGGCTGTCTGTCCCTCTGGCCTGGAATTGGTTCAATTTCAAATCAAGGAACAGGTCGCAATGATTATTACCACCACCGACGAATGATGAAGAAGCCAGACCAGACCCCCTGATTATTACCACTGTCAATTTCGCTGGCTTTTTGCGATTTGAATAATGCAGTAGTAAATTGTTGCCTCGGTTAGGCTAAAATTTTGGACATATTATTGCTGCGCTCATACACAACTCACTTTTCTACAGTCTATGACGAACACTTTTACCGACAACTCTCTTGTTACATTTTTTTTTATATATTTATGGAATTCATTTTTTTATAATTAAATGTATGAATTTGATACGTATGTGAGAGATGTATGGTCGGAGAGTGATTCATAGAAGTGTACATAACATTGTTGATATTCACATTTTTTATTTATTTTTGATTATTCACACTCTTTTTTTAGTCTTTTAGAAAAAAATACACACTTTCAATTTTAAATATTAAAAAAGAGAGTATGAAAAATAAAAAAAAATAAAGTGTGAATCAACTTCCCCACTTTTTGCTTTACTATCTTCTTCCAAGATAAGGGTCAAATAAAATAAGGGCAAATTTCACTCAGACCCCCTGAGGTATATGACAATGACAGAAAGTACCCCTCAGTTTTCAAAAATGACAGAAACCTCCCTTACTTTACAGTTTGGGTTTCATTCCGTTAGTTTCCGTTAGTTCCGTTAGTTAAATGGACGGAAAATGTACGAAAATGTACGGAAAATGTACGGAAAATGAAATCTTCAATTTTATTTAGTTCTACACCTATCTTAGGGCTCTCATTAAAAGTCCTAGAGTTAAAAATTAATTATGATCATTTAGGATAAAATAGTTAAAAAAATAAAATCTTCGCACCGATTCAAACGGATTAAAATTTGGAGCATTTAAAAATTTTGCTTTTCACTTGATTTTAGAGCTTTCAATGAAGAGCAAATACTTAAGTGCTCAAATTTTCAATTTATTTGAATCAGCACAAAGATCTTTTTTTTTATTATTATTTTATCTTAAAGTGCAATAATTAATTTTTAGTTTTAAGATTTTCAATGAGAGCCCTAAGATAGCCGTAAAACTAAACGAAGAGGAGATATTTAAGTGCTCAAACTTTCAATCCGTTTGAATTGGTGCGAAAATCGTATTTTTCTGATTATTTTATCCTAAAGGGTCATAATTAATTTTTCGCTTTAGGATTTTCAATGAGAGCTTTAAGAAAACCATAGAACTAAATGAAGAGCAGATACTTAAGTGCTCCAATTTTTAATCCGTTTGAATCGGTGCGAAGATTTTATTCTTTTAATTATTTTATCCTAAATGATCATAATTAATTTTTAACTCTAGGACTTTTAATGAGAGCCCTAAGATAGGTGTAGAACTAAATAAAATTGAAGATTTCATTTTCCATACATTTCGGCACATTTTCCGTACATTTCCGTACATTTTCCGTCCATTTAACTAACGGAACTAACGGAAACTAACGGAATGAAACCCAAACTGTAAAGTAAGGGAGGTTTCTGTCATTTTTGAAAACTGAGGGGTACTTTCTGTCATTGTCAGATACCTCAGGGGGTCTGAGTGAAATTTGCCCATAAAATAAAGGTGGGGAGTCTCATCAAAAATTACTCTGATTCGGTGTGGTAAAACGTGGAACACTTTTTGCACTTTTTCTTCACCTGGTGTCGTGTAGTAGTTTTCCTTGAGTTTGAGTACATTTGGTTTGGGCTAAAATTCCATGGATTTATCGTTTGGTTAGATGAATTAAAAAAGTACTATAAAATTTTGATAAAAAGTTGCAAAGAGTTTACTAAACATGAAAAGAGCAGAATTTGTTTACCTAATTTATATTTTTATGTAATAAGTCACCAAATCTTGTGACAAACGACTAATCAAAGAATTTAGTTTGAATGTAATAAAATCAAGAGAAAATAACCCAAAAAAAGTACCAAAAGGATAACGAAAAGTTAAGCCAAAGAAAGAAATATTCCATTTGGATGCTTGGTGGCAAATAAAATTTTCAATTTTTCTCCAGAATTTACAATACTAAATTAGAAGTGAAATAATATGAAGTCATGCTATCATCGTCTCTCATTGATTCTTACCGTTTTTTCAATCCTACTAAGAATTGAAAACATATGCAATGACAAATTCATAAAAGCCCGTAAAACCAGATATCCTGCAATTATAAGTTTCTATTCCAATATGCAAAGTACTAGCAATATGCAAAAGAGGAGTGTTCTTGAAAAAACAAAGTTGTGTTCAACATTCGCCACTTCCCTTTAACCTTCTTTATTAAATCAACCGCTAGTTACGGGCCGGCGCAACAAAATTGTTGTAATTCCTTCCAAAATAAACTGAGTGTGCATATTTTTTTGTATGCCAATATTGTATACATTAGCAGAGGTTAATGTGGTGTTAATTAGCGTAGGGGAATTCATAGACAATTCATAGCCCTGACACCTAAAATCTGCCCCTCGTGGCCTGGGGCTCAAACCGAGACGTCCACCAGAGGAGGAAATGAAATAGCCAACTGCACTAGCAGTGATTTCTCGATTGCGCCTACTTTTAGTACCAAATTTACTCCTAGACATTTTCTTTTTTGGGGCTAATTAACTCCCAGACTAGTTTACCCTTATTTTTCTCACACACTCCAATCCATTGCAGCTTTTGCATTTTTCTCTCTCGTATAAATTGGAAAATGAGGGCACCTGCTAAGATGAAAATGTTTCTCTGGAGATGCTTGCATAATATTGTTCCTGTTAATATGGTGTTAACCCAGCGTCAATTACCAGTGGATCCTATTTGTCCTCTTTGTGGGTTAGAAGAGGAAACACATTCTCATATGCTCCTTAGTTGTGTTAGAGCTTCAAAAGTTTGGGTGCTGTCTCCATTTCGATTTCGACTTGAACTAATGAGCAGTGCACAGATAAGGAATATATGGAAAAGCATTGGTGGTCTAGCCAATGGGGAGACCGGAAGAGAAGCTACTGGCCTTTTTGCAGTTATTGGATGGCATATCTAGATAGCCAGGAATAATTGGGTGTTCAAACATGATTGGAAGATGGAAATAAAGATTATTGCGGAAGCGGTCGAGGAGTTCAATCTTTTTTTGCAGGCTACTAAAATCGACCATCGGAGTCCTCAGGGGGGTATTTTGTCACGTAATATTATTTGGAAACCGCCAGAATTTGAAAATTTGAAGATTAATGTGGATGGGGCTCTTGTGGCTCGGACACAGAAAGGGGGTGTGGGCGTGGTTGTCCGGGATCATGAACGAAGGCTTTTGGGCGCTACAGCTGTTCCTATTCTAGATAGATCATCTGCAGAGGTAGTGGAAGCCGAGGGATTTCGCATTGCTTTGAGTTGTTGGATATGCTTATCTGGGGGATCTTATATTGTAGAGGGTGATGCGCAAGCGGTGATTAATATGCTACAAGGAAAATGCCAGATTAAAGCATGTCTGGTGGTCGTAGTTAGGGACACTTTATTTTTTGTTAGTCGTTTTCAGTCTTGTTTTTTTCATTTTATTCCGCGAGATGGTAATAGGGTGGCTAATGCTTTAGCCAAACAAGCCCTATCTTTAGAGGCCCCTTTAACTTGGCAACGGGACTTTTCGAGCTGGGTTCAGAGGGATGCTTCCTTTGATGTTTCTGTTGTGCAGTAATCAGAGGGATGCTTCCTTTGATGTTTCTGTTATGCAGTAATTAATAATACCATTACCGATTGGAAAAAAAAAAAAGAAAAGAAAGTGAAACATTTTGGAATTTTCTTTTATCCATGTCAAAAAAAAAAAAAAACATTTGGGCCAAATCATAAACCTAATGGGCCAAATAAATATTGGGCCGTCCCTGGACTTCTTGTAAAGACGTATGGGTGACCAACAAAGCCATACCAAACCACGCCCGTATCTAAAAGAAAGCGTCTCTCTCTGTATAAAAAGTGTGGACGTTTGTTGGTGATTTCTCTTCTCCGTCGATCTTCCCGAAGCTGATTGAGGTCATCAGAGAAATTTTGTTCAACTACGAATTTCCGCTTGACAATAAACGCTCATCTACAAAGCTTCACCATAAAGTTCAACAACCGGTCAGAGGGTCTTGGATATTAGAGCTGCTGTAACGGTGTGCGCTCCTCATTGAATCTTATGTGCGTTAGGGTTTCCTCTCTCTCTCTCTCTCTCTCTCTCTCTCTCTCAAAATTTGACATTTTAACTACTAGTTCCCATATATTCCTGTGTTTTTGCATAGTTTTGTTAGATGTGTTTTTGCATAGTTTTGTTAGATATGCATACACAAATATATTCCTGTATTCAGTCACATATAGACCTCTATGGAGTACATGGATCTACTTTCTATTACTCTGTCCGTCCAAAAGAGATTGTCCGGTCCACAAAATGCTCTGGAAAAGTAGAGTTTTATCACAAAAAATTCGAACTTTTTTTTGATAAATTACTCCTTGATTTTTGTAGTAACTAGAAACCAAAAGTTTGAATTTTTTCCGGAAAAAATGGATTATTTTTTAGTTCTCGTTTTGCGAACCGGACAATCTTTCTGGGACGGAGGTAGTATCATATAAAACCCAGTAATCCACCCTCCGTTTCCTGCCCTGGATTAGTGAAATTTTTTATTACACAGAATGGATTAGGCATTCAAACAGATTGTTTAAGAGATTTTTGAAGGCATTTACCAACTATTTGAGGAGGATTATATTTGCTGGATAGTCTTTGATGCAATAGGGGATGTAGTATCTCTAGGTCATTTCACCGCGGGGGATGCTCTTGCGAAGTTGAGATGTTGGAAGTGTTTTTCATTCCTTTTCCTTTCTTTCTGTATGTGATTTTTCGTTAATCCTCCAATTACATCGTCACAGATAAATAGTTGTGGTATAAAGATTCCAAGGCACACATAGGAAGCTCCATACTAATTATACCACTCAAGACTTGCTATGGGATATTTCATCTCACTGGCTTGTCCAGTTCTTGTACGTATATGCCTAGGACGTAGTGTGCTGGGAACTTGAAGTCTAAGAGACTAATTGATGGGTGGTGTTGGAATTCAGAGTAAGATGCTTGAGTCTGGAATGTCTGGAAAACTCATTTTTTTCACATAGCAGTGCCAATGTTTCATAAGCGTGAATTTACTTCTCGAAGTATGATGATTTAAGTATTTAGTATCTCAATTTTTGAGAGAGTAGCATTGGCAGTCTTAGTAAATTTGTTAAATGCAGTTTGAATTCAAATATAGCCTTTTTGTCTTGGTCAACTTACCCAAACTAGCCTTTAATGCTGATTGTTTTGCTTTGATGCATTGTAAAACAATACTGTTGGAAGATGAAGAGCTATGATGAACTTGGAGTGCTATAGCCTATAGTTGTTAGCTCGTGATTTGGTTGAGAAAATATATGAACCCTTTGAACTTAATTTTGTGTGGTTGAACTTGAGGGAACAACACATGATTGTCCTTCTAAAATTTCTCTACTGCAGGTTCCTTAAACCTTGATACACAATTGCAGAAAACTGCCCACTCTTGCGGCGTGCCTAGGGGACTTCAGTTATCGTAGGATTGCTTTTGCTGCAGTATGGTATGAACTTTCAATCTCATTGGGCTCTAAGCATACACATACTTACATCACACATTTGCATCAGTGGAATTCCTCACCAGCTTTATTCACTTTTCAGTCGTGCCAACAAATTGGTAGACTAGTTCAAAGAATTAATGTTTTTTATTTGGCTACTGAGGGGGCTGGTGATCTGTTGTTGTGCCTAGCTTTAGTTCTTTTGATAATCTTAGGGATTTGCTTTGCTGAATTTATGGTTTGGCTTGATACTGTTATACTGAAGGGAGGCATGTGTGCTGTTTTTTTTTTTTCACCACCTCATCGTATTTCTCTTTCCAGGATTTATTAACTTTTGGCTTTCACTTGTTCGTTGTACTGTTACTTATCATTGTTCCGCTCAAATTCTGCAGTATGGGCTGGCAGGCTGCAGCATACAGGATAGACATTCCATATCATGCTAAAGCTTGTATTTGCTCATACAGATTTATGTCTACGCATGCAAAGCATAGGGTGTTATTGAGTCTGAGCATTTAGAAGCAACATTTTTTTCCAGCTTTTTATTGATCCTCTAGATGAATACTGAGTTAAGTGGAAAAATGTGCTTGTAAACCTAGAGAAGAGGATTTGTGTTGAGTGGGTAATTTTAGCCTGGAAGTGTGACTTGGCTGTAGTGCATGTTGCTTCTTATGAGAGTTGCGAATTTGACTTTTTGTAATGTATGGGTGCAGGACCCCAATAGCTTTGTGGATGAAAAAAGTGAATGCAGACTCTATATTGGCAACCTTGATATGCGAATATCAGAGTACGGACAACCTGTTGAATTGATACCTTTGTGTTTAGTATTTCAGTGAAAATTTGTAGCTAATACTTGCTTTACTAAAACTTTGTTTTCTTTAGGGGCGCTTTGATTAAAATGTTCTCTCCATATGGAAAGATTGTAGCTGAGGACTTCTTGTGGCATACTCGTGGGCGAAAACGTGGCGAGCCTCGTGGGTTTGCTTTTGTTCAATTTAGCACGAAAGAGGTAAGTTTTATTCAGTTTAGCACAATTGAGGGAAGTTTTGGATTAATAGTTTCTCCATTTTTGGACAAATCGTCAAATCCTGATTCCCACTTTTAAAGTGAGAATGCAGGAAGCTGAACTGGCCAAGGAGAAGATGAATGGGAAATTGGCTGGTGGTCGACCATTGGTTGTACGCCTTGCGAGCGAAAAAAACCTGGCGGAAACAACTGAGACTTCTTCTAAACCAATTGGTGCGGCGAAGACTTCGAGTATTGCTGTCAGTAGTTCAGGACAAACGAGCCGAAGTGCTAAAATAGCTGCCATTAAAAACAAACTAAAGGCGATGGAGGAAGAAAATGGAGGCTCCAAGAAGCAGAAACAGGACGATGGCACCCTTCCATCTGTCAGAACGTCAAATTAGCTAAGCAGCTAACATACTGAAAGAAATGCGTACAATGGGGAGGAGAGTCTTTTTACTAGGTCCCTTCAGAATTCACCTTTGTGCGGTTGGGATCAGACATCATGGCTGCAAGAACTTAAACCGGTTTAACATGATTATGGCTTTGAATTCAATTGTAGCTTTTGTGCTTATGGAGTTGTCTAAGACCGTGTAAATTTGTTGAAACAGTCCTGTTGGATTTCTGAGAAAGAAGCTATAATGCTACTCTTATCGGCAGTCTCTTGTACGGATCTCTCTTTGAATCTTGGTACGTATTGGTTACATTGCTCTTTAAAGTGTTTTGGTTTGTGCTATGTGGCAATAAGTTGATCTTCCAGTTGCTTGTGAGTCTTAATGACTTTTGCGTACGTTTTACCAAAAGCCTAGAAATTGGAAATTTAGATGTTATCGTATATCAGGATCATTTTCTGTGTTTGTTTTCGTTGATAGTTTAAGAGAAAACGAAAGGTTTCGGAACACTCTATTTGTTTTTTTCATGTGGAGTTGGTTGGAAAATATATGCTTTTGTTCCAGAAAAAGCAAATTATTATGGATGTATTAATTTCAAAATGATGGTCGAGAATTATTCAAAAAAATGGGTTTGTGTAGTAACAAAAAATAAGAATAAACTCCCACAAGTTCACGTTCACCTGAGCTAATCCTTGAAGGACCATTCCCACCGGCTATGGCTAATTAAAGTCAATCTTGCGGCCCGGAACTCCTCTGATCACCCTCAGAGAGTATCGCAGCGTTCTTGAACTCCCTTTCTGCTCTACCAAAAACCAAAGGAGGTAGAAAACACAACTTTGATTATGAAAATCATTGACCGTTCGAAGGCAAAAAAAAGAAAAAAGGAAAAATAATTAACACATTTGTCACAGGACACTTTGCTTTGGAAGGAACACAAAACACTATCAATGGTATCCCTAATGCTTAATTGCAAGTCAAAACTTACACAAAGACCGACATTGGGAGTTCACACCTAAATAAATCATTGCTTGCTAATCCATTTTTGTGTTTTACACCTTTTCCTTATCCCATGTGATGTGAACACTCTGTAAAAATGCCCGAGATAAATGATTCTTTCCCCCTGGTCCCTCCTATTACGGTATTTCCTTTTCTAGTTTGCTACTATACGTTTCTTACAAATAAATTTGGTTATTGTATTTCAAACTTTCTATATATGGTCCTCAAACCATGCACCATCATCACACACACACACACACACACACACACAGAGAGAGAGAGAGAGAGAGAGAGAGAGAGAGAGAGAGAGAGAGAGAGAGAGAGAGAGAGAGAGAGAGAGAGGGATTCAGTGGAAAGAAGAGAAACTCCTGATGAAGGAATCAAGATAATACGATTGGGGATACGGCTGTTGATAATGGTGATTTTTCTTGGGTACATAATGATGTGGGTAATGAAGCCCACTAATACATTTTGGCAACACTGGCTACCTGATATCCAGGATAGAGTTAATTCGACATACTTTGGACGACAAGGTTAGATTTCTTGTTCATGTCCTTATTTGTGTGCCATTAACTCCGGAAGACTATATTATGTTAATTTCATTCTTTCTTTTTTAAAAAAAAAAAAAAAACTGTGGAAGACCGTATCTTCGCTATTGGTTTTTATTACATGTCTGAATCTTTTCTTCAACCATGCAGGGACAAACTTTCTGATTTACACATTCCCAATACTATTTGTTGCTGTTTTGGGATGTATATACCTCCATCTAGGAGAGAAAGATGTTGGTCGCAGCAATGGAAGGTATATTATTTCAATTCTAGACAGACATAGTTGGTATAGGATCGGTGGTGGGGAAAATTACCCGTTTGGTCGAGTATGATCATGCTTTCATGGAAATAATGTTTTGGAAGTCGAAATTGTATATTACTCCGTATATGCATGTGTGCGCGTGTATGAAATATCCTCGATTTCGTCTCTAGTGTTTAAAAACAAGGGAAAATTTCAAAATAGCACATGATCTTTTATATAAATCACGTATAGGCACCTGACCTTTTAATATTATCAAAAAAACACCTGACATATTTAAAAACTTATCAATTTTTCACCCGCCGTTAACTTTCCATCCAAAAATAGATTGAAATGTTGATATGGCCTACATGGCTACATCTGGCCATTTGGAGGGAAACCAATATACATTTTGGGGAAAAATATATTACTCTACTGATTTCTCCCGCCAAAATCCATCTGAGAGGCCATGGAGTTCCAATGGTTTATTATGGAAGTAATGCTTATGAGACCTCATCTCGGTTATTGTAACTGTTTGTTTTTGTTGAAATAGTTATTGCAATTTTGAGATCAAATTTATGTGCCATTTTTTTTGGCAAAGCTTGAGATGGTGTGAGGCAAATGAAGGAAAAGAATAAGATGTTTGGGGATTTTGGGACATCCCCATTCCACTTAATTTTTTCTATAATTTTTAGTTTTGTTCTTATTTTAATTTTTTTTCGTATTTCTTAATTTTGGGCCTCACTTTTTTTGTTTTCTGATTCATCTAGTCAAGATGAATCAAAAAAGTAAAAAAAATTATATGTTTGCCCAAATATTTTGAAACATAGTCATTTTTTTTACTTAAAAGTGGTTATTTCTTAAAATATTTGGGTAAAAGTAAAAAAAAAAAATTCTTTTCCGATTCGTCTTGTCAAGATCAATCAATAAGTCACAAAAGGTTGACGCAAAACTAACAAATGCGAAAAAAAGAAAAGAAAAGAAAAACTAAATTAAAAGTTATAGAAAAAGTAAAAATAGTTGTTATTGAACTCCATGGCCCCACAGGTGGCTTTTGGCGGGAAAAATCAGTAGAATAATGTGTTTTTCCCCCAAAATACATATTGGTTTCCCTTCAAATGGCTAGGTGTAGGCTGTTTCATCATTTCCTTCTGTTTTTGGATGGAAAATTAACGGCGGGTGAAAAATTGATGGACTTTTAAATAGGTCAGGTGTTGTTTTGATAATATTAAAAAGTCAAGTGTCTATGCGTGATTTGTGTGAAAGGTCATGTGCTATTTTGAAATTTTCCCTAAAAACAAAGGGCGCGGCTATTTGCAGCCACGTATTTTCTCCCTCAGCTCGTTAAAAATTTTCAATTAGACTCGACAGTTAGTTGCCGAAATTGATATACATTTTCAGCATCCAATTACCGAAATATGATATTTTTTTCAACAGTTATTTACCCAAAATTCATGTTTGGTAGTTGTCCACCGAAAATTGAATATATTTTCGATATGTAGTTACCGAAATATAATCTTATTTTCAACAGTATTTACCGAAATGTTATTTATGATTTTCAACAACTACTTACCGAAATATAGTGGGCTACGGGAGAAAATAGGTAGCTGCGAATAGCCGGCCCCAAAACAAATCATATCTCACCCTAAAGCCCCAAAGCTTTCATGTTAAAGCTGGTGGTGCTGTGACTGGGCCGCCCCTGATCGTAGGCCCACCGCACTGTTCAATTCAACCTGAGCTGATTTCAGCTGGAGTTTGACTTGAAAATCACATCTAGAACCGATTAAGGATTGTATTCCTAACTCACTACTGGCGTTCCTTTCCTTTTCTTAATAGCACTGCGAAGAATTCTCGTTTAGCGCAATGGAGAAGGCCAGCATTTGTGAAGGGACCTTTGGGGATTGTTTCTTGGACAGAACTGTTCTTTCTATCCACATTCATAGCACTCCTTTTGTGGTCTTTCTCTGCCTATATCCACAGAATGTTTGCAAACATCACCCGACAATCCGCGGCTCAGATGGGAGAAAAAGTGTAAGAACAACTTCTACATTAGAATCATTTACTACCCATTACTTTTTCCATACATGGAGTTCTGCAGTCATAGAAATCGGCTGCAAAACCGGCAACAAAACGTATATGTGAGTCACGGTCGGTTTTGTATCTGCTGAGTTAGTACTTGTGTAATACCACATATTTGATTGAGGAGCTAAAGTGGAACCCAAATGGAAAATCCTGATGACTTAGTTTTTGGCAGATGGGAAGCAAAGTTAGAAAGTGCAGGGCTAATGCTGGGCCTTTTGGGAAACATTTGTCTAGCATTTCTCTTCTTTCCGGTGACCAGAAGTTCTTCGGTTATGCGGGTCATCGGCCTTACATCAGAGTCGAGCATTAAGTATCACATTTGGCTTGGACATATTACTATGACTCTCTTCACAGCGCACGGCTTTAGTTTTATCATCTTCTGGGCTAGTACAAATCAAATTTCCGAGGTACAACGTTCTCCATCTGAAGTATATGCAAATTAAACAGCAAATATTGCTATGGTATTGATTTTGTTCTCTATTGTATTTTGCAACAGAGAACTTATTTGGCAAGTTGGTTCCAAAATCTGTAAAATTTCTGAAACAACCCACGTTTTAAGAAACACTAACTTCATTGTTTATGTTCCCAAGAAATGAAACAGAAAATGCAGAACAAAAGGAAAGCAAACAGAGAAATTGAACATCATTTTTGGGGCTGACTCACACTTTTCTTTCCAAAAACCCAAATGGAACTAATTTTGCCATATGAATTAAATTCCACTTTTGGTAAGCGATTGGGGTGAAAGAGAAAAACCACCCTATGTAGCTTGCGTAGGAAGTTATCAAATGGGGTTGCCCTCTCCTCTTCTATTCTACTGGTTTCTGCACAGGCATTGCCTCTGCTACTCATGCTTTTTTTTGAACAGCAAAAAAATTTCATTAATCTTGAAATTGTTACAAGACTAATAGGATCAAGGAAACAACATCATATGGTAGAGAACAATGGATTCACACAAATTTTGTGGAATGCAGATGCTCAAATGGGAGAAAGTTTGGATCTCAAATGTGGCCGGAGAAGTAGCTCTGCTTGCTGGATTAGCCATGTGGAGCACAAGCTTTCCCTGCATTAGGCGCAAATTTTTTGAGCTTTTTTTCTACACTCATTACCTCTATATTATCTTCATTGTGTTCTTCATATTTCATGTGGGCTTCTCCTACTTCTGCATCACGCTTCCTGGTTTCTACCTCTTCTTGATTGATCGGTACCTACGCTTCTTGCAATCCCAGCAGAAGGCCCGCTTGGTTTCTGCCCGTATTTTGCCTGGTGAAGCTGTGGAGCTCAACTTCTCTAAAAGCCCAGGTAAATTCATATACTTCATCACAATTGTCACATGAAAAAAGCCCAGTTCAAAGGATTTAACTCCACTTTAGTAGAAAAGATTTTTACTGTGTCACCATTTGTCAGTCCTTTATTGGCAATGCTCCTCTCAGTCAGCTCAATAATATTTTCGTAGGAAAAAATCAAGATTGTTTTCATGAATACTGTTATCTATCATAGATAAAGTCTTCTAATCATATCAAGACGACTAAAACAATTACAAAGTACAGAGAATTTTTTAAATGTTTAGTTAGAGTAGTGAAAGGAACAAACAAACGGAGATGGGGGAAGTAAATTAAGAACATGAAAAGTGGACTTTGAGGTGGTAACTTACTGGTTTGTGTTATGCTCTTATTCTTCCATATTCCGGTCTCAGGATTGAGTTATAATCCAACAAGCAGCATGTTCATAAACGTGCCAGGAATCTCCAAGCTTCAATGGCATCCTTTTACCATTACCTCCAACAATAATACCGACCAAGACAGGTTAAGTGTCGTCATAAAAAGTACAGGAAGCTGGTCTCGATTGTTGTACCAACAACTTTCACAGCCTATTCCACCGGACCACCTTGAGGTCTCTGTTGAAGGACCTTACGGACCTGCATCAACTCATTTTTTCAGGTAAGTTAAAGGCATAACAACAAGCCTTATTAAAGTTTGGATGTACCGCTGTACTTGGATTATGGACTTCATAGATTTATAGAAGGAAAGGATTAGGTACACGAAAAAATGAGAAAAAAAAAAAAGTAAACTAAATTAACCGATTACTTGCTTTTCATATTATTTTCTTTTTCCCTCCACAAATACATGATCCAAACATAGCAGTAATGATTATGAGAAGATTTTCAGCAACAGAATTTAATAGACGAAATAACCCAACAACAAGCGTTCCAACTTGGAGGTACAAACACTGAGTTTTAAACCTATATATATCTTCTACAAGAAGTTTCAAAAATATTGCATTTCACCCATTTGATCTATAAATAAACAATGTAAAAGAGGCTAAAGTGCCAGTCGTCTCCTACTTTACCAAGCAAGCTTCAATACTTGGTTAGACATGTAAGATACATGTACTTGAGGAAGAAATATACCATGCAGGCACGACACACTAGTGTTGATAAGCGGAGGAAGTGGCATCACTCCTTTTTGCTCCATCATTCGTGAGCTCCTCTTCAGCACAAGCACAAGAAGTTGCAGCACAAAGCAGGTTCTCCTTATTGCTGCTTTCAAGAAATCTGTGGATCTCGCCATGCTAGACGTACTAGTCCCTGATGCCAACTACAACATTACTCAATTTCCCTTGCGGATTGAAGCATATGTAACCAGGGAGAAAGAACTCACTTCAGATGACCAAAAGCTCTTCCAAACCATATGGTTCAAGCCCAGTGCCACAGATGCACCAGTTTCTGCAATTTTAGGCTCCAACAGCTGGCTATGGCTTGGAGCTATAATTTCATCCTCATTTCTCACATTTCTTCTGCTCATTGGCATTGTTACAAGATACTACATTTACCCTATTGATCATAACACCGACATGAGATTTTCGTATGCAGAAAAATCAGCACTAAATATGTTGTTCGGATGTGTCTCCGTAGCTTTGGCTGCAACAACAGCTTTTATTTGGAACAAAAAACAGAATGCCAAGGAAATGATACAGATTCAAAACGTGGACATGCCAACGCCAATGGGATCTCCGGGACCAGGTTCATGGCTCTACAATGGGGAAAGAGAATTGGAAAGCTTTCCTCATGAGTCCCTTTTTCAAAACACAAAGGTGCATTATGGTGAAAGGCCTAATTTCAAGAGTAAGATACTCTCTTCATTCCTGTTTTCCCTCTTTTCTTTTTTCTTTTTTTTAATTTAACTACAGAAGAACCATTAATTAGGAGAACTCATCCAAATGCATTACTCAAAAATACAACAATGAGTAATTCCAAAGCACTATTCCATATATAGGAAAAAAACACTTAGAAGCACCTGTTAGGACCATCATTTTTACATAAATGTTATATATTGGTTCTGGATTCCTTACTTTTATTTTCCAACATTCATCATTAGCCAAATTTCATGCCAAAATTTCTCTTCCGTCATAGTCGTTGACCATTCTCATAAATCATAATCATAATTTATCAAGGACAACATTCCCAACTTATTTCAGAAAATGTTTCTACTCTCCACCAGATTAATGAAGTAGTTACCTTTTTTGAAACTGATAGGTCCCAAATTCAACCACCTCCTCTTATATACAGTTTTTCTTCTTTTCCGTCTGCTTAGAATTACTATGTACTACATCACCAGCCATCTGACTTTGGGGTAGCTGAAGTAGGTCTACTTTATTTCATTGTTTTTTAAAATGCAGAATTGCTACAAGAGTGTGAAGGATCTAGCATTGGGATTCTTGTTAGCGGCCCTAAGAAGATGGGGCAAGAAGTCGCAGCAATTTGCTCATCCAGTGAGGCGGATAACCTACATTTCGAATCAATCAGCTTTAGCTGGTGAGGCGGGGAGAAAGATTTTTCAATGGAGGTGGTGGGGGTGGGGGAGGGAAGATTTTTAAATTTCCCCGTCCACAGATGCTCCAACAGCGAATAAGAACGTTGGGTTTCCAATGTTTATCAATCAATTGTAGTCATTACAACTAAGGTCAAGAAAATCAGCTTTAGCTGGTGAGGTGGGCGAAAATATTTTTACAGTGTCTGCCCACAGATGCTCCAAAAGCTAAAACGAACGTAGGGGATCAGATGTTTATCAATCTTTATATTGTAGTCAAAACAACAAAGCTTAAGAAAATCATTCCCCCTCTGTTTGCACACGCATAACATGAAGAAAAAAAAAACAATGAAAAAAAAGAACATCAAAGACCAAAATCCAACAACTCGTCGAGAGAAGCCACTTTTTCCACACATATGACCACCAAAACTAGTGCAGAAATTCTGAAACACTATAGATTGTAAAAGGTTTCACCAATCCTAAAGTATGCGTGGAAATGTTTGCAAACTACGTAAACTAGCAATACCAAACCAATTGCCTACTCTACATCGCCAGACAATGGCTCTCAAAAATGAAGGTGAACAATCTCTGCTGTAAATTCTCTCGACCAATAGACGCCAAGTAGGAGACATGCACGGATGCAAATACTATCGTTCTTACTTTCTTTGTGCGGGGGTGAATGCGCATGGGCTATGTAAAAGAAAAAAGCGAGGATAACAATCTCAGAACTGGTACCTTCTTATCCTCCTCATGACTATTATCTCGACACAAGAAAGGGATGTGGCAGATTCCTTTTCTTATGTGGAAGGCTAGGAAGACGAATAATCCCTCCCAGAATTAATTCCTTTTCTTATGTGGTTGGTAGAGAAAGCATTTAGCAAAGCAAACTTCCAGAAAGAGGATCTGGGCAATAAAACTAATCAACCCGAACTAGCAGAACTCAAAGATGCCAAACCTAACGATGAAAGTCCGGGAGCAATATTTCTCAATTCTGTTTCAGCAACTTGTGTTATACTGTAGCAGTAACCGAGTAAGTAACCATTGCAGCAGTATTCTATTCGTTTCCGCATCATGAAAGGTTATAATTCCGCACTGGATTTCAAAAATTCGTTGATAAGAACTTAGAATAGAATGGAATAATCTTGAAGAGATGTGTCTGTCACCTGATGGTATCACTAATCTATTAAGAGAGTATTTCACAACACCATATATAGGTCCATAACCAAAGACAATGACCATTCTAGCTATTTACTTAAATCCAGGAAACATTGACGAATCGGTCTAGCATGAATTCAAAACTTCACCCATTAGGATGATCTGAAGTTTTAATTCCGAGTTTGTTCGACACTGCCCAAATACAAATTGTCGCAGCAACGTACCACTGAACCACCAGCAGCCATCTTTCACTGATGCAACCACTGCCGTTGAGCACCACCCAAATCTCCAAACGTTTGTTTAGGGCTGATTTGACTGGCAAGGGAGCAATGAAGCTTCGAGTTAGTCGGCAGCCGTGTTAGTTGTAGTAGTGAGGTTTCAACCCCAGTTGGACTAGTAGGACATGGGAATACATTGCGTTTGCCGTCTACCACTTCACTTGCACTTTGTTTCGATTTTACTTGAGCCCCACTATCAGATGGAGAAATTAGTCCCCCAGAATTAATCAAAATCCACGCAAATTACCACGCGGCATCCTTTATCGATGACGTAACTACGGAAGTGCCTCTAAAAATTCAAACGCATATAAACTCGGTTCGTGATTTGTTCAAACAGTTAACAATCATCGACAGAACTTCTCAAATAGTTTCAAGAATCGGTCTAATTCAGTTCCTTCTTTGGTTCCTCGAGTCTTGGGTATTAGAGGAGTAGCTGTTTTGATGTATGTTCCTCATTGAATCTTATGGACGTTTTAGGGTTACGTTTTTTTTTGTAACAATTCGAAAACTAAACTAATTTTACGAATACATATATCCCTTTTATGTTCCTCTGTTTTTCATAGTTTCGTTAGAGATGCACCCCACATGGGAATCAGAGGAGCTGTAGTACACCCGCTGCTTTACACCGTGTAGTGCGGCCAATCCGACCGTCTATCTTAGTGTAGACGGCTTGGATTTAATCTGAGCTCGTACAAATTCTAGCCGTCCATTGTTCGAATGGAAATTCAAGCAGTCCATTGCCGAGATGGACAATCGGATTGGCCGGGTGCACTACGGCACCCCCAGGCCCCCCAACATGGGTCAGGGGTTGGTTGTTCTTTCTCGTTTTACATTACATTGATTCGTCGTAATGGGAGAAATTGAAAAAGTATAAAAATATTGATTGAAATTGAAAACAACGAAAAAGACAACGAAAATATTTTTTATTGTCTTATACAGTTCATATAAGACAACGAAAAAACCCAAAACCTCCCCAAAAAAAATTGGAATGGGGTGCTATAGTCCACCCTGCACTACATGGATCTGGTGATCCATTTCGGCATAGATAACTCGAATTTAATTTGAGTTTCTACAAATCTGAATCGTTTATTATTCGGATTAAAATTTGAGTCATTTGTTAACGAAATGGATAGCCGGATCAGCCGTAGTACACCATGAAGAGGTGCACTACAACACCGATTAAAAAAAAAAAAAAGGGTTAGGTTAAAGTGAATTAGAGCATCTCCAACCATGTTTCATTTCTTTATTTTGGAGAATCTTCTTCTCCAATCAAGTTTCATTTTTTTATTTCTTTAGTTTGGAGAATCTTCTCCCTCCATTCATAATTCATTTTTGCATTTTTTTCAAAATGAAGATCAACTTTTGATTCCTGTACGAAGAATCATTCAAAAGTGAAGAATCTTTTTTACTTTCTTCTTCCTTTTAAAATGGAATACCATTTAGTATTACTGGTAATTGTCCGCGCCGAAAGGGACGGCACAAACACATTTTAAAAACGACTAAAATGAATTATCCTTCTCTAGTATTTTTTTTGATAGGCTATCACTCTCTATTGTTGACCTTCCCTGCCAACAAGAAGAGGAGTAACTGAAAACAATATGAATGTATAATCAAATTCCGCTGCTCCTTGTTGCCATCCTCCGCCACAATCAACTCTCTCTCTCTCTCTCTCTCTCTCTCTCTCTCTCCACGAGTAGAGCACCAAAAACCACCATGTTCCATCGACCAACACACAACCACCAACCCATCCATCTGTCTTTGCTATTCTCGCTGGAAACTTGTGCCACCATGTGCGACCAACAGAAACCACCATCGACGGCTAAAAACCGCCGAATGACACCAGAAAACACCATGACCACCACCTGTGACCACCAGAAATAGCCGTCAGAAATTTGGGTTTGGGGCTCCCTTGATTTGGTTTGAGAAATTTGGGTTTGGGTCTTCCCTTGATTGGATAAGGGCTGGAGATGCTCCAAACAAATTCTAGCTATTTTGTTTATAATGGCGACTACGGATCAATCCATTACTCCTATCATATCATTGTCAAATACGGGTTTGCCGGACGAATAATCTAGCAAAAGAAATAAAAAATGAAAAAAGATATCAAACAAATGAGATATTATTGAATAGAGTGATCCTTGTCTTAACATAATTTGTCCATAATTCAACAAAGAAACAAGCACCCTGCCGTACTACAACCATTCCGTACATTGAACTAAGAAAGTAGAAACTGTGAGATAGAGTATATATAGTGAAAGGGTAACACATCAAAATAGTTATTAGTAGAAAACTGCCATAGGTTTGATGTGGCCATTGGGTGGCAATCAAATTAACTACTGAAATGATTATCAGTAAAACTTGATAAGCAATCTGAAACAACAATTAATTCAACTCTCAAAGTCATCGGCATTTTAGAAGAGAACGGAAAGCAAATAATCATAGAGTAAGCACGTATCAAAGTCCTTGTGGCACGATACGAACCACTCCATTTTAGTATATATTTTTTTATAGGGAGACACTGAATCAAATAAGATAGCAATTGAAAAATAGAATAACACGATATCCTATGATACTACTAATTATCATTTTGGCTATTGAGAAAAATAAACTGATGTCCATACTTGTTTCACCTCTCCCAAGTTACTAGGTGGTGTTCCGGTTTTGTGGAAAAAGAACTTTTAGAAAAAGAAGGTAATTTCAAGCTCAAAAATCATGCGTTTACACAAATAATTTTTCTATCAATATGGATCTTGTTTGATAGATCTCATTGAGATCTTTTATACGGTGCAAAAAAAATAGAAAAATTATTTTTCATTTTCATTATATTTGAGTTTGAAATTTGAAAAAAAAGTACTTTTTCAAAAAGAATGTAAAGTGGAACACCCTATTTAACCCACTTGCATCCGAGAATGAGCTAAAATGAATCAAAACCCTTCTTATCCGGCAATGCATGTTTGTTTCCCTTAACACAAGTCTGAAGAAAATAAATGAAATGAACGCAATACAACATTGGAAACAAGTTTTGTTATTTTGATCCTGATTAAGTTACTTGATCGATATATGAGCTGTTATATTATTTTGGGCAAAGTACGGATTACCTCCCTGTGGTATGGACCTTTGGCAAATGACCTCCCTGTGTTTTATTAATGACCAACTTGCCTCCTTATGCTTTTGGACTAAAGTGCAACACAAACTCCGTTAACAGAAAATACAAAATGACTTTAGTACCCCTGTACTTTAGTTGGGATAAGTTAACTCTATATCTATGCTTTCTCTCTCTCTGTCACTTAAAAAACGTAAATTGACAAGAAATTCCAATTTTTTTTTCTAATTATGTTGCCTAATTCATTTTGCATTTTGATTTTTACAATTTATTAGAGTATTTTGTCTAATTGTAAATTTGTTAGGGTATTTTCTTCTTACAAAACTGGTTCAAGCTATGTTTAGGGCCTTTGGGCAAGAAAATTTTGCCCTCTTTTGGGTATTTCCTATTTTTAATCCATCTTTTCTTGTTTTTCAAAAAAAAAAAATTCCATCTTTTTCTTGTGGATGCGAGATACATAATAAGGGGAAATTGAACAAGAGAGGGAAAAAAACAGAGGGAACAACAATTACGGAAATTGAAGCAAAAACCACCAAAAATTTCTCAATCCAAATAGAGTTAGAAATTTCTCAATCGCAGCCACCAGTTTTCAATATACATACGTACACATGCATCAAGGCAACGGGGTCCGATTGACGGCCATTCCCATTACTCAATCACGGAGAGGGGAGGCGAGAGAAAGAGAACCAAAAGGGAGAAAGAGAGAGATTTTTCAGTAGAGAGAGAAGAGAGGGCTTGGACGGCGCCAGAGGTCCGACTCTCAAATTGCCATGGCTGCTCGCCGAGTGCTGTGCCTGATATATATGGGTGTGTGGGTGTGCAGTGTGCTCTCTCTCTCTCTCTCTCTATATATATATATATATATGTGTGTGTGTGTGTGTGTGTCTATATAAATGTTGTATAAATACATAATGGAAAGTGAGAGGGAGAGAGAAAGAGAGATTACCGAGAGGGGAGAGAGAACCAGTCGGGGAAGAAGATGAACATGCTGGGTTTACTTTTCTTTTTAAATTTTCTTTGTGTCTTGAGTAATTTAGAAGATGAACAAGGGGTATGACTGTCCTATTACCATGCTACTTGTGGAGAAAAGCACGAGTTTTCAAGCCATAAATGCACTTGCAGCGCGTGAGGTGCACACACCGTTATTTTGGACGGAATATGTAACCGTTGCACTTTACTCCCAAACCATAGGGAGGCAAATTGGTCAATAGAAAATGATAGGAAGGTTATCTGCAAAATAGTCAAACCACAAGGGGGTAATCTATACTTTGCCCTATTATTTTTATCAAAATTTAACTCCAAGTTTGATTGACAAAAGGGACATAAGTTTCAGACAAAAAGAAATAAACATAGGCTCCGAGGAGGAGGAGGAGATGGACGGGAGGTGTGGGTGGGAGGATCCCAGCCCTTGATTTGGGAGCACCTCAGTTGGCTCAATCTTGGCCCTAAACTGGACCAAACAGGTTTTAACCTGACTGGACTGGATCCGAGCCCAATAAAATAGTCTTCCCATGATTATTGAGACTCCCACAAAAATTCCGAAAGACATTTGGTATGCATTGATCTTGTAAGTAGTATCGAAAATAACAATGCCCAGGAGACCAAAATATATTGAAACTTGCAATCTTCTTCTTTTGCGATTTTGCAGTATTGCAAAAGATCCATTGCATCATTGGCATCTTGCTTCTTTCTAAAATCTTAGTAAAAAGGTTACGTACATCTTTTTCTAAAAATGGAAAATAACCATGGTTGATATGTTTCTCAAGCTCCATGACCCGCATAACTGAAAGGCCTCCTTCTTTGGGCAAGAGGATACGCTTTTCATCCTCTTCCGTTATAGTACGATTAATTTGATGGCAGGAATCGGGTTTTTGAAGGGGATAATAACCCATGGTTGTGATCAACAACAAATGTAGTGACATGCCATTCTTGTGGACAAATATCAAAAGATTTTCGTAATTTGATGATCCATATTTCAATTATAATTTGTTACGTTGTTCTTTGGAAGGATCCACAATTTTCAAACGCGTCTTTCTTTCACGATAGCAAAAAAAAGTCTCGCCTTTTATCTTCTCCGATCCATTTTTTTGTGACAAAGCGCCTTTTTGGATGGCAAAACCATGTCTATTGGCATAAATTTTATACAAAACGAAAGCCTCCTCTTCACTGAAAAAACATTGCCCGGGAAAAGGTTGAAAATCATTTTTCACTAAATTGTTCATTTCTTCGACACTTTCACCGGATTCTATATATATTTCTGTCTTATTGAGGAATCTCATTCAAGTCAAAATTATTTATTCTTTTCATTTGGTTTAACTAAGTCCAAACATTCATAATCCATTGTCCTACAAATTAAAATACCAATATCTTGTGAAACTAGCAAAAAGAGGAACTCTCTATCCAATAAAATAATATAAAATTCTTTTCAAATAGCTCCAAAAAAAATGAAAATGAACATAAAAAAAAATTCATACTTCGTAATGTCCTTAGGAAAATGAATCTAACGAGCTTGAGAACACTAGGTATTTTTTTTCGTTTGATGGATGTTCTGTTGAGCATTTGTTTCTTATGAAAAAGAAAACGGCGCCAAGTTCTTACGAAAAAGTTCCATATGAAGAGTCATATATATGGTCAACTAAGATTTCACTCCAAAACAATAGTTGCTTTCTCCTCTTAAAGATTGAAGAATAGGAAGAGTGTCCTATGGTTATTTTGTCATTCTAAATATTGTTTGACTTTTTCGATGAAGTAGCTAGTTTATATTCTCTCAATGTTGTTATCATATTGGAATGGGTATAAGAAAATGTAATTAAAGTATTTAAAGAACCTTTAAGTACTTGTGCCCCAGAGACACCTTATGGCATTTGCCTTAAGCGAAAGATAAAATTTGTCATTGCAGCATTAATTTCTTACTTACTGATTTCTAATTTGCAGTATTATTCCCATTCCGCTAAGGGAAATAAGTACTTATTTTTCAAATAAGTATTTTTTTTAATTAAATGTGAGATATATTATGAGAGAATGAATTGTCTCATAAAGCAAAAAATAAGTATGTAAAAAATAAAATATCTTAACGGAACAGGGCCGACTTTTGATGAATGGCTTTCCCCAATGCCTTACATACGGTTAGATAATTATTTGGTCTGTCAAACTGCCAGAGCGAAAAAGCGATAATGAATGATTAATTGTGTAGTAATATAGATTTGACAAGATGTACCACATATTATAAATTATTATGCAACGATTTTATAAAATAAAAAAAAATGTGATCGACGGCAATTAAGTTTTTGTATCTTGTATATTTTCATTTTGTTTGGTCTAAAGTTGATATCAATGTAGTAAAAAAATATTTAATACTTTCGATAGAGTCAATGGAGATTAGATTTTTTTTGTTATTTCACACTTAATATTGCATTCTAATCCATTTTAAAAATTATATATTTAATACTTTCGATAGAGCTAGGCCATGATACGTGCTCCTTCAATTCCCCTATGATCCCTCATATTGCCTTGTTATAGTTTCTTACTATTCGTTTTGGCTGCTGATTTTGTCACTCCCTTGCAAGTGTATTTTTGCACTAAAAATACATTTGCAGAGAAGTGACTTTAACAAAAAAGGGAGTGGCAAAATCATTTCCCTTCGTTTTTTATAAATTTATATAATTCTAGCAATTATACATGCGTTTACCATCTCTAGTTTTGTTGAAGTTATTTATTTAATTACAAACCATATCTAATCGATCGATACCAAAAAAAAAAAATCGATACCCATAGACTCTTTGATGACACAACAATCGTACATAGAAGGCAAATCGATCGAAAAGCAGATCTTGATAAGATAGAGTGAATCCAAAAATTCATCATCAAAGAGATGTAATGATAGATTTAGAGAAGAGAGTATCAGGTTGATGAGTTTGATAGAGTTAATTTGAAGTGATGATGGCTGTACCTGCGAAACCAAAAATCTAGCTAGTTGCTACGTACTGTAATAAAGAAAATTCCCATTGCAATCTAACCGTATCTTCAACCATATTAGTTTTTAGTCCCGCAAGGACCAACCAGCAAGGCTTGATCCTTGTGGGTGACCGATAGCAAGTGTGCGTTGAAGATATGGTCAGATTGCAATAGGGTTTAATTATGCGGTTCAAATTTTTATTCCGACCATTACCAATGCGCAATAAGAATAATGGAGTATAAACTTTAACTTTTGTACCTAGCTATCTAATGAATAAGTCCAGTTAACCGGCCAATAGAACTCGTTAGTCTCTTTTTCTCAAGAGAAACTCGTCATCAAGTTCTCGATCATTAAGAATCTGTCATCTTCCATGTCAAATAAATAGATACTTCGGATACTTTGACCACTTGATTCCCTTTCAAAGTATCTCACAGAATAGTGTATCTGCAATGGTATAGCCACTAAATGAGTATTTCGGAATCCAATATTCTAATCACTCCAAGAAAATCAACAAATTAAGTAAACTTTAGGTTGATTTTGTTGTCCTCTTGATTTTGTTGGTCGACCAATCAAAACGATGGGCTGACCATGTCATCACATGAGGTGGCAACGTAACATTTGACCACACGCTTTTAAAAATTATTTTGGTCCTTAACGACTTGATCACCAACATCGATATCGATTTTCTGCCTCCGACAAACATCCACATACTCTTTTTCTTAATTCTATGAATACGACGCTTGCCCTTTCGGTACAATATTGAAGATTGCGAATCTAACAACCATCGTAGCACTGGTTGACCTATTATGAGTTTTAACAACAAATATCTCCACTTTTTTTCAGCTAGAATTCTCATATATGTACTCGAAGAAATCTTCAATGTTCAGAATTCAATCGCTCTAATATTTCTTCAAAATACTCGTAGCCACTGAATTTAGCTAGGTAAATAATCATACTGCAGGAAATCAGGATGAGCATATATATATTTTGTGGGGCTAGATAGCTGTCAATTGTAAATGAGACAAACCATCGAATCCATGAGCGCATCTCAAAATTCACAAGAAAAAGAGAGAGAAACTCTCTAATTTAGTCAATGAAATATGTTTTTGATATGCCCGTAGGATATAGAAGATTCTTGACAAGGAAACACTTTAGAAAGCAAAAATAAAAGACTAATGAAAGTAATGATTTTTTATAAGCAAAAATAAAAGACTAATAAAGATTGTTAACTAATAAAAACATGTCAAAACAAGTGGCACAAAGTTAAAGTTTCTAGACCAAGTCATTACGATCATATGGTTTCGATAAAAAAACCATTAACACCTTGTACTGCGGCTACATCAGTGCCACAAGACCGGATACTCTCTCATGTGAAGTCCCTCTCATGTGATCCTCTGATGTGATGCACTACGTAGTGGCACATCAACCATAGGGTTTCGATAAACAAAAATCCTTAACACATTGTTCTGCGGCTACATCGGTGCCACAAGACTCTCTCATGTGAAGTCCCTCTCATGTGATCTTCTGATGTGATGCACTAGGTAGTGGCACATCGACCATAGGGTTTCGATAAACAAAAATCCTTAACACCTTGTTCTGCGGCTACATCGGTGCCACAAGACCGAATACTCTCTCATGTGAAGTCCCCTCGGCCCTCATGTGATCCTCTGATGTGATGCACTAGGTAGTGGCATATCAACCATGCAACAAATCACACAAAAGTCTACCTCTCGTCGCTCTCATTCACCTTTCTCTCACCGCTCTCAATTTGCCGTCCAAAACGATCCGGGTTTTAAAAAAAGTCTTCCCTGAAAGAGCTTTTTAAAATTCGAACTATTGATTGCCTTGATGAAGAGTAAGATAGAGCACTAAGGTGGGGGAGCGGTAAAACAGGGCGGTGGGGTAGACTTTTTGCAAATCACAGGCTAGGCCCTGTTTCGCTAAGGGTTAATCTTAAACAATACGGAGTAAATACTTATTTGCAATTTTTAAACTTAAAAATAATGTATTTACGAAACTAATTTTTTAAAAGATCTCACCGAAATCTATCAAACAAGATCCATATTGCACAAAAAAATATTTCAAGAAGTCCATAGATTGAAAATTATAAATAAGTACCTATTTTTTAGAAACTCTTAACAGAACACAATAGATTACACTTTCACTTGGATCTGGAGGGGGGGACCCAATTCTTGTCACCAATCCCCGTCTCATGCCCAAAAAAAAAAAAAAAAACAAATCCTCTGCTCGTGTTGCACAAAAGGTTTTGTACCATGTACAGTGTAAAAGACTTTTATGAACTGAAGTTTTTAGCACCAATAAAAACAGTTTTGACATTACCACTAACCCAAATTGGATTATTCAAACTTTTGTTCTATTTAGACAGCTAATTTTTAAATTAGGGATAAGAATTGGGGTTTTCCTATTCTAGTGATTGATCACTACCGATGGTACAAAAACAACATATCCATGGTTTTAAGATTTTCCTGTGCTCCCCTCCAGGCCTGATTACCACTTTTGCCCACCAGTTGTCTTCCGATAAGTCGTAAGAATCATGTTAATTATTAGTCAATAATCAATATTACTTTTTTTTTTTTTTACAATCGATAATGGAATTTTTATTAATGTAGAGATGAAACATCATAAGTAGCTTATCTATGAACCCAGCTCGGAAAATTACATTGCCAAGTTAATGGGGAGTCTAAAGATATGGCATATTTGACTAGAGCATTAGCCAACCCTATTACCAATACGAGGAACAAATTGAAAAGAACAAAACGGAAAACAACAAGTAAATGAAATCGTATCCCTAACAATAACTTCCAGGCATGCTTTAATCTGACTTTTGCATTGCAACATATTGACCACTGCTTGTGCATCACCCTCCACCACATAGGATCTTCCAGTCATGCAAATAGAGCAGTCCAAAGCCATCCGAAATCCCTCGGCTTCCACAATTTCCGCTGATGATCTGTTTGGAATTGGCACAGCCATAGCACCCAACAACTTTCCTTCATGATCACAAATCACCACCCCCACACCTCCTTTACACGTCCCAGCGGCAAAGGCTCCATCCACATTAATCTTCAAGAAGCCAGGTTCCGGCGGTTTCCAAAGACACCTGTTAATCAATATTACTTCCATTACCTTTGTTTCTTACACTTCTGTTGATTTTTCTACGTAGAGAATTTCAGTTAAATAAAAGATATCGCTTAAAAAAGTTTAATTTTCTCGCACAATATTTAAGTCTCAGATTTTCTTGGAAGAAAAATAGTTTAGTATTTGGTATATATAAGTCCAAAACAGGGTTCAGTTTTCTAAAATGAAGGAGGAACAAAACCAGTTTTGGGATTTGTCGGCGCAACTGGATAAAATTAAGGCAAATAATTTTGACAATTCACTTTTTTTATGATAGCACTTCAAAATTTATCTTTTAGTGTAAAAAAATATACATAGCAAGGCACACTAAAAGACAAATTTTAGAGTGTCATCATAAAAAAAGTTTAGTGCCAAAATCATTTTCCTAAACTTAACTTTTCTTTGAAAAAAACAGCTAGTGTACGTATATAAACAGGGTGGAATTGGGGATTAAAAAAAAAAATATTGGGGTAATTTTTTTTTTCCGTGGACCCAAAAGATTTTAATGGATTTTTGCTCTTAACAATTCTGTGCATGTTGCCTAGTTTTCTTAGGCCGGCTGTAGGCTACGTTGCTTTTGTTGTTTCGGGGGAATGCCCCATTGTTCTTTTGTAGCTTTTTGCGCTTTTGATGGTTTAATAAATTTGCTTACCCAAAAAAAAAAAAAAAGATTTTAATGGAAGGGTATCTCAGCCTTTGATTTGCTACATGGGCAACACTCCCTAGTGTGTCACACGAGAAGATCAAGACATTCCCTAGTGCGTCACATGGGACGATCCGAACTCTGGTGTGTCTAGTACTAAAGTTGTGGCTACGGATGGATCAATTATGTACATGTATATATACATGCCCATATTTTTTGGAATTTTGGAATGAACAGGAGGAATTAAAGTTTATTAATTTGATGTTTCTTTATTTGACCTTTTCACAGATTATAAGGATTTGTCTCTTTTTCCCCAAAAAAGTTTTTTTTTGGGGTCACCAGGAAAGAAACTTCTTGAAAGTCATTCAACTGATCAGGCATTGTTCTGCTAAGATTCTTATTTTTTTAAGTACTTATTTTCTATTTTATGAGATAAATCATTTTTAATTCAAAAAATAAATACTTGAAAGTGCTAAGAGACAAGTCATTCTCTTAGCGGAACGGGCCTTGAGAGTAAATTAATTAATTACTTGTATGCTCTAATAACGCAGAACTTCAAAGAAACTTTTTGGTCAGAAAAGTTTCTGTAGAATAAAATCTACCGTATGTGTTCCTACCTGAAGTGTAAAGATAGCGGCTATGTTCGTTTGAGAGTTTAGTTTAGTTTAGTTTTAATAGTAGGTGGAGAGAGAAATAGGGTAATGATTGAAAATAGGGGTAATGATTGGAGAGAGATAGAGAGAGATGAAAAAGTAATAATTGGAGAAATTGGGTAATGATTGGAAAAAGAAGTAGGGTAATGATTGGAAAACAAAATAAAAACACTTCCAAACTTCTAAACGAACATAGCCAGCCTTCTTCTTTGGCAGGTTTTAGATTAGTGCTTTTTGGCCTAATCTCGGTCTCTTTTATCCTTTATCTTTGTTTTGACTCTGCTGTGTACCTTGCTTTTTTAATTAATTGAATTTCTAACGTACCAAAAAAAAAAAGTGTAGAGAGATTATGAGCTTCTTAGGTTGATCATAGTTTTTCTTTTTCTTTTTCTTTTTCTTTTTCTTTTTTCATCTCAATTGCATACCTCATTTTTTGTACTTAAAAATTAAAAATAAATGGCCAATCTAACAACTTAGATTATTTAGATGGAATAAAATTGCTTTATGGCCCCGTTTATAGCTTTTTAGATTATTCGCTTAATCAAATTAAAAGAAGTTATAAATTAATGTGTTTGTTATAACTTTTAATAAGTTGAAGAAAAGTTTAAAATGTTTTCTTGAATATTAAGCCAGTAAAATACTAGCTTTTTATAAACAAAATATCTAGATTGTCCTTATTCACTTTAAATATTCTTTTGTCCATTCATGTAATATTGTAACAACTTAGAACAAGCTATAAAAGTCAAATAAGTGATTATTCATTCATGTAATATTCTTTTATTAGCTCTTTTTTTTAAACATATAAGCTAAATAGGTTAAATTATAAGTGCTAGCAAATGAGGCCTATATATATCTGCTTCTTCACAATCCTTTCCACAAATGAAGATAAAAAGATTGAAAAATTTTTACCTATGAGAAGGTATTCAACCCTTCTACTTAAGGGTATGTGCTCCATTAATACATAAATCTTTTTTCTTTTTTTTGGCGAAGGCTGAAAGGTTCGCAAAAAATTATTTGGCTAACCATTTTTTTACATAAGATAACTAATGTACGGAATAGATTTTAAGTATTACTTACATCATAGTCGACATAAACTGGATGCTACCCTTAAAAATTCCAAAAAATTCAGGAGTCGTAGATCCATGACGCTCATGATCAAAGATTTTTTCTACGAGAAGTAGCTGTGTGTTACTATAAAATATCATATGTAAATTTGATTCTTCCTATATAAACTCCACGAGGCCTTCTCCGTCACACACAGAGGGAGAGAGATCGAGAGAGAGGGATGGATTCGGTGGAAAAAAGAAAAACTTGTAACGAATGGACCGACGTGGAGATGGATTCGCTGATCATCAAAAAGGAAAAATTAGGGATGGATTATTCAGCACCACCGGAAAAAAGAGAATTTCGTAATGAAGGGATGGAGATAATACGATTAGCCCTAATGCTATTGATGATGGTGCTTTTTCTTGGGCACATAATGGTTTGGATAATAATGCCCGTTAACACATATGGGCTACTCTATTTGCCTGATATTTATGCTAAGGGAGAACAAGGTTAGATTTCGTCATTTGTTTGTTTTTTCCTTTTAACTATGGCTCCTCTCCGGTAACTGTTTTTGCCAGCCCAACATTTTTTTGACGATACAACAATACAAGAGTAGTATCTTTTCGGGAATATGTTTTTTTTTGGAATTCACACTTGTGAGACAACTTCATGTATGGTCCGGGACAGTTATACCGAAGAGGATTCACTTTTTTTCTTTTTTCTATCTGTTAGTTATTGTACTTTCTCTTCTTCAACTGTGCAGGTGCAGACTTTATTCTTTACTCATTCCCCATCCTAGCAATTGCTGTTCTGGGATTTTTGTACCTCGATGTAGGAAAGACAGACGTTGGTCACAACAATGGGAGGTATTTTACGTCGAATTCTAAGTATATATATGCGCGAATTTAATGGTATTTCTGCAGTACTTGGGGTTATGATCAATTTTTCAATTTAAAGCGGGTATATGGGATCCGTAATTAGGTGAAAAATTATCCGTTTGACCGTATGCGATCGTCCTGAAAGTAATGATTTTGTGAGGGTGGGTTTGCCCTAAATTAACAGAAACGTTTTTTTTTTTTTTTCTAAATCTTTGTCGGTCCATAATTTTTATATTTTTCCGATTTTTTTGTCAAGACTAATACATAATCCGGCGAAAAGCTAAACAAGTTACCAAGCACAAATTTTTTGGTCAACATTTATGTGCATCAGTGGAGAGTTAACAAGCACAATATCTCTCTCAGTGGCGGCTCAAAAAGTACATTTTTTACTATAGCTTTCTTAACCAATAATTCATACACAAGATCTCATATAACAGTATGTTTAGTGCAATCGAGAACTTCAAAAACATGCACAAAATTAAGATTTCAGTTGTCCTCATGAGTTTTCATATTTTGAGACGTGCAGTATTAAATTGTTCACATGAGTTGTCCTTGATTCTTTACGAGAAAAATTGAGGCGAATATGTTGGCATATACCTTTTTATAGATATATTCTTTCTTGTTTTGTCTCGATTATCAAAATTATATATGGCAAGAATATTTGTTGTAGTACTCCTCAACCCAAATAAAAATTAATTGTTCAAGTCAATAAAGATTCGCTTAGAAAATCTTGAGGATCAACCATAAAAGAAAAAAAATAGATAGATTTACAACATAGTTCAACTTTCTTTAGAGAGATTTGACCATAATTTTCATAAACTAAACAAAGAAAATATTATAAGTAGTTAATGTTATACTAATTTAAGTCAATCCATTTATACTGTAGGCAATGTATATATTATGCCAATAGATCATTCCTTTCTCTTTCATCATTTAGATTTTGTCATTACGAGCATGAACTTTATTTGAGCAAATTTATTACATGTGGAATTATAAATTAACTGGGACGATAATTGGTGCTCATAATTAACGTATTGAGCACAACGTCAAAAAAGAATCTAAAATAAAATTACTACCTTAGAAGTAAATTCCAACAACAAAAAAGGTTAAAAACCTTGGGTGAGTCTGGTGACCCAAGTCACCACAGGGACGTAGCCACCTAAAACTACGCCGTTTTGCGTTTGCAAAAAGTTAAAAGAACAAAAAACTGTAACAACCTCTTTGTTGGAAAGCTGAGTAAAAAATTAAGTGTTCAAATTATCAATCCGTTTGAACGGGTGTGAAGATTTTATTTCTCTGATCATTTTATCCGGAAGGCTCATAATTAATTTTTGGCTCTAGAGCTCTCGTTGGTTAGTCTTAAGAGATATTTAGTTCTATTACTTTATTAGGGCTAATTAACGAGAGTTCTAGAGTCAAAAATTAATTACTCCCTCCGTCTCTTAATGTTTGGCATTTTCAGGAATGCGTGCCATTTTTAAATTGCATATATCTTTTAATTCATAATATTTTAGGCGATTTTTTAAACTTTGTTTAATAGAACAAATTAAACTCTATCAAACAAGATCCATATTGCTTATAAAAAATATTATGGATTAAAAGATATAATCAATTTTTCCGTAAGGCTGGAATAGTGAAAGTGCCAAACATTATGGGACGGAGGGAGTATGACTATTTAGGATAAAATGATCATAGAAATAAGATTTTCGCACCAATTCAAACGGATTGAAAATTGGAGCACTTAATTTTTCAACCATATTTTTTAATATATAAACAACCTAAAGATGGTTTAAAAATTAAGTGCTCCAATTTTCAATCTGTTTGAACCGGTGCGAAGATCTTATTTTTATGATCATTTTATCCTAAAGGGTCATAATTAAATTTTGACTTTAGAGCTCTCGTTAATTAGCCCTAATAAAGTAATAGAACTAAATATCTTTTAGGACTAATTAACGAGAGCCCTAGAGCCAAAAATTAATTATGATCCTTCAGGATAAAATGATCAGAGAAATAAAATCTTTGCACCCGCTCAAACAAAATGAAAATTTGAACACTTAATTTTTTACTCAGCTTTCCAAAAAGAGGTTCTTACAGTTTTTGATTCTTTTAACCTTTTGCAAACCCAAAACGGCGTAGTTTTGGGTGGCTACACCCCTGTGGTGACTCAAGTCACCACAGGCCCCCCGGATCTACGTATATAATACGATGTAGTTAGAAGTAACATTTATTTGGGCGAATTAGTTTTTAATTTCAATTGCCTGAACAAATAGCCTTGTTGATATCTGAAAATAATCTTAAATTACAACAAAACCCCATGGTAGTGCCATAGGGTGCTTGGTAGCGGTGCCGAGCGGTCGATCTAACCGTTCGTATAGACAATCGACGGCTCGAATCTTAATCCGTACAATAGACGGTTCAAATTTTAATGCGTTCGGATTTGATCCAAGTCGCATAGATAAACGGCCACTCGACAGCGCTGCCAAACATTCCCACTTGGCAGCATCTCCCAATCCCATATTACACCACTGTTTGAGCGCACTTCCACAACTACAACACCCCTGAGGCCTGAAGGGTCTTTCTTTTTTGGCTTGAAGGATAGTATATCTTGCTTACCCATTACTGAAGTTCCTTTTGTTGCTCATAATAGCTTTGCCAAGAATTCTTATTTAGCACAATGGAAAAGGCCAATCTTCGTGAAGGGACCACTGGGGATTGTTTCTAGGACAGAACTGTTCTTTCTGTCTGCATTCGTACTTCTCCTTTGCTGGTCATTCTCTGCCTATGTACACATGTTCTTCGGAGACGTCACCAGACAACCCAATTTTCCGATGGGAGCCAAATTGTAAGAACACCTCCTTGATTTGAATCGACTAAGTACCCTTTAATCAAGATACAGAACTATTCTACTGTCAAAGCCGTCGGCTACAAAAACCGGCCACAAAAGGCATACGACTCATGTCATGTGTACCTATGCGGTTTCTGTGGTCCGTTTCTGTATCAATCTGTTGAGTTACTTCGGTAGTACCTTCGTATTTGATTAGATTGAAGAGCTAAAGTGGACCCTAATTGGGAAATCTTGATGATTTTTGACAGATGGAAAGCAAAAATGGAGATTGCGGGGCTAACGCTAGGCCACGCAGGAAATGTTTGTCTGGCTTTCGTCTTCTTTCCGGTGACCAGAAGTTCTTCGCTCTTGCGGCTGCTTGGCCTTACGTCGGAGTCGAGCATCAAGTACCACATTTGGCTCGGGCATATTACTCTGGCTCTCTTCTCAGCACACAGCTTATATTTTATCATCTTCTGGGCAAGTACGAAACAACTTTCCCAGGTACACCACTTCTCCATCTGAGCAAATATTCACTTTGGTATCTGATTACTTTTGAAAGACAGAGAAAACTTGTTAGGCAAATAGTTGCCAAAACTGTTTATCAGAAGAAAAAGAATCTGAAACAACCCAAGAAACACTGAGCTCGTTGAAACGAAAAAAATTTGAAAACAAAACGAAAGAATGCAGAGAAATTCTACCATGCTGCTGGAATTGGTAGGCTGACAAATTTTCCAAAACACAGGGAAACTTAACATCCGAAAGTGCAGTTATGAAAATTTTCCAAAAAATCTCTAAACGAATAGAAAACAAAGGATTCACACAAATTTTGTGGTATGCAGATGCTCGAATGGGCGGAAACTGGGATCTCAAATCTGGCAGGAGAAATAGCTATGGTCTTTGGATTAGCCATGTGGGCCACAACCTTCCCCCGCATCAGGCGCAAGTTTTTTGAGCTCTTCTTCTACACTCACTATCTCTATATTCCCCTCATAATCTTCTACGTTTTTCATGTGGGCTTCTCCTACTTCTGCATCACACTTCCTGGTTTCTACCTCTTCTTGGTTGATCGGTGTTTACGCTTCTTGCAATCCCAGCGGAAGGTCCGCTTAGTTTCTGCCCGTATTTTGCCTTGTAAAGCCGTGGAGCTCAACTTCTCTAAATGCCTAGGTAAATTCATAGTTCAAAATTGTTATAGGATTATGAAATAAGCCTGTTTCAAAGGATCCAATTCAACTTCCAGGATAAAAGATATACTGTAGAAATCAACGCGCCTATTAGCAGGCTCAACATGTATTTATGTTTTAGCAGGCTCGTGTAGATTTTAAGCTTTTTAAAATCTTCTGAAGGCAAAGAAATTACAATATACAGTGGATTTTTTCAAATGTCCAGAATAGAGAATGAGCAAACAAAAGGGAACGGAGGAAGTGAATTCGGAACATGAAAAGTGGAATTTTTGAGATGGTAACTTCCTGGTGTGATTAATGGTCTTATTCTATCCATTCTGGTGTCAGGGTTGAGATATAATCCAACAAGTATCATGTTCATTAACCTGCCGGGAATCTCCAAGCTTCAATGGCATCCTTTTACAGTCACCTCCAACAACAATACCGATCCTGACAGGTTAAGTGTCCTCATAAAGTGTGAAGGAAGCTGGACTGAGTCATTGTACCAAAAACTTTCTCAGCCTATCCCATTGGAGCGCCTTGAGGTATCTGTCGAAGGACCTTACGGACCTGCATCAATTCATTTCTTCAGGTAAGTTGTGAGAAAATACAATGAAGGATTCCCAAAGTTTGGATGTAAGGCTGTATATGGATTATGAACTTCTTGACAAATTTATAGAGGGAAAGAAATAGATACGGGAAAAAAATGAGAAAAATAGGACTAGATTCAATACTTACCAAAAAAAGGACTAGATTCAAGCACAGCACTAAAGATTTTGAGAAGATTTTCAATAGCAGAATCTAACAGACAAAATTACACGATAACTAAAGTTCCCAACTTGGAGGTACAAACACCGAGATTCAAACCTATTTTCTAACTTCTACAGTAAGTTTCAAAAACATACATTTCACCAATTTGACCTATCAACAATGTAAATTCGGCTAAAGTACTAGTCATCTCCTATTTTACCATGCAAGCTTCAATACCTGGTTAGATGCATGTCATATATACCTAAATTTGAGGAAGTAATATGCCGTGCAGGCACGACACACTAGTGATGATAAGCGGAGGAAGTGGCATCACTCCTTTTTTCTCCATTATTCGCGAGCTCCTCTTTTACGCAAGCACAAGAAGTTGTAAGACGAAACAGGTTCTCCTAATTACTTCTTTCAAGAAATCTGTGGATCTCACCATGCTAGATCTCCTCCTCCCAGTCTCCGCAAACTACGACATTACTCAATTGCCCTTGCGGATTGAAGCATATGTAACAAGAGAGAAAGAACCCATTCCAGATGACCAAAAGCTCTGCCAAACCGTGTGGTTCTTGCCCAGTGCCACGGATGCACCAGTTTCTGCAAGTTTAGGCTCAAACACCTGGCTTTGGCATGGAGCTATAATTTCAGCCTCATTTTTCACATTCCTTCTGTTCTTTGGCATTCTTGCAAGATACTACGTTTACCCGGTTGATAACAACACTAGCACGAGATTTTCGTACACGGAAAAAAATGCTCTAAGCATGTTTTTCGTATGTCTCTCCATAGCTATGACCGCAACAGCAGCTTTTATTTGGCACGAAAAACAGAATGCCAAGAAAATGATGCTGATTCACAGCTTGGATAGGCCAAAGCCAAAGGGAATCCCGAGACCAGGTCAATGGCTCTACAATTCGAGAAGAGATTTAGAAAGTTTTCCTCATCAGTCCCTTTTTCAAAATACAACGGTGCATTATGGTGAAAGGCCTGATTTCAAGAGTAAGATACACTCTTCATTCCAGTTTTCCTTATTTGAATAGGCAAATAGCATTACTATTTATCTCATCACCAACTATCTGACTATTGGGTAGCTGAAGGAGGCCAATTTTTTTTTATTTTCCCAAATGCAGAATATCTACGAGTGCGTGAAGGATCTAGCATGGGGGTTCTTGTTAGCGGCCCAACGATGATGAGGCAACAAGTTGCAGCAATTTGCTCATCCAGTGAGGCAGATAACCTACATTTTGAATCAATGAGCTTCAGCTTTTGATGCGGGGGGGCAAGATTTCCCGATGAGTCCATCTCCACTCTCCAGATGCTCCAAAAGCTAAAAAGAACGTTGGGTTTCTGTTTACCCTCAATTTTACTCGGTCGAGTATCGAAAGACTTTGATTTTGAATTACTGGAATGTGAGTGTTAGCGAGTGGAGTTTGATTTCTTGCCGGACTTTGAAGTATTGAAACGTGGGTGTTAGTGAGTGGAGTTTTGGTTTCTTGCCATATTTCGGACTTTTCTGGAAACAAATCTAAGGATGAAGAATAACAAAGAAATCTTATTATTCTCCAAATAGGGTACAATCGACAGAACTAATACTACAGACCTATCCCTAAGTGCACGAGTAAATGGCTGGATAAGATAGTACTTGTCTAGATGTCTTCTTTTCCAACATTCTCGACTCAACTGCCTTTATATATCCTGATTCAGACTTCTTTTTCCCTTTCTTCAACTTTTGCCACGTGTCTTTAATTGACCGTCATATCCTCGACAGGTTGGAATTTGGTAAAAAAAAAAAAAAAACTGTCATGTGTCCTTATCTCGCCACAACTTCCTCGACAGTTAGAAATTTGCCAAAATAGGGTGTAAACAATTTCAAAACTGTTTGTCGATCTCTTGTAGTCATTGTTAGATAGATTTTATTAGAGAGATATACATGTCTTAATTTTATCTAACAGAGCTTACAGAGGTGACTTTTAGCTTTGAGTGGAAAAATACTTCATTAGAGAGACATTTCTTTCATCTAAGTAAGAGGTGTGACATTAAGTCTAGAACGAAAAGACATCATTTTGACACCCCCACCTTCCACCGATCGTGCAACATGGAGATAAACTGTGAGATCTATGAGTCGTAATGTCGTATATTGGAGTATTGTTTTCAGTCGTAAGAACCTACAAAAAGAGGAGAGAAATATGACTGTATAGTGAATAACGTGCCTCTCAACAATCTCATGAGTTATTTCACCAATCCAAATTATGCAAGAAAATATTTGTAAACTAGCAATACCAAACCAGTTACTACTCTACATGATCGCCAGACACAGACTCGCAAAAAATCAAAGGGAACAATCTCTGGTCTTAGTTTCTTTTTTTCTTTTTACAGCGATGAAAATTTCATTAATCATAAAAGATCAAAAGATGAAATCACTCGTATAATAAGAAAAGAAATGCATTGAGAGAGCTTCGAAGAGTGCAATAACTCTTATAGTTTCCTTGCATGTGGGTCGATGTGCGTGCGAGAGAAAGAGACCATGTAAAAGAAAAAGGATATATAACAACTTCAGAACCAGTACCTTCTTATATATATATATATATATATATATATATATATATATATATATATATATATATATATATATATATATATCCTTGCCATGAGTTGTTTATGGTAGCTAGAGAAAGCGCGCATCAGCAAAGCAAACTTCCGCAAAGAGGCTCAGAGCAATAAAACAAATCAAACCAAACTAGAAGAATTCACAGATATTCCGAACCTAATTACAATGAGGTGGTGTTCCAGTTTAAGAAAAAGTACTTTTTTTTTTTTTTCAAAAGAAGGTAATTTCAAACTCAAATATAATAAAAATAAAAATTATTTTTTAAATTTTTTTTGTACCGTTTAAAAAAGATCTTAATGATATCTATCAAACAGGATCCATATTGATAAGAAAATTATTTGCGTACACTACGCCAAATATAGCTTTTACCGGCATTTTTATTACCGGCGGTCAAAAAAATGCCGTTAAAGGGTACTATTATCGGCATTTGTTACAATTGCCGGAAATAATACTATTACAGGCATTTGTTTAACCGGCATTTAACAAATACCGGCATTAAATGCCGGCATTTAATGCCTGTAATTAAATGCCGGTAATAGTAACCTTTAGCGGCATTTGTTAAATGCAGGTTAAACAAATGCCGATAAAAGATACTATTACCGGCATTAAATAGAAAACGCCGGTAAAGGTTCTATATGCTATATAACAAAAAAAAATCCCGATTTTAACACTAAATTCATCTTAGCCCAATGGTTAAGTTGTTGTGGGGTTGTCCAAGAGGTTGGGGGTTCGATTCTTGATAACAACACAACTCAAAATATTAACAATCTGCCACGTGGATGCCACGTGGCGTGGATGTGGCATACACGTGGATGCCACATGGTGTACATGTGGATGCCATGTGGCATTTTTCTCCCTGATGATGTGGCACTATTACCGGCGTGTTTACAAATGCTGGTAACAGTGGCACTACTGGCATTTCGGAAAGAAAATGCCAGTAAAGCTAATGTTATGCCTTTATCTGCTGTTTTCGGCATTACCGACACTTTTGTAGACGGCATTTTGAAAAATGCCGGTAATGGTTGCACTAATGCCATTAAAACTATTACCGGCATTTTTGACCACTTTTTCCGGCATTTGCTAAGTGCCGCTAATGATCATATTTGGCGTAGTGGTAAACACATAATTTTTTAGCTTGAAATTACCTTCATCAAGGGCGGAAGTATGCATGGGCTACATTAGGCTGCAGCCCATGTGGTCTCCCAAAAACACAAAAAAAAAAAAAAATTATATGTAAATTTTCGGTCCAAATGAATTTAGCCCAACCCACCATCCTCCCATTTAGCCCAGTCCAACCCACAATCCGTTTTAATGGTGCGAGGATCTTATTTTTTTGATCATTTTATCCTAAAAGTTCATAAGTAATTTTTGTCTTTAGAGCTCTCATAATCAAATATCTGCTCTTTATTTAGAATCCTATAGAGCAGATACTTGATTATGATAGCTTTAGAGACAAATATTAACTATGACCCTTTAGAATAATATGATTAGTAAAATAAGATATTTGCAATGGTTCAAACGAATTGAAAATTGAAGCACTTAATTTTTTTAGATTATTTAATATATTAAAAGTATAATTAAAAAATTAAATGCTTTAATTTTCAATATGTTTGAACCGATGGAGAGATCATATTTTTTTGATCATTTTATTTTAAAGGGTTATATATACCAAAGTATTGTAGCGAAATGTATTTTACCTAAGTTTTTACCGACAAGTGGGTTTTCTCGACTTTAGGTAGCTAAATAACTAATATTTGCTTTTTTCTACTTTGCCGTACATGCCTAATGGAACAAAAAAAAAAAAAAAAAAACTCTTTTATCGTTCTTCAAACTCGTTTGTACTTTTTTGCTTTATTTTTGAATATTTATATATTTATGTACGAGTTTGCCTCTTTTTGGTTCATATATATAAATTTTGGTCAGTCCAGGGCGGAATAGATTCCTAGTTCCGCCCTTGACCTTCATTTTTTAAAAATTCTTTTTTTAAGAAACCAAAACACCCCCTGAAGTCAGGAAGCGATATTGCTCGGAGTTTCTCAAGTCTGTTTCCTCGCGCAACTTGTGTTATACTAGCGATTATGAGAGAGTAAGTAGTCGTTGCACCGTTATGCCATTCCTTTCCACGGTATGAAAGAAACTCTAGGAATGCTAACAACTTCTGTACACAACTTGTTTGCCCCAGTTGAGTAGAGAAGTGACCAGGGCAAGAAACTCTAGGAATTAATGATAACTCAACGTTATGATTTCTCTCCGAATTTCATAATTTGCTTTCTCTTGTTTGTTTTGGGAGGAGAAACAAGAAGGAAAATAACAATACAAAACCCACCCGAGGGTTGTCAACATAATAAGGGTGAACATGCGCTTGCAACATAGTAAGGTTCAATTCCTCTTTGAGACAAACCATGATTTAAGTAGAGGCCATGGTTGTGGGTTACTATGCTAGTCTCCCCCAAGGTTTGGATTGTGCAGTCGGGTCCAATAGTGGCTTAGCTTGTTCCTCTGTTACCAAACAAAGAAATACAAAGGACAATTTTCATCCCCACTTCCTTTCCTTTCCTTTCCCTTTTCTAGGTTCCAAACAAGCCCTAAAGTTTTGGGACCACTGAATAGTGAATACTATACGTTGGGGGAGAAGTTTTTCAGTGTAGGGTGAGTATATTTCACCTAGTGCCCGTTCATGTATCTAAATCGTTCAAAAGCATTTTGGACGGTCCGAATTTTAAACAAACTTTTCTAAAAAAGAGTTTAACTTTTCCGGAGAAATTCTTTATTAAAATCCGACCATCCAAAAGTATTTGGACGGCCTGAAAGCACTAAGGCGCCGCTCCGAAACGGGTTTCAAGTACTTATTTTTTAAAAAGGTGATTTCAAGTTCAAAAATAATGGGTTTAATAAAATCTAAAAGTATGCAATATGGATCTTATAAAGATCTCGATGAGATCTTTTATATGGTGCAAAAAAATCAAAAAAATATTTTTTATTTACATTATTTTTTAATTTAAAAATGTGAAATAAATACTTTTTCTTTAAGAAGGTGTTCTGGAACAGAACCTAACCGGGCACCAGTATCCATCCGGTACTGAAAAATAAAAATTTCTCCCCAACGACAACCAAATGACAGAGGCTGCCTCAATGAGGAACAGAACCAGAACGGCAGAACCAAATTGGCTGCCAACACGTAGACAGCAATTCACATTTTTCTTCCTTTATTCAAAGGTGTTCTTCTATAGTCAGCCCAGGGACGGATAATAAAAAATACCACTAGCTATTATTTTATAATTTAAATCTACGTGTCACACGTTGTTGTTTCTTTCAGTACGGCACTTGAGCTTTCTACTTTGTAATTTGTCAGATGTACTTCTTTAGTATTTTGTCTAAATACCTTTTTTGCCCTTGGCAACACATTTCTATTTTTTGCTCTTATAAATTCACTGCTAGTTTCTGATAAAAAAAAAAAAAAATCTCGGATACTTTTTGTCTCTTTTTAACTTAGATTATATGTTCGAACTAGTTTACGAGCATCTTAATTAATTTTGAGATTCCAATTCTAGCATTCACTTGCAGGGAGCCTAATGAAAATCGGAGTAGATTGCTCCATATAAACTGGCCCAAAAGAGTCGAAAAATCTGCGCAGGTAGCACACTATAATCAGCCCTTTAGGCTGACTATAAAATTTGCTCAACAAATTAAGTGCTTCAATTATTAATCCGTTTGAACTGATGTGAAGATCTTATTTCTTGATTATTTTATCCTAAAGGATCATAATTAATTTTTGGCTCTAGAGCTCTTGCTAGTCTGCCCTAAGAGATAATTAACAAGAGTTCTACAGTCAAAAATTAAGTACCACCATTTAGGATAAAATATTCACAGTGGTTTAAACGGATTGAAAATTTGAGCATTTAATTTTTTTCTCGACTTTCCCCCAAACTCCTACCCGTTGCAAGCCCAAAACGACACAATTTTGAGGCACCACAGCCCCTCAAATTTCCATACGGAACTGTGAGATTGAGTTCCAAAAATCAGTCGATGTGCGCGTAAAGTAGCGTGGACTCCTAAGTTATTAAAAAAAAAAAAAAAGGCAAAGTTCACCTTCTGAAATGAAAAAAGAAATAAAAAGAAAAAAGAAAGTTACGTACTTTTGTGGGGAAAGTGAGCCCCAATGCTAATTTTGTTATTTATTAAAGGCAAGAGAGGATTATTTCCGTCGTCTAAACGTTGACCGCATATCCGTCACATGCGATCTGACAAAGTACAAAATTTAAAAATGCAATGGACCCACTTATAATCAGCTAAATAGTAGATAAGCGTTTATTCAAAAGCAGAGTCTTTCCGACTTCCGAGCGAACTGTCTTCTCTTCTCCTCCAGCTGAGATCGCCGGGAAAATGGCGTCGAGGTCTCTGATTCTCCACCCCACCCGTACTTCTCCGTTGCCGTCGACACGACGCCCGTGCTTCTGTTCCCACTACAACACCTCCGCACTACCAACGATCACTTCAAAACCCCAACCTTTTCCGTTGCGAACCAAAGATCAAGCCCTCACACCATCGCCTCTCGTTTTCCACCAAAACCCAAACTCGATTCGATCCGTCACGGTCCTATCGCAGCTGAGTTTCCCTCTCGTTTCTCCCACCGATCAATGGGGCAACTGGACCGCTCTCTTTGCCATTGGCGCCTTTGGTATCTGGTGAAAATCTTCTCTCTCTCTCTCAATCTCTCTCTCTCTTTTCTTCCCATTTTCAGCTAAAATTCAAGAACGAATTATTTTATCTCTGATATATTGCGTTTTATGTTAAGGTCGGAGAAGACAAAGATTGGGAGCACACTCAGTGGCGCATTAGTAAGCACTTTGGTCGGACTAGCAGCGAGTAATTTGGGGATATTGTCGAGTCAAGCGCCGGCTTACGCTATCGTGTTGGAGTTTCTGCTCCCCATGGCCGTTCCCTTGCTGTTGTTTCGAGCTGACTTGCGCCGAGTCATTCAGTCCACGGGGACTCTGCTCTTGGCTTTCCTGCTTGGATCGGGTAACGTTTCTCATCATTGCAAATTAAGTTTTTGTGTAAAGCACTCAGTGTTTTTTGATAGTGGGATTGATAATTTGGTTGTCCTCCGTACTGAGAAAAGTACGGTGTTGCCAAATGGGCGCGTTCTGGCGTTCCATGTTCCATTTTCTTTCTGAACCTTTTTTTTTTTTTTAAAGATAATTTCAAATTTAAATATAATAAAAATGAAAAATAATATTTCAATTTTTTTTGCACAGATCTCAATGAGATTTATCAAATAAGATCCATATTGGTAGAAAAATTATTTGCATAAACATATAATTTTTTAACTTGAAATTACCTTCTTTTTCTAAAAGTTCTTTTTTAAAGAAACCGGAACAACCCCAATTCACCTCGAGCATATGTGCAAAAAAATAAATAAATAAAGTGATTAGTTTCCATATAATTGCTAACTTATTTTGTGATGTTTCATGTGAATTTACGATGTTTTGATTGTGGACCATATTACCCACCTTGTCCTTCAGCTACGGATCCATCTGTCTCTCTTGGTCATGATAGGATTATCATGTAAAATAATCCTGGCAGTGGTTAATGTTGCTACGCAGCCTTATAATTTCATAACACAGCATGTGCTGTGGTTATAAGTTGTTGATTTTGTAGCTAAGGAGCTGTAACTCTATGTATTATTAGGCTTGGGAAGTCGTACGAGACTGTTGAATATTGTTTTTTAGAGGAAGAACATGTAGCGAACTTCAGCCTTCCAAATTATCTGCTCTATTCCTTGACAGATGCTTCTTATTTTCTTGCACTACAACAGTTGCGACAACTATTGGAACTGTCGTTGCTTACTTCCTGGTGCCAATGCGTTCCCTTGGTCAAGATAGTTGGAAGATAGCGGCAGCGCTCATGGGTAGACACATTGGTGGAGGTACTTTGTAGCGAATAGTGATTGTTTGCTACCTTTTCAGTGAGCTTCTTGCACCTTTTCTTATTTTCTTGCACTGATTAAGTAGGTTTGTAACCCAAAGAGAAAATGTAATCTTTGCGTGTTGTTTGACCTGGAGTTTCTTCTCCTGTATCTTTGGTTACCTATTACATTCCTTTGAGATTGGAATATGCACTCTTTGTTTGTTTGGAGAGTGAATCATGGCTTGTAATTAGGTCCTTGTGAAAAACACAATTGCCTTAAGTATTAGTGGATATGCGTTTATAATGTTGGATTTCCCCACTAAAAGTTGTCAGTGTTGCAGACGAGTGTTGGCAAGCAATTATATTTATCTTCTAGATCCCTCATTTTGCTTATAACCAGGGCGTTTTGTGTTGAATTATCTAATAATAACTGACTTCACTGCGCCTGTGGTTTGAAGTTGAACTATGAAATCAAATTGGCTCTCTCCTTTACCCATGCCAATACCTGGCTTGCTCTGATATAGGTTAATAGAATCCAATTTACAAACCTTACTGGTTTGGATGTTTTCTATTTGGCCACTGTGATGACTACTTTGTTTGGGGTTTCTCTATTTTACCAGCTTATCATGTTATATGTCGTTGCGATATCTTTCATACTTGTAATTTCCATTTCCAAGATTGTACTAATAGTGACTGATGAAGTTTCTGTTTTTCAATCATGCACAGCTGTCAATTATGTCGCCATTGCTGGAGCACTTGACGTCTCTCCTTCAGTTTTAGCTGCAGGACTAGCTGCAGATAATGTTATTTGTGCAATCTATTTTACCACATTGTTCGCACTGGCTTCCAAAATACCTCCGGAGCCTTCAACATCAACGAAGGGTGTGTAAACTATAAAGCTCTTTGTAAAAGTTAAATTTGCATTCCCATGGTTAGAAAGAGCTTATGGCTGCAAACAATAATCTGATAGCCTGCAATGTACTGGAACTTTCACAGATGATGGATCAAACATGGAGCTTGAAACTAGCAACAAGCTTCCTGTGCTGCAGACTGCTACGGCCATTGCTGTAGCCTTTGTTATCTGCAAGCTTGGCACTTCATTCACAAAATATCTTGGAATTCAAGGAGGAAGCCTTCCGGCCATTACAGCAATCGTTGTTGTTCTGGCAACTGCATTTCCATCACAATTTGGTCACCTTGCTCCTTCTGGTGAAGCTATGGCTCTTATTCTGATGCAGGCAAGTTTGTTTCTTACCAGGGAAAGATTTACCATTATTCTTGTTAGTTTCCTTGTGAAACTGTTGAGCTGACTTGTTTTTGAATGACAGGTATTTTTCACTGTGGTGGGTGCGAGTGGGAACATATGGAATGTCATCTACACAGCCCCTAGTATATTCACGTTTGCTCTTGTTCAGATCGCGGTTCATCTTGCTGTGATCCTCGGATTGGGAAAACTGTTCCGCTTTGACCTGAAGTTGTTGCTTTTGGCATCGAATGCCAATGTTGGAGGCCCTACAACGGCTTGTGGAATGGCCACGGCCAAAGGATGGACTTCTTTAGTTGTTCCGGGTATTCTTGCTGGCATCTTCGGCATTGCCATCGCTACTTTTCTGGGCATTGGTTTTGGGGTGACAGTTCTCAAGACAATGTAAATTTAATTCTGAATACCAGAACCGGGCTAATCTGTGAATTGGGAAATTATTTTTTGCCATTATTATTTGGGATGAATGTTTCCAAAATGGAAAGAAAAGATCATCCAATTTTATCGTTTCTTGACATCATCGTGGTCGTCTTCTTCTTCAGGGTGTTTTTCCTCGTTTTGCGGTGAGCAAAATACTTAGCTGAGGCTTTAGATTACTGTTCCTCGTTTTGCGGGGAGTATATATGTTGAGAAGGCAACTCTTTGTTCTTGGTTTTAGTTGGTTCTTTAGTGCAGCCAGTCAATAAGTCTGACTGTGCTCAGATAGTGGGAGTTGACCGTTCCAGTAAGGGTTCTTTTTTTAAAAGTTTTTTTTTTTAATTTTTAAACTCAAATATATTGAAAATAAAAAATATTTTTTTGATTTTTTTTTTGTACCGTATAAAAGATCTCAATGAAAATCTATCAAACAATATTCATATTGGTAGAAAAATTATTTGCGTAAACACATAATTTTTGAGCTTGAAATTACCTTCCTTCTCTAAAGGTTAATTTTTCTAGAAACCGAAACACTAACTTGGTTGGCCTACTATTTTAATCAAAGCACAAGTTAATACGGTCCATCTGTGCATTGCCGAGTTGAAATCTACGTAGTCCATGATCAAAATTGGACGGCTCAAATGGGGACAACACTCATGTTGTTCCCTAAGGTCCCCAAGTTCCTTATCCTTGGACGGGACTCCAGAAATGAGTGATGACTAGTACTAACGGGCAATTTGGCTTACAATGACTAGTAAAAATTTGTCTTCTTTTTCTTTTTCCTTATTTTTGTCTTTATTCACATACTTTGATTCAAGTTTATAATTTTTTTGTTTTTCTGATTATTCTTTCAAGATGAAGTAATAATTCACCCAAATTTGATACAAAACTAAAAAATGCGAACTTTTTTTTGAATAAATAAAAAAAATAAGTCAAGTTACGTATTTTTGCCTAACCAGTCCTAAATTAGGTTAAAATTATGATTGTGTCTCCGTCAAAGAAAGAAAAACTATGGCCATGTCAGTATCAACGGTAGGAGAAATTTTTGGGTGCTAAGCGGTTAGCACGTGGAGATAATCGTAAGCGATCCCAGCCGTCCAATTTTCTCTTTCCCTCACCCGACTACTCTCTTTCCTCTTTTTCTCTATCTAAAATTCAGACCATCCAAAACACGTTTAGGTGGCTGAAATTGCAGATAGGATACACGTGTGTAGTATCCGTCGGCACCCAAAAACTTCTCGGTAGGTAGAGTCTCTTACCTCGTCAATGTGGATGAGAGTTGGTAATGTTGGAAAAATGAAAGGATTGGGGTGACCTTTGGCTTGCTCAATTCAATAACTTTTCCATATTCATTGTGGGGGTTACTCTCCTATTCATTGTGGGAGTTTCTCCCATATTCATTGGGGCTATTCAATCCCGTATTCACACCTTGGCATCATTACAAGGGTCCCTTCAGCCTATATATAAGGAGCATTCTGGTTCATAGTTCAACACGAATTCACAGAAATTTCACAAGTATGAAATTTCACAAGTATATACTGGTGTAGAGTGAGAGAGACAGACGCTGAGTTGGTGTAGAGTGAAAGAGACAGACGCTGAGTTAGTTCATCAAGACGCACATTGGTGGAGTTCTGAAGTTCGTGGTCCGAGCCGGATCAATTCTAAGAGATAGACGCTGAGGGCCCGTTTGGATGTGGGGAAAAAATTGGGGGTATTAGTTAATAAGGGGGGATAAAATAGTAGGGGGTATTAGTTAATATGGGATGACCCACATTGATGTGATATTTATGGAGGGGGGATTAAATAGTAGGTTGTTTGGATGAGATATAAGAGAAGGGGAATTAAATAATACTTTGTTTGGATGGAGGATTAATAGGGGGTATAAGAAAGGGTGAATGATATAAAAAGTTGTCAAATGACCCTTTTACCCTTGTGCAGTCCATAAATTAATTTATGTCATACGTTTTATATGTAATTGCAAATTTAATTATTCTTTCACAATTTAAGTCGTAATATTTATTTCTACTAACAAATTAACGAATTAGTATTATTATTAAACAATTTTTTTTATAAAATTTGTTTTTTTTTAAAAAAATTAGGTATTCCAAATTTCAATCTGTGTGAACCAATGGAAAATTTTTAATTTTTTGATCATTTTATCCTAGATGGTCATAATTAAATTTTAACTCTAAAACTCTCGTTGATTAGCCCTAAGAAAGTCGTAGAATCGAATATCTCTTAGGGCTAACCAATGAAAGCAATAGAGTCAAAATTAAATTATGACCATTTAGGATAAAATGATCAGAAAACTAAAATCTTTCCACCAGTTCAAACAGATTGAAATTTGGAATACTTAATTTTTCAACCACTTTAAACAGTTTTTTATATATTAAAAAATATAGTTAAAAAATTAAGTATTCTAAATTTCAATCCGTTTGAACGGGTAGAAAGATTTTAATTTTCTGATCATTTTATTCTAAATGATCATAATTAAAATTTAACTCTAGGGCTCTTATTGATTAGCCCTAAGAAAGTCGTAGAATCAAATATCTTTTAGAGCTAACCAACGAGAGCCATAGAGTCAAAATTTATTTATGACCATTTAGGATAAAATGATTAGAAAACTAAGATCTTCGCACCCGTTTAAACGGATTAAAAATTGGAACACTTATTTTTTTACACCGTTTATATATTAAAAAATACAACGCAAAATTAAGTGTTCCAATTTTCAATTTGTTTGAACCGGTGCGAAAATCTTATGATTTTGGGTAGAATGAAGAGTAGAAGTTGGTTGAATGGTGGATGGGGAAAGGGGATAACGAGGGGTATTTTGGTCCACAAAATACCCCTCCACAACCGGATTATTTTTGGGGACCTCCGGAGGAGCCCAAAATTTATCCGGGATAATCCCTTAAAATGGTGAAAACTAAGAGTGGGTAAAAAATAAGAAGGGAGGAAATTGGAATGCCAAGCAAGGGAAAAACAGTGGGCCCCTCCCCATACACCCCCTCTTATTTTTCCCCCCTCTTTATTACTCCATCCAAGCAGGCCCTGAGTAACCTCAAAACGGTAAATTTGTTTTAAAGACAAAGTGTGAAACACGGATTTCGATACACAAATCCATTCTGTATTTCGGTTTGCATTTTAGTTTTGTAATTTCATTACGGTGTAATTCTGTTCATGTGTAAATGTAAATAGAATTTGTATTCTGGATTCCCGATTGAAACATTTTGGGTAACGGGTAAACACCATAAATGGCGTCGTCAGCGTCGCCGTCATTGGTCACCTGCTTCTCTGCTCCTCTGCCGTTACGTCTCGCCTCTCTATCTCTGTCGCGTTTGCCGCTACTTCAACTACCAACCCTCTCTTCCCGCCGCCACCTCTGTACATTCTCAACGACCAAATCCAAACCACTATTATTCCCTGCCACAACCACAACCTTGTTCGCACCTCAAAATTTCCCCCAGGACTCAATTTCGAATCGGTGTCTAACGGTTAGGTCTCAGTTGAATTTCCCCCTCGTCTCTCCGCAAGACCATTGGGGAACATGGACTGCTCTCCTCTCCATCGGCGCTTTCGGTCTCTGGTACTCACTCACTCTCTCTCTTAACTACCAGGGCGACTGCGGCTTGTTGTTAGCCCTTATGAGAGGAGAGCAATTTTGTTCACCCTCTCGCTTGAAGACCCATGAGTGGGTGTGCTCGTTCGGTGCTTCACTACAATAATCAAAACCGTTTATTTTGTCCAAATTCATTTCTTATATAAAAAAATTCAGCTTGGTAAGCATGTGATCAAGTTCACTTTTTCAATCAAGAATTTTACAGAAAATAAATAAACTTCTAGATGAAGTATTCAAAATAAGACACAGAATGAGCATACCCTCGAGGGTGAACAAAGTGAGGGCATCCCCAATCTTTACTGAAAAGTTTTCAAATTTGAGTGAAGTTTCGAGTAAAACCTTCATTTCTTACAAAACATTCCAATGGATGGACTCAAATTTAATTTGCGTAAAAGCTTCATTAACGACATAATGGTAAATTTGAGAAGCAGAAAATAGCATAGGAATATTTGAGCAAAAAGTTGAGTCGTTCTTGATTAGTGTAAAACTGAACTTGATAGAGGTTTGAATTGTGGGGTGGAGTTGGTTTTAGAGGCCTTTTACAGTTTACTCAAATTTTGAGTTTGAATAAAAGAGAAGGGGTTAAGAGCTGGTGACGCTTTAAGCAGTTTAATTGGTAATGGTGTATTTGCCTTTTCAGACTTCTCCACTTTTTCCTTTTTCTTTTCCTTATTTGGAGATAATAGAAATTAAAATGCCTCCAATTTCATTGAAAAAATGGATTCTATAGACTTTTTTGGGGGATTCTACAGACCTTTTTTTTTGGATTCTATAGACTTCTAAGGACAAACTAAATTAATGAAAGCTTTTGTTAAGCTATGAGATATTCATCTACTTATTTAACCAAATTAAATCAGTTCGACGGGTTATTTGTCATGCAATTTTCTTGTTTCTGTAATTAAAGGTCGGAGAAGACCAAGATTGGGAGCATGGTGAGTTCAGCATTAGTGAGCATTTTGGTTGGGCTTGGAGCAAGTAATATGGGGATTATACCTCATGAAGCGCCAGCATATTCAATCGTTTTTCAATACCTGCTACCGTTAACGATACCATTGCTGTTGTTTAGAGCTGACCTGCGGAATGTGATACGTTCAACTGGAACACTGCTTTTGGCCTTCTTGCTTGGATCAGGTCTTGTACAATTTCAGATCGTTTTTCATTTCTATCAGAAGCTTTGTTGAATGCTTATATTGGTCTCGATGGTCAATTACTTGGTTAGTATTTCTTGTAGGCCTGTATGAAAAAAAAATTCCCATGGTGTTTTGACTTTGGTTTTCACATTACGACTAAAAATTTCTGCAATAAAGCTTAATTTCCTGTTTCATAATTGAAGAAAAAGAAATTAAAGAAATTATCAATTTCGTCTCATGGAGCTAATACGCTCCTCATCTTTTTGGGTATTAGCCTTGGAATGCATTCAGTTACCGTGTGTCATCTTTTGGCACTGCTGAGTTGATTTTCCCAGGGTTACATGTCATAAAGAGTGGCTCACTTATTATTCAGCTTCTCTTTTCTTCTTTTGAAAAAGAAGAGAAGTAGCAACAGTTTGTAAAAAGTTGTATGTAACTAGGATTATGGATCTTCAACTTTTACAAATGGTATATTCTCATAGTAATACTCCGTTGGAAGGGGAGGCCCTTTTGTTCAGGCAGGTGACATTGCTTGTAAAGGGGTGCTTGCAAGGTATCATCTAATTGCAAATGAGAAGATTGGTTTCTTGCACCTTTTTTTTCTTTTTTTCTATCCGATCTTGTTTGCTGTTTGCATGTAGATCAAATTACAGCCTCGATTAGTCACGGACACGGCTGAAAATCTTACTACCTACTCATGATAGATTTAATACACAGCAAGGTGTTGAACTCTAAGAATGGCATTTTGTTTATTTCATTTCTATGTAAGTGTACTCATTTATCTTTCGTGTGACAGTTGCTACAATAGTTGGAACCTTATTGGCTTTCCTGATAGTGCCAATGAGATCACTTGGTCAAGATAGTTGGAAAATAGCCGCTGCACTGATGGGTAGCTATATTGGTGGAGGTAATTTCTTACAAATGTTTCATCTTGTTGCCTTGGCTTACGTTCTGCTTACAAATTTAGCTGGTGAAAGGGGATGTATCTACTGGCATATGCAAGTCAGTGAAATAAATTGTACTACTGTAACTACTGACGTATGGTATTATTTCAACTATCTATGATCTGTTGATATCTTTTCGCTATTCTCTATTATCTTATTGAGTAGCTCCTTTGAACTACACTTTCCCTACTATATTATCCCGCTTCGCTTCTTGATATGTGGCATACCACTTTGTTGCTTGGCTTCCGAGTTGTTTTACGTTCTAGAAAGAGGATGTGTAGCATCTGTTGATAGTGCTTCTCATATTGGCTGTCATTCAATTCCTTTGGTCTTTTTCTCAGAATGCACTGGTGTTTCTCATTTCCAGCAGCTGAGCTAGTCTTTGTTTCTGGTTTGCTGTAGCCGTCAATTACCTTGCAATTTCAGAGGCGCTTGGTGTCTCTCCATCAGTTTTGGCTGCAGGTGTAGCTGCTGATAATGTTATTTGTGCTATATACTTTGTGGTGTTGTTTGCACTAGCATCAAAAATACCTTCCGAGGCTTCTGCACTGCCAAATGGTAAGTAATTTGTAGTAGTAATTAAGCTTGCTAAAAATAGTGCCAGTAAGATGGATGAGATACAATGGCTCTATTGCTCCCTTGTCCTGTGTGGATACGGTTTCCCTCAAAATTCTTGCTAGCTGACCCAGTTGAATGGGGCTACAAATCTTTCTTTGGTTTGGTTTGGACTATAATATCATTGCTACTGAAACCACCCAGATTTTACCTTTATGCGGTGTTGGTTGTGGGAATCATATCAAAATTAGAAATTATGAAGTGCTTACATTTCTAGGTTCAATAAGTTAAGAGAACCAAACCATGATGATGGTTTTCCATCTTGATATTTAACTTTTACCAGACATGACTTGCAGATCCTACTGCAAATATGGAGTCTGATTCTGGAAGTAAGCTTGTTGTGACACAAACTGCTGCAGCTCTTGCTGCTTCCTTTGCTATCTGCAAATTTGCCACTTGGCTCACCAAATTATTTGGAATCAAAGGAGGTGATCTTCCGGTAATAACGGCAATTGTTGTCTTTTTAGCAACTATCCTTCCAAAACATTTTGGTTATCTTGCTCTTGGCAGCGATGCTATTGCTGTGGTCTTAATGCAGGTGATTGAAATTTCTGCCCTTCAGTTGATTTGCATCACACAGATTGAAACTTTTTCCTTTTACATTGATTTATCATTCCAATGCATAGCCTGAGCGTAGATAACCCATCTATTCCTTCTGCAGAAATGAAAGTTTTATGTAAATTGATAAAGAAACCGAAAACTCAAGAAACTATAAGGATTTTGCATTCTCTCTGCACAAGAATATTGCCACAGTTACGAGGATTTTGTGATCATAAACGGATTTATAGGTTTAATGTTGCTTTTCTTATGTACTGATTCCTTATCTCCATTTCGGCAATTTGTCGTTTTGATTGGAAATCGTTTGTTCATTATTTTACGACAACAGATATTCTTTGCTGTAGTGGGAGCCAATGGGAGCATACGGAATATCGTTTTAACAGCACCTAATATCTTCGTGTTTGCTTTTATTCAAGTGACCATCCATCTTGCTGTGATCCTCGGGTTGGGAAAACTATTTTGCTTCGACCTAAAACTCTTACTTTTGGCATCAAATGCCAACATTGGAGGACCTACAACAGCTTGTGGGATGGCAACAGCCAAGGGATGGGGCTCTTTGGTTGTTCCAGGAATTTTGGCGGGCATTTTTGGTATCTCAATTGCAACATTCCTTGGCATTGGTTTTGGGATGTTGGTTCTTAGACACTTGTGAACTTTGGAAATTCCCAGGAATTGTATTATTGAATTCTGTATGATATCGTCGAATTTGTGATTCCATGCTGTACAAAACTTCGCAATTGGCAGAAAGTGATTCTCTTGTCAGCTCGGCTCACTTACGATCTACTACAATTTATCTCTTGCACCTTGCTGTTCTACAATTTATTTCTTGCACCTTGCTGTTTGAGAGAACAGTGGTAGTATATGCCTCGGGAAGAGCTCCTCTCGATTCTCATTGACTGCACAGACCAATTTTGGCATTTGAATCCATTTCGAAATCAGAATCGTTCATACAGTTAGTTATGTTGTAGGCAGGGAAAAGTGCCCACTTTCTGCTGACCAGTTCCAGTTCTTCGGTTTGGCGGGCCGTCAGCCTTACGTCAGAGTCGAGCATTCACAGCGCACGGCTTCTATTTTATCATCTTGTGGGGAAATACAAACCAAATTTCCTAGGCACGCCACCTCTGCATCTGAGCATATGCAAATTAAATGTCAAAATATTGAATTTTGTTTGGCAAGTGGTTTTCAGAAACAGCGGTCAGAGTTTTGTTTTTCCGAAACAACCCATCTTTAAAGAAACACTAGTTCAATGTTTCTTTTTCCCAAGTAAACATAAACACAAAACAAAACGAAAGCAAATAGATAATTCTATCATTTTGCAGGTATTTATAAGCTGACAAATTTTCTAAAACACAAGAAAACTTCTTATCCAAGATTACGAATAAAAAAAAAATCCAAAAATCTCAAAAGATACAGAAAACAAAGGATTCACATAACTTTCGTGGAATGCAGATGCTCAACAAAGTTGCGGAGGAGTAATTAGCTTTGATCTCTGGATTACACATATGGAGCACAAGCTTCTCCCGCATCAGGCTTAAGAATCTTGAGCTCTTGTTCTAGATTCACTCTCTCTACACTCTTCATTGTCGTCTTTATTTTCCATCTGGCTTCTCCTTCTGCACCATCACGCTTCCAGGATTCTACCTCTTTTTTATTGTTGAGCAAGGTCCACTTTCACCTCCTGTGGTTATCGCCATGTGCGGATACCCCCTCATAGTTCAAAATTGACCATATAATCTACCTGTGGTTTTGAAAATGCGCGGATTGACCCCCTGCCGTCATGTTTTCCATCCATATTAACGGAAGTGTATCTCACATGCCTCTAGAATGTAATCTGAGTCATTCATAATGTATTAAATAAAGAATAGAGTATCTCTGTAAAAAATCATCTCGATCAGACATTAATAACCCAGTGATCTAATTTTTAGTAAATTCAAATTTGAAATTTTAATCTCATAACAAAATTGATTCGACCATAAACTTTTCTTTTTCTGATTGACTTGAATTTTAACATAGATGCAGTACTCGTCAAAATTTACAATATCTAACGGTTTGAATTCAAATTTTAATATAAGGGATGTTGTGGTTAGAATTAAAAAAGAAGAAGAATCAAGTGACATGATGAGGGTATATCGGTCTTTTAATGTTGTATCCGTTAATATGGATGGAAAATATGACAGCAGGGGGTTTATCCGCATATTTTCAAAACCACAGGCAGGTTATGTGGTCAGTTTTGAACCATGAGGGGATATCTGCACATGGCGATAACCACAGGGGTCAAAATGGACTTTGCTCTTTATTGTTCAGTATATATACTTCTTGTAATCCAAGCAAAAAGATCTGCTTAGTTTCTGCCTGTATTTTGCCTTGTGAAACTCTGGAGCTCAACTTCTCTAAAATCCCAGGTAAATTCACAGTTCATACGGATTACAACAATTCACAGTTCATAAGTAATTGTTTTCTGAAATAAGTACATAGGGATGACAACAGTGCAATTTTCCGGTTAACCAACGGTTTGACCAAAATTGTCATCCCTACTAGTACAAAGGATCCAATTCAACTTTCAGAATGATAGATATACAATGTATTTTAGCCAGCTCAACAAACAACGTATTTTGGTTTTAAAAAAAAAAAAAACAATTATTTTCACTAATACTGTTAGCTCTTGTAGATAAAGTTTTTAAAATCATCTAAAAAGTTAAACAAATAAATTAGAAAAATACAGTCATTTTTCAGATGTCCAAAATAGTGAAAAGGAACAAACAAATGGGGATGGAGGAAGTAAATTAGGAACAAGAAAAGTGGAATTTGAGATGGTAACTTACAGGTGTGACTTATGCTCTTATTCTTTCGTCCCGGTGTCAAGATTGAGTTATAGTCCAACAAGTAGCATGCTCATACACGTAACGGAAGTCTCCAAGCTTCAATGGCATCCTTTCACCGTTACCTCCAACAATAATACCGGTCCCTCTATCTGAGGAAGTATCTAATTGGCATGAGTATGATCTTGAGTTTCACGCCTGTGACATTTGGAAACTACTCAAGAACAACTGGGAAGAAGTGTCATCATAAAAAGTGAAGGAAGCTGATATCAAACATTGTACCAAAATCTTATCTGAAAAGATGAGTTGATGCTGGTCTGTCAGGTCCTTCAACAGAGACCTTAAAATGTCAGGTACATAGAAGAAGAGGAAGGTTGCGGGAAAAAAAAGAGAGAAGAAAATTAGTAAAAGAAGCTAAATCAGTTTCTTCACTGTCCCTATCATTTACTTTGCCACCACAAATATGTAATCCAAACATGGTGTTACAGATTTTGAGAAGATTTTCAGCACGATAAGCTTTATCATACTTTTAACAGACAAAATCAGACAATAACTAGAGTACCAACTACCAAGTACAAGAAACAAGTGCCGGACGCTAAAGAACTAGTAATCTCCTGTTTAATATGGAAGCTTTGATACTTGGTTAGATGCATCATTTGTCATACATATATTTGAGGAAATATACTACCATGCAGCCACAACACACTAGTGACAATAAGCCAAGGGAGTGGCATCACTCCTTGTAGCTCTATCATTCGTGAGCTCCTTTCTAGCACAAGCACAAGAAGTCGCAGCACAAAACAGTTTCTCCTCATTACTGCTTTCAAGAAATCTGTGGATCTCACCATGTTAGATTTCCTCCTCCCAGTCTCTGGCAGCAACTACGACATTACTCAACTGCCCTTGCAGATTGAGGCGTATGTAACAATAGAGAAAGAACTCCCTTCAGATGACCAAAAGCTCTGTCAACCCGTCTGGTTCAAGCCCAGTGCCACAGATGTACCAGTTTGGCAGTTTCTGCAAATTTAGGCTCAAACAGCTGGCTTTGGCTTGGGGCTTTAATTTCATCCTCATTTCTCAAATTTCTTCTGCTCATAGGCCTTGTTACAAGTACTATGTTTACCCTGTTGATCACAACACTAACATGAGATTCTCATACAAGGCAAAATCAGCTCTAAACATGTTTAACCATATGCATCTCCAAAACTACGACTGCAGCAGCAGCAGCTATTATGTGGAGCCAGGTTCATCGTTTTCTAATGGGGAAAGAGAATTGGAAAACTTTCCACTTTTCCTTCTTTCTTTTTTTTGGATTTACCTAACCACGGAGAATTCATGCAAATGCATCACTCACAGGTCCAGAAATCCTAGAGCATTGTTCCACATATACGAATGAACTTTAGGGAGAAACTAGGAAGGTAATTACGATGGCATTAGTTCTCAAAGGATAAAAGGGTACTCTTACAAGCAACTCTTCAGGATACATCAATTTTACAAGGATGTTATATGTATTAGTTCTGGATTGATCGTTTTCATTTTCCAACATATACCTGCTGAAAATTCTTCACCTTGACAATCATTGGCCCCTCATAATTTTCATTTGTCATGGCCAACATTCTCAATTTCTGTACTAATGCCTTCTCTACCCATAGATGCCAAGTGGGAGCAGGCATACATGCATGTAATATCATTCTTTCTTTCTCTCTTCGCGTGTTTGTGTGCGCTTGCGTGCATGAGAGAGAAAGAGAGCTGTGTAAAAGAACAAGGACGATAATCTCAGAAACGGTACCTTTCTTATCCTCCTCGTGATTTGTCTGTAGTAGCTAGAGAAAGCATCAGCAAAGCAAACTTCCAGAAAGAGGCTCTGAGCAAAAATAAAACAAAATAAAATAAACCACAGTTGGCAGGATTCAAAAATGCCAAACCTAAGGATGAAGTCTGGGAGCAATATCGCTTGGAGTTCCTCAAGTCTGTTTCAGCAACTTTTGTTAAAGCATTTCGAAGCAAATGAGTAACCGTTGCACCATAAATTGTCCCTTCCCAAATCACGAAAGAAACAATATGAATGCTTACAGAACTGAAAGCTTCTGCAAATCTATTAACTTTTGGTCATGCCTCATTGGTAAAATCATACCAATAAAGGTAGAAACATCAGCCGTAAAAAGATAAAATTATCGAAGCACAAAGCTGATTTTAGTGCTTGTACTGCCTTCGCAATAATGCAAAATGAAAGAAAAAAAAAATAGCATACAAAAACAGCTGCAACCGCGCAGAAGCTACATACAAGAAGTATTTAACAACCAAGAGCATTTCAAGCGCCTTTTGTGACCTCATTACAGCAACAATGGCAGAGTTTGCCAAAGGAAAAATCCCACAAGTACAGGGTAAGGGTACAAAAAAGACTGAGAAAGAGGAGCTACAAAAAAACCCATTAGAATCCCTCAACGAAAATAGAATGGTTAACAATAACTTCCAGAAGCACTAACCACCGCCAGCTAGAATGAGGCAGCTTAACAATTCAAAAAATATATATATCTACCAAAAGGAGAAAAAGAATCTGATCAGGTGTAAGATATCCTATCTACTGCAAAAACCGCACAAAAAGGAAAAGCCTATGATTGCAAAGGCCGCATCAGTCATCCTCTACTGGGTGATACATCACCATTAGAATCACACAAAATTCTAGACAACTTGGGGCCAGAAGCATGCATCCTTTCGCGGCTAAATCTGAAAGGACTTTGCCCTTCCGTGGTGCTCCTTTGTATATCCCTTCTGTCAATACTGTTAATGCAGCTTTCTTCATTGAGACTATTACGCAACACAGAACAACCTTTTTCATCGATGCGGAACCGCCTTGTCACACCACTGGTGTTACAGCGCCTCAGACCATGATTCTTCTCAATGTTATCATATTTATCGTGATATTTTGTCCTCTCCCTGTTATCTCCGTTATACTTATGTTCCCTATCACCTCCATCAGAATAATCAGCAAACCTTCCAGGCCGTATCGCGGGTCTAAAACACTCATCTGACTTTGTTCTTACACGACACCCCCCAAAATCGAACTTTTGTCTTGCACCAATCAATCTTCCTGGTGATTTTCTTTCCACAAAACTATTGGACTCACAATTTTCATCATCGATCCATCTGGGATGATGCTGTGAGGAGAAGTTTGTTCTTGATGGGGATATGGGACCATCTTCATCATATGTCGCATAATTGGACTTCGGAAAGGGCATCCTTCCTCTCCCCATCCTGGCATCAGACCTGAATTCTGGAGATCTACTCAGGCGTCTCACTCCCATGTTCCTTGCCCTCTGCACACGAAATGTAAGTGATCTGCTTCTCGATCGCGATCGAGAATTCTGTTGGGGTCCAGAAAAACTAGCTCCTCTGCCACGAATGGGAGAAAAGCTGTGTTCCCTCCTAGAAATATAATGCGGCGGACGAACAGAAAACGATGCAGGGTTGTTAGACATAGGTCCATCGTACTCCTCCCTTGGGACTCTACTAAACCCCTGCCCATATATTCTGCCCCTGCCTCTGCTCCTAATGTGGTCAATGTTATCTCTTGCTACTACCGTTCTCCTAGATGCACTATAACCATCATCACTGTCAGCTGGTGATCTCTGTCTAATTGGGGGTCTATGCTCATCCTTCGAGGAATAGTTCGTATATCGTCTCCGATCACGAAAGGTCAATCCATCAATCTTTGCCCCAGAATTAGCAATACTTCTTGGCCTGGTGTACTGAGTACCTTGTGAGTAGCCAGTTTGATAATAGTTTCTTGAATCCCCTTGGTTTCGACGCTGTAGTGATCTATCCCTTTCCAAGTACTTTTCAGAATTGAACATCCTTCCAGGTTGAAAACAGGTGTCATTCCTGGATATAACAAAAGAAACTAATAAGTGATCAAGCTGTTTTGAGGAAAAAGGGCAACAGACAAGAATTCTAAAAGTACAATGTCATTACCTTCCCCGCTGCACATAAACATTATCGCTTCTATGAAAGGCATCGGAACAAGATGTTCCTTCAAAATTTGATGAAAAAACGGCCCTGCTTGCCCTTGAGCCAACCTCTCCAGCAGAAGAACCTATGACATCATGTCCTTCCATCAATTCAACAGCAAATTTCTTCTGTGTGCCAACGTTATTTGCTTCACCAGTCCTTTCAGTAGAACATTCAAAACCTTCAGGAAAATGATGCTGCCCAGCACGCTTCATCAAACTAGATGAATGGCTTGATCCCTTAAGAGGATTAGCTCTTCCAGACTGCAATTCTTTATCTGGAAAACCTCCATTGTCACCATTTACGTAACTATGAGAACCAACTTCTGACGAACATTGATTAGCAGCATTAAATTCATCTCTGTCTCTGCAATCAGAATCATAGTCCACACATTCAGTTTCACCGTCACCGTCATTCTCCTCACAGGAATATACGACTGACTCCCGCAATTCTCCATCCTCGAATGGAGACTCGTAACCCCCCTCAATCTGGTTCATCTTCTCAGCACAGACAGTAGGACCATTTCTTCTGTTAGAAACATCTAAGCCCTTCCCATCATCATTAGCATCTGCTAAATCAACCTTTCCAAAACATTCATAATACTTGGGCGTGAGTTCCTTCATCTCCCAATGGAATGAAGAATCCATAGGAATAGCATCTGCAGTAGGAGCTTCTTTGTCTTGTTTCCTCTCCACATCAAAGGCAACAATAGGTTGCCCTTCTCTAAAAGTGGTGTCTAATCCAGAAGAATTGTCATGAACAGGTGAAGCGTTGGACAGACCTGATTTCCTGGATTTACTTGCATACTCCACATCTGACATTTGACGGGTGGCTGAACTAACCAACTCTGTTAGAGAGGTTCTATTACCAGGTAAATCAACTGCTTTTGTAGAAACTTCTTGGGCTTGAATGCTGTCACTCGCACAAACAACCTTACCTGATATTGCCATATCAAGGTGAATACCTGGATCAACATTCTCAATGAATACCTTTTGGCCAAGTAGGATGGCAGAAGTTCTGCTAGAAGCTTCCATGTTCGATATGATTACACTGGTAGGAGACGACTTTATCTTTTCCTCTGAAACAGGCCTGTTTGAGATGGGCTCAGATTCAGGGAAAAGACCAGTATCAAGGGATTTATCCTCACTGAAAAACTGAGTAGACACCTCAGTTCTTGCAGCAGAATAATTTAACTGTTCCAGAGCATGCACATGTTCCCTATAAATGACACAACCTTCCAATTTCTCTGGCTTTTCACCATGCACAATAACATCAGGGGCATCGTCTGAACCATTTCTTTGAGAACCAGTGTTTAGATCATCGGGGGGTAGCTCCCATGCCTCCATCACAGTATTCAGATCCCAGTGTAGCCTGACTTCTTTCTTAGAAGATGAACTCTTTCTGGCACTATCTCCTTTATCCAGTAAATTCTGCGACAAAACCACAGAATTATCCTGAACTACCAAATCATCAATACTCTCTTCCTTTTCAGACTCTTTCAGAAACAGATTTCCTGACTCTGAGGATGTAGAAGTTTTCTCTAAACGTGTAGCAGATATCGAAGAGACAATTTGACCTGATGTCAAGAAATCATCTACTGTTGGACCATTCTTATCTTCCTGAGCATCATCACTAGTGCTGCTATTGCATGCGGCAGCCGCAAGAAGTGCAATACCTGAAAAGTCTTCAGTGTAACCACGCTTTCCATTACATACCTTGGAGCGCTTTCGATTATTCACAAAATCATTCTTCAACTGCACTGCCATAGGGAAACAACTATCATCTGAAGACCACCATGGACTTGAAATACCTTTATTCTCTGTTTTCTGATCAAAATCATCAGGTTGTGGAGAAGAGGAAGGCTGAGATGATAGAGACTCTTCACGATGTGGTGAGGGGGTTCGAGGTGGTGTTGTAGGAGACTGGTGCGGTGGTCTCCTTTTCTTAATAGGAACATGCTCTATTTTCTCAGCAAAACGTCGCCCAAGAACAGCAACACCAAGCTGTCAAACAGAAAACTATGTTAACATGGAAAAGTTCCGCATACTTCCAATAAAAACAGGGCAAAGTAGGAGAATATACCTTCTCTGACTCAGCAACCGATGGCTTCTCCCTTTTACTGCTCTTATCAACCTGTTGCACGCCCACATTCAAGGTCCTGGCAGGCTTCCTTGAACGCCTAGATGAACTTCTAAAGCCTTTTTTCACTGTCTTCCAAGTCAGCTGAGGATTCATATAATCAGTAAGCTCTAGATTGGAGGTGCCCAGCATGTTTACAAAGGAATGTCCGATTCCTTCAATAGACGGTCTTCCACAAGTCTTGCAAGTTAAGTCCACAGGAGAAACTAATCCGGCACAAGTACAGGAGGGTGTCTGCAAGTAAAGAAATATATGCGCCGTCAATAAAACATAACCAACAGGCTATTTATTTGCTTAACTAGAAAACGATGCGGATGATATCACTACTTTATAACTCCACCCATCTAGAATGCAGCTCGCCGACACTATCCTTGAATATGTTCGATGGATAATACATGTCATAAAACTTTTAGTCCCTCTTAAGATCACTATCTACATGAGTGCTTGCGATTCGTTTCTTGTACAATCACTAACAGCCTAAATGAAAACATGTCCAACATATTTTCAATTTATTATACTTCAACATTAATACAGATTGCAGATTATGAAAAGCATTCTACCATTATAACTCACATAACTGACATTTTATATCTGCTTTGCAAATTAAAAATCCACCATACTGTCGATAGATAAACGTTGCATACACTTGTTCCATCATGTTTTAATCAGGCACATAATGTACCCGCAAAACAAAAACCCATAAATGAACCCATCAACTAAGGAAGTGCTAACCTAGTAGACCGATTGGCAAAAAATGACTGGTAAAGGAAGAAATAAGAACACAAAACAGCACGGCTAATATTTGACTACACTTGTAAAAATAATGCTATAGTTAATTACCATACGTCAATTGAGGATGCACTCGATTTTGCGTTCGTGTTCAAAATTGCGCATTGTACAAGCAAGCATGAGTTTGTCCAACATGCTTTTAAATATTAAAATATATTTTTGCAGGAAACATCACCACTCCTATCAATAATCAATCGTCCACTAAAAACCCAGAACATGGATATCACTGGTTTTGAATTCTTGATCATAGAATGGAAAATAAGAGCGCAGACCAACATATAGAGATTAGAGATCATAAAAAGCCACTCTACTTGTAAGGACAGACAGAAGACTCATCCAAACACCGAAAATCTTATGCCAACCCTGCTGGCCAATATATAGCTTCAAGAAAAACCATTATTAGAGGAGGAGCCCAACCCCCCAACCTTTATGTAACCATCTCAACAATTAACTGACAAGGTCAACAATTTCAACCAGATGAATAAAGCTTTCTTTTTGGTAGATAACCACCTAGCAGACTTTCTTGAATGAAACTTCTTCTCGCTGAGAACACAAAAGGCAACAAGTTCCCTTTGAATTATTCCCAAGACAAAAAACAAGCCCAGGGATGGCCACTTTGTTGAAAGCAAGCATAAAATGTTAGAACTTCGCTAGGGCTGAGATCCAGTTAAGATGTGTAAAGATCAGACATCACATCCAGCAAAAAGAAACCAGGTTTTGTGATTATTCACCAAAACTTCCTGTATTCAAAGTTGATTCAGGAATAGCTTCTACTATATTTCAATGCAGCCTATGCCAATCGGAGCGTCAGAGGAATATTTCCAGCGAAACACTTCCGCCGCCTATCCATCCGAATGTCTTACGAGTTGGGGTCCATTACCCGGGCAGCAAACTCCATAAAGAAACCAGGTTTTGTGAAATCTTCCAAGATGTTAATAATGATGGGTAAAAGAACTAGTGTTTTTTCATTTATAGCCCTGCCCAAATCGCAATATTTGCTATCGGCGCTTGGTTTCATATAGTCCTGTCCCTATGTGAAATTCGAATATTCGACAGCAATATCTCCAGATGCTCCAAGGTTGTAGATTCTAGCGATGACACCCACCGTAGAACCCTAAAGGCAGCCATGATTCATACACAACTGCGTGACGCTGTTCGTGAGCCTTCCTTCTCAGCCCTTTCCAAGAAAACCCTAAATTCGTCGTCCGAGATCCTAGATCTGGCATCCAACAAGGCCTAACCAATTAAAAAACGAGCATAAATCAATCAATCATTAGGGTTTTAAGTACCTGTTCTCTCTTCTTCATTAAAACCTCGCCGCGTACCGATGATTTTGACTAGAAACTTCCACAACAATTAAACAACAGATGGATAAGATCAACCTCCTCCAACTCCTCCTGATAACGGGAAAAACTCAAGATCTGATCCTTCTCCCTCTTCTTCTTCTTCTTCTTCTTCTTCTTCTTCGATTTGAATACTTGAATACGAGATTTATTGTCACCGGTGAACGGAGATCGTCGACCAAACGCCGAGTGACGAATCAAAATTAGTTAACGGCCGACGATTATCTTCTTGTGCTGAGGCGGCCTTTACCAGATCCAATCTGGGAAGCCCATAGGAAGGATGGAAGAGATTGATGATGGATGATGATGATGATGATGATGATGATGGGCAATTGAATGATTCGAGACGCCTTTACGCCACATAATTTTATAGGCGATTTTGTACCTAAACTACCCTCCGGGATTTGCGTTATGTACCGGAATGCCCCTGGGGAGTGATGCCCTGGTGAGGCTTGAAGAGTCAAAGTCAAAGACGGAGACAAATCGGCCACGATGACGGCGACTTTTGGTACGCAATGATGGTGACTTTGGCGGCCGATTTGTTAGGGGCGGAAATTGGGCTGGGCTAACCCGATAGCAGCCCGAGGCAATTCTGGACTTGGTTAGAGCATCTCCCACCCATATCTATTTCTCCAAAATAGAAAATGTATGTGACATATTAAGAAAATATTTTGTAATTTATCCACCACTTTCTTCAATTTTTTGTGTTTTTTGAAAAATCGTAAAGAAACTCATTGTTCTTTTTAGAGATTTTGGTCTCTAAAAAGGGGTGTGGTTTTCATATTTGGAGGCTACACCCCATTTTGGACCAAAACTTTTAAAAAGGACGATGAGTCCCTAAAAAATTCTCTCCTAAAGTATATAAAGTGAAGGAAAAAAAAGGGAAGTATAAATTACAAACTTTCTCTCAATATGACACATGGATTCTCTATATTGAAAAAACAGAGATGGATTGAAGATGATGCTCTTAGTGGAAAGTGGAACACTGGCTTGGGCTGGGGTAAAGAAGTTTTTTTTCTTTTTTGGTCAGACGAGAGGGTGTTAATACATTTTAGCAATTAAAATAAAAAAAAAGTCATTGGGCGAACCGGCAAAGCATTCCATATAGAAATAAACATACCATTATCAGAAGGCTGCTAATTTTGCCACTCCTTTTTTGTTAATATCACTCCCCTGTAAATATATTTTCGGTATAAAAATACATTTGTAAGGGAGTAACATTAACAAAAAAGAAGTGGCAAAATCATTTTCCTATCAGAAGGTTTATGGTATACATTATGGAGGTAGGGGGTCTAGGCCCCTAGGGGTGGGGATCTAACTAGTCGTTGATTATCGGATCCAGATCCAACTTAAAGAATAGTGTAATATTTCAAAAAAACACAAAACAAAATTCATAGGTCTGAAGAGCATATATTGATTCCTCGTGCAATACACACCATGTATTGTGGAGTATGCATGCTTAATTTCTATCATCCGACCAAACCATAATTATTTATCCAATTTGAAAGTAACTCTTTAACTAATTTCTTGTACTATTTTGTTTTCCTAGTCTTCTTACTGGAGTATATTTATTATGGGTATTAGCGAGTAGATAATTTTGATAGTATATTGTTTCAACGGTCTATCTCTTTAAAATATATTATCGCGTCTATTTTCAAAAAGAATTTGTGGACAAATTATGCAAAGAGGAATTATTGTTAAAAAAAACTAAGATAAGATACTACTACAAGTTGTTGATTCATGCCGTGACTTTGTCGTGCTTGTCGGTGGTCCTACCACCAAGTAGCTTCAATTCCACGGAGGGAACCCCAACCACGGCACCACCACCCAATTCCAGCACTCCACTGTAAAAGATCGGCGAAAACACTTCCGACACAGATTATTTCTACACATACATTGCACAGATTTTTTTGGCGGGCCATTATGGTATCCCACAAAATGATCCGAGCCGTTCATTAATTTTTGAAATATTTTTTTAAAAGACCTTGTAAAAATCAACTCAATCGGATACATGCAAGTGCTTGAACCAATCTTACAACTTTTCATTCGGAGCTGATTTTTGGAGAATGAAAAGTTGTAAGATTAATTCAAGCAATTGCATGTATCCGATTGAGCTGATTTTTTCGAGGTCTTTTAAAAAAAATATTTTAAAATTAATGAACGGCTTGGATCATTTTGTAGGATCCCATAGTGGGCCCCACAAAAAATCTGTGCAATGCATATGTAAAAGTAATCTGTGTGGATAGAACTTGTTCGAGATCAGCAAAGCTTTTTGTTTCAGAAATGTCCCAAAATCTATTGGTGTAGTATTAAAAAAACACAAGACCCAAAAGAAGATATTTGTTTCCAACAGGTCAAGCCCTCCCAAAAATGCAAATAACACAGGGATCCGTTGCCACGGTCGGCGACGGATCCAGAACTAGTATAGCACGGAGAAGTAATTTTACTTAAATAACTAGGGATAGCATCGACAATTAAGAAAAGACCAAGGAATCAAGTGCCCACCATGGCCGGAATGTAAATCCGCCGCTGGGTCACACAATAGACAAGTTAACTACGGTAAAAGGCTAGGGTCACGTGTCCACTCAGGCCTCAATGTAAATATGTCTCGGGACACACTACACATGTCCATTCCAGAACACCTTCTTAAAAAATAAATACTTATTTTACATTTTCAAACTCAAAAATAATGTAAATGAAAAATAATTTTTCAATTTTTTTATACCGTATTAAAGATCTCAATGAGATCTATCAAACAAGATCCATATTGATAGGGAAATTATTTGCGTAAGCACGTAATTTTTGAGCTTGAAATTGCCTTCTTAAAAAATAAGTTCTTATTTTGCCTTCTTAATTGCAGTGGTGCAATTTTTTTGGAAAACCGTGCCGTAGTGCAATTTGAAATTCAAAATATGCGGAAAGCCAACAAAATTAGGGCCTGTTCCGCAACACAAAAAAAGTCCTTATTTTTTAAGAAGTCAATTTTAAGTTTAAAAATTATGGACTTATTGAATTCTAAAAATATGCAATATGGATCTTGTTTGAATGATCTCATCAAGATCTTTTATACGATGCAAAAAAAATTGAAAAATCATTTTTCATTTACATTATTTTTAAGTTTAAAAATGTGAAATAAGCTGCTTATTTTTTAAGAAGGTTTCTGGAACGGAACATTAATAAGGCCTCCTAAAAAATACTCCGTAAGTATTTATTTACAATTTTGAAGTTTAAAAATAATGGACTTAATTGAAATATAAAAATATGTTATATGGATCTTATTTGATAGATCTCGATAAGATCTTTTGAACGATGCAAAAAAAAAAATCAAAAAATTATTTTTATGAGCACATTATATTTAAGCTTGAAAGTAAATATTTATTTTTTAAATACTTATTCGAGTTAGCGGAACGGGTATACAAAAAAAAATGAAAAAAATAGATGTTAATCAGTTCATGCCTTGCTGTTTCGATGCCATTCGTCATAAAGTGGGGCTTCCTCCCTCCTAAGGACTCGTCGTTTCTTACCTCCAAAGAGAATTGGAAAGCCTCCTTTTCCCACATTTGCAACATATGTGAACTTGCATCCCAAAATCTCTCCTCCATTGATGCCAACTTGTTGCAGCTCAACAATCAACAATCCGGAATTTCATGTGAACAAACATGGTACTTTTTTTATTGAAACCAAAAAGAAAATAATAGGTTTTGTTTATATACAAATTGAACATCAAGAATTAGGGGAGAATAGCTCTATACAATCCCTCTAAATTGTCATGCGTGTAGAAAAAGTTTAATATGAGAATAAATTATTTAGACCGCAAATTCAAATGGTTTGGAGGTCGAGATGCCAAATGGAAAGGGTGACATATGGTTCTCTAAGAGTTTGAGTACAAGTAGTTGGGATTTGAGTAGCAAGGGATTAAAAATAATTTCTTTATTCAAAAAAAAAATAGGGCAAAAATGCGGGTCGTTACAACCTATCCCCCTTAAAACAATTTCGTCCTCGAAATTAGATCGTTGGTATTTTTCTAAAAATCTGAGTTTCAAAACACTATATTATTTGTGATACTACTCTTTCTTTGGGTCATGATCAATTATTCTAATATTTTTATCTAATTAATGCATTTTAATTAGCTTTTAATTAATCTAATTAATTAGAAATAATTAATAAGAGCCTAGAAAATATTTTATTAAAATTTTTATAAAAGTTTTACTTCGTTCTTTAGGAAAATTTTGCTAAATAAATATGATTTTTCAAAATAAAGTTTAGCTATTACAAAATCAAGATAGATTTACTGATTCAAAATACATTAACTTCAGAGTCGACTCTAGGCTTGATACAATTTCCAGATGTAAACATTTGTTTCCTTCAAATCAATTATATTGCGCCACATTTGCCAAGGATTCAGAAAATATCCAAATTTGACTCACATCTGTAGCTTATTCCTGGGATTCAAAAACCAGGGATTTCCCATGGCATCATAGCCAACTCATTCTCACTGAATATCTAACTCAACGAAGCGGCCTTCAAGATCACTATACCAAGATGCCACCAGGATGCCCTAAGCTAACGCTAGTCCGAGGATGACTTCTGTGGCATCTTTAGGCTTTCATTGATTGGTTGGATGGATTTGGGCATCTTCTCAGTCCTCACCTGTGAAGTTACATAGAATTATCTTCCTATCTCCGTACACCGATACACGGTCCCAAATACGATTGTGTTCAGAGTCATACAATACATGCGAATCCATCAATTTGTATCAAACGACTTTGGGTACGCTTATTACAATGACTATAATGTACGTAAATCATAAGTTTAAGATTTAAATAAATAATACACCATGTTATATTTTTTCTCGTAGATGATAGTATAGTTCCAACTCTACTGCGTTATCTAGGTTCAATACCCTTTAAATACCTCCAAATGCATTCAGCCACCTACATACCACATGTAGGGACCGATGCAGTAGGGTTTGAAGGTTCAAGCGAATTCCTTAGATTCAAAAATCCACTTAAATTTTGACTTTTATTTGTTATTGTCTTTATTGTAGCATTTTTATCATCATAAAAATAAGATATTTTTTGTTTGTTCGTTTTGAGATCTCAAAAACTATGGACACGGTCTCCAATATTTTTTTTTATTATCTATCTCTATTCATTTATCTAAAAAACATTCATCAAAATCCAAACCCAACATGACATAATCAAGTCAGTCAAGTTAGTTGTCTCATTTCTCTCTCCATTGGTGATATGAATTCGAATCCCACGAGGAGCAGGTTTGGGGTTCAGGATTATAAATCATCTCTGAACCTCCTATTGAGTAGCAAACTAACACCTCGCTAACTTCACAAAGCATAACTAGGAAACCACATGGTAATGCGTTTTAGAATCACTTGATGGAAACATGAGTGACCCAAGCCCACCCACCTGTCTGTTGATTTTTTAAACCTTTCTCTAGCCGTGACTTTCGGGTTTGGATTCTTTCCGTTTTGGTCCTACCAAGTTGCTTTGATTCCACGGGAGGTACCCACCACCCAATGTGGCAAGGCCACCCCACCATACGTTTGTCCATTTCTTTGTTTTTGACTTTTCCTTCTTAGGAGTATTTCGTTTTTGATGTTCTTTTATTGCAACCATGTGAAAAATCCTTTTCAGTCCGGGATTAACCGGTTGGTTGGTGGATTTACTTTCTACGTAATTGACCAAGTTCGATTCGAGTGTCAGGCCTCAATATAGTAATTTCTTGAGAATTTTATAGTCTTGTCGTGGATAACATGCCCTTGACCAGACCAATGAAAAGATCAATTGAGGTGTACGTAAGCTGGTCCGGACACCCCTGACTGTCGGAAAAAAAGAAAAAGAAAGAAAACTCCTTTTCAAATACACCCGTATGGCAATTTAAACCAACCAGTCCAAGTGAAATTTGCAAATTTTGGTTCAGATTTTTCATTCACAGTATAACAAGGAAAATAAATGATTAGTGATGGGAAAAAAAAGGTGCATGCCCCTAGTTTCTTCCCTCTTTTCCCTTCAAGGAGGAAAAATAGCATTTCAGTTAGAAAATCTGTTTTCCCAAATTTGTCTTGGTCAATACATCAAATAGTAATACATAGCCTAGTACAACTGCAAATTCTAATATTCAAATTAGGAGGAATCCAAAAAAAGAAAAAAACGAATTGCACGTATTAGGTGGAAGAAAATGACATAAGCCCATGCCGGGTGATTCGTTACAATTTTGGCAAAAATCGCGAGCTCCTCTTCTGGATTTCCAGTCATGAAACATGGTTTTCTCCTGCCTTCAGGCTGTTCAAAAGGGATTACATCTAACGGTTGCCCCTTCTTCTACCTTGACTCAAAGGTGTCACTACACAACCAAATAAAATGGAGAAACGGCATATACAAATACGCTAACCAAAAGATTTCTTTTCGATTAACCATGCTGACCAAAAGATGGGGAACATGTATGTGCGTGATGAAAACTAAGAGGTAAAATTAACAACAATTACATAGCTGACCAGGAACCCCTTGCCCATTTCCCTTGACTAGCTACTTGCCACTTTTAACTCGTCATTTGAGTTCACGTCTATAATATATATTCCTGCAAAGAAATATCGTGTGTGTTAGTAATGAGAGAGAATACACAACCAAACAACGTATCGAAAGGCAACAAACAAAGATTTCATCACTCGGACTCAGATGTTCAAAATCAAATCAACAATTTAGAGATGTTGTGAATCAGGAATCCTATCGCATAGATAAGGAATTGTATTCTGTTAGAGCTGTCTCGAGCTTACCTATTGAATTTTTCTCTATATCTTAATATCTCAACCTCTATACTAGGTCATAGCTAACTACAGCTTGCGTTATTGTTGACCACACCTAAAAGCGTTGTTATTAGTAGGAGAAATGGATCCTCTTCGGTCCATTTGCTATAATAAAACGGTTTGGATTTGCTTATCAACTCTTATCGGTAAGAATTGATGTGCAAATCCGAACCATTGAAATATGCCAATGAATGGTCCAGATGTGAACTGTCTCCTCCAATTCAAAACATGAACCGGATAGAATCCAGACCCTTATTAGCATTACTCTTTTCTTTTCTTTTTTTTGTGTGTGGGGGGTATCGGTATTACTACTAACAACCCTTTTGGTCTTGAAATCCCGTTGGGCCGACATGTGATTTGCGATGGGCTTTTCCCTCGGCCTATAGGATCGATGGGCTTTTTGCTTGCCCCATTTGCATGATTAATGGCCTACTCGATTAATTTTTGGTTCATATTGCCTGCATTTCCATTCTAGTTCATACAAATAAAGACAACAAAATAGAGCAGATATTAATAAGAAAATGTGAAAATCAATACCCTTTTATGATATGCGAAAAAAGAAAGAAAAATGAATGAAGAAAGTAACTTGTTTCATACTTCACTTAAATGCTAATGACAATGCCCTCACACATAAAATGGTTCAGAACTTTGGCACCTTGGCCTTGGGCATTCCTGCAAATTAGGGCAATGTAGGCTGTAGCTATTGAACTCCAACGGACCGACCTCTGTGTCACAAAAGTGAGTTCAATAATGCAGATGGTTGAGGAGCATGACGTTTCCCTTTTTCCTTGCTCGCGTTTCATCTCAGTTAACTTCATTCTAAGAGTCAATTACCCTGTTAAGCTCTTCGCAATCCTTATGAGCTCTTTGAACAGTTGAGGATTTCCTGCGAACAAACATGGTACCACTTCTTGTAACAAGCCATTAGAACTTAGAAGCCAACACTAATTTCTGAAGTATACCATAAACTTGCAGAATTGAAGCTAGAATCAGGACAAATGTCAATTAATTGAATGAAACCAAAGGGTCCGAAGAATGAAACTCTAACTCTAGATATACTACACTACAGTCAATCAATTGACTGATGAACAAGCAAGGAATACTCCATCGATAATCTGTAGTGCAGAACCAACCCTGCAAAATACTGATAATACGCATCTAGTACTCATATATAGGATTAAAAGGATCATTGCTTTGGCAATTTTGGAGTCTCCATCAACATGAATTCTGGGTAGTTGCGCCACTGCATAAAAGGCTTGGGTGATTTCAGATTTCGACAAGGAGTTTTTTCGCTAGGCATCTCAGTCTTGTTCCATTGAGATCGATCTTCAAACAGGAGTTCAGGCGTCTCTTCCATCTCCAAGTACCTTTTTGGGGATTGGGGAACTCTCAGGCTAAAACAACAAATATTGGGATAAAAGAATCAAAACGTTAAAGAAAAGGAAAATACACAAACATTACATTTACAGAAGGGCGAGGAGTCTGCATTCCTCACCTTCAATTTCCTTGAAAGTGGAGACTGTTGGAAATAAGTGAATTGAAAATTGACTCTAGGGTAAACCATTTGATTTGGTTGTAATTTATTTGTCCTGCAATGGATAAATAAACAAATAAATATGGAGTAATTAAAATTGTTTAGTTTGCCGCCGAACCGGGCCATGCGTGGTAGCGGGTTCATAAAATTCTAAAGCTTAAAGTTTGTTGGGTACTTGAAGTAATTAATTAAATTAGTTACTTCATTTATTTAAGCTTTTGAATTAAAATTAGAGTTCGTTATAAACCAACATGTGGCAACTATACCAATGGGTGCCAACACTTCATTTTCCTTGGCAACATGCGCCTTGGGAAAATAGGAAAGTGTTGTGTTGGTTCGGCCAAACAAGTGCCAACAGTGGTGTCTCTTCGGTTGAGACCACTTCGAACAGTTGTGTATTTTCCTAATACCTTTCCGAACATTCACCGTTCCTTTTCGTTGGGGTACCTACTTCTCTATAAATAGGACTCATCTCCTCCCATTTCAGAATCGAAAAATCCTACACTCATAACATACATATTCTAAGAGAATTTTGCACAGTTTCCTGGTTCGCCCGTTAAACAGATTGTAGTGCTACTTCCGTTCTTCGAAAATTGGGTAATCCTGAAAGGTAAACGTTTAAGAGACCCAAGAGCACCGGTGTGGGGGACGAATTTGCTTTAAGTATATAGTATTCTCATAAAAATACTAGCCTCGATTGCCAATTTCCGGACGCCTGAAATTGATCCAGTAAGTTTTCTAATATTGTTTCTTTTTGGTGTGTAGCGAATTTCCAGTGATAAACGAATCCCGGTTCCAACAGAGACATCAGTGGAGAAGCTATCTGCGTGGAATCAGGGCGCTGCCTTCCAAATTACAATGGAGATATTTCACCCCAAAATTGTTTACTTGACCTCACTTTTACATTACAATTTGCCCCAATCCGTTCAAAAGTTTGAAACTTGAGGAAAAAAAAAAGGGGGCAAAGTAAAATATCCTCACTTTTCCCCAAAAAAAAACCCCCCAAAAATATCTACTTAACTCCTTTTTGTTTACCATTTCAACATGTTTTTTTTTTACTATCAAGTAGTCTGAAACAAAAAAATTTTGTGCTATAGGAAATTGACCTCACAGCAAAGAATTTCTGGCTCCGCCCCTGCGTGGAATTATCTATACCCAAAAGCCAATAAAAGCAATGTCAGGATAAGTAGGTTTCTCAAAAGCAAATGATAAAGAAACAAAAAAAGAAAAGAAGAAAGAGATAAGCCGACAAGACTCCTAAGTACCGTTAGCTAGTCCAATTGTCTCCAGAAAATAATCCATGTCCACTGCCTCCCTTTGTGCTTTAATGCATTCCAGATGATTATGCAGACACTGTTCCTCCGCATGATGCGGAAGAATTTGTTCCTCTAAAACAGCACTCAACTTCTTATCACGGTTCTCTTTTGATGCCTGATGCATATGTGGCTTCCCAGAGTCTGTGAGATCACTAAGTGCTTTCCTGCCACCAGAAACTTGCACTTTCTCTAGGGCTTTAGAAACATTGGTCCTTCCTCCAAAAGATTTCAATTTAGAGGGATCAATATCTTCACCAAGAGATATTGCATTCCTTGAGTTGTGCTTCTTCGATGTCTGAAGTGTGGAAGGCCTCCCTGAATTTGATATATCATTTGAGTGCTTTCCTTCCACCGAGCCCCCCTCCTTAGAAACATTGGACTTTCCTCCAAGAGGAGCCACTACAACGCACAGCAAAGTTAAACCATCCATGAGATACCAGAATGCGTAGGCCTATAGAAAAACATGGGGAAAAAGAATTCTCAAGTACCGTCAAAGTGCACATTTAAATTCTGGTCTTGAATCAAGCCTCCTTGTCTTGCCATCAGCGCTTTTTGCAGGTAAATATCAGTTTATTGCTCTGCAATTGACAGGGTTCTGAGTCACACATAAGCACTCAACAAATAAACCAAAGAGCAAACCTTTTTATAGCTGCTATTACTTCGACATAAAATAATGAAGATCAAACAAAATCTGATCCCAAAGGAACGGGTTAATCTGTGATCCATATCGGTTAAATTTAAACTCTTTATAGCTAGAATTACTTCTTGCACTAAACAATGAAAACCATACATAATGTGATCAGTATATTTCTTATTAAGTTTTGACCACCAAGGAGGGTAGAAAACATGAGGAGAAAACCTGAATAATTGCAGATACTTAACGGGGGGCTATAAGATTCCATACTTGCTCGCTTTTCGTTAACTCACTGGCACGATGGCAACAACAGACTAAAGTGTCAAAAGCAATCCAAGATTGTGTGCATTTAGGAATCGAATATTGAACAGTTCTCGCAAATGGTAATAGGATCGAATTAAACCACATCACTCAACCATATGCAAAAAGGTCGAAGGTATATGAAATTCATACAAGTCCCCAGAACAAGGCTGTACAAACCTGAACCCAGTATCTCAAATCACATAAATTCCTCAATTGCCACTTCTCCATGGCACCCTTGGGCTTTTCAATTTTAATAGGACATTTAGTCACCCATACTCTAACGCTTCAATTGTCCACAACTTCTAAAACTTCAATGATTCATTTCAAGTGTCTATAATATCCAGGAGGCCAGGATTCCCAAATGGAATTGCTTAAATTGAAATCCCAACACAAAATATCCCCTTGTCCCATTTAGTTGCCACGCACACGCATTGATTCCGAGAAAAGAAAAACAATATTTTTCGGGCAATGTTCCCAATTAGCGCTCCCAAAGAAGAAAAACACCCAAATGATCTGTCTTGGAAACTAGGGAACAAAGCTAGGGTTTCAATAAGTGAAAAATCAGCAATAAGACCTATAAAGTTCAAGAAACAACACACAGTGCCTAACGAGTTCATGCTAGTATTTGACTGAACAAAAACAAAAACAAAAATCGTAATTATCTGGTTGCTCAACAAGGAAACAAAGAGGAAAACATATTAGACTAAAAGACGTAGTACTTCGAAACCAAACATAGACATGAAACTAGGGTTTGAGATAGAGAACTCACGGGCGACCAGATTTGAGATCTTTCTTGATTGCAGAATGGAGTTTTCTTGGGCTCTCCAATTGAATCGCTTGTTCAGTTTTTGAATTTGATCTCTTGTTCTTTTAGTATGCAATGCAGTTTTCTAGACGGCCTTCATATCAGTTCCAACTTCCAACGCTCAAATTTCTCGCTTGCCTAAACGCTCCCGTGGGTTTGGAATGTTCAGCGAACAACAAACACTTATTTGTAAACAGAAAGACTACTAGTACAGCACTACGCGCACAAACAACGCATATAGCGCGCTTTTTGGCCCGTCTCGAGTTCAAGAAAGATAATCGGAACCGCTCTTTATGTTTAATAGATTTTGTTTAAGGTTTTTACGAAAAATCAGCTCCATCTGACATCGATAAGGGCGTTTCCGAAACGTCCAAAATTACTTCAGAAGTTGGGCTAAATTCTAAAGTGATTTTTTATTGAAACCTTAAACAAAATATATTGAACAAAATAAGCGATTACGATTATATTTGTTAGACCCGAGACGGACCAAAAAACACGCTGCATGCACTGTCCGTTCGCGTATTGCTATACCAGTAACTGCTCTCTTAGCTTTATCCACTTCACCGAACCCTTGGAATTATTTAGTTTCACTAATGTTAGCCTACAAATAATGGGTTTGTTTGCCTTTATCTATCTCAAATAACAACGTACTCCATGTGAAGGAGAGAAAAATAATGCACCACTCCGTGGCAGAATCAGGATTCTGATCCCGAAGGCATTGGCTCAGCAAACATATTTTTTACTGAAACCTATACTTAGTCGGGACGGTTCTGCGGACAACTATTTAGACACCTAAAAAAACATCCCAAATCTCAATCTCATAATTCCTAATCAAATTTTTATAATCCGAACCGTTCAATGTGTGCAGAATGTGATTTTAAGGGTGGCTATGAGAAATTAGCAAAAACAATAACCGGGAAGTGCTTGTTTTGAGCAGTTTTTAATTGAACCGTTCATTGAATCTAAGCTAAAAACTGCTTAGATCAAGCACATCCCGATCTTTTTTTTTTGCTGATTTTTCGCGTGTACCCTTAAAATCACGTTCTGATCACATTGAGCGGTTCAGATCATTAAAATTTGATCGGGAACTATGAGGTGTTTTTTTAGGTGTCTAAATAGTTATCCATAGAACCGCCCCGATACTTAGCATCTCATAAAAATTTTGTTTTTTTAATACATTACATTTGTATATTGAAATGATTATAACCTAATACAGTTAAAATACACCGATCATTTTATTTTTTTCTTGAAGCTACTTTGATTGTCACGTGTTTTTTCATTTATGAAAGAAATTGAGAAATGAGAATGTAAAACGCCCGATTTTTCATCAAATCAAACCAAAATTATTAAAATTATAAGTAGTTATACACGAATAATTATCAATAATGTTCAAAAATTGGTAAATATACAAAATAAAAATCTTAAATGCGGGAACTCGGGGGTCTGGGGCCGGGGGGCCTCTACTCCAACATAGCTCCTCCCCTATGCAGCAACACGCCAAGCTGGACAACTCACTCATACTATTTCTTTCGTCCTTTTTTTTTTTTGAACAAAATGAAAGTGCATGTTTGGTATCCTGTCACATTTGTCATTAAGTATTGCTCCATCACACCACACCGTTATTTGTAGGAGATCTTCCGCATCTATCTCGGGATCGAAGCTAAAATCTAACCAATGTAAGTGGTGTTACTAGTATGTTTAGCCTCAATGATGAATTATTCGAACTTGAACCCGAGCCTTGTCTAACCAAATTCAATTTTCAACCAATGAATCAATCCCTTGTTGGTGACACCCTCATGTTTCATTTATTTGGGATTACTCTTGGATGGCCTGGGATTATATGAGCATTGGGCAATGCAATAATTAATGGGCTGAAAAATGGTATTTGGACGTTCTAAAAAGGGCCCGAGGCCCATCTGATTCTTTTTTTCCACGGAACAGGCCCATCTGATTCAGTGCTCTTTTTTTCGTCGAATAGTAGTAATTTATTAAGGGAAAATGACGGCCCAGGACGTGTTTTAATAATTAATACCTTTTAAGAACATGCTAAAAATATTTTGTAATGAACAAAATATCCTTAACGGGTATTAAATATCAAAACACGTCATTGGCCGTCATTTTTCCATTTATTTATTTTTAAAGCGCGAAGAGGGTTGAGGGGAATGGCAATTTTTCTTACAACATCTAAATGGACAGGCTGGATAATGATTCGATTTATATTAATATATATATCCACCTGTAGATTCACATCATCTGATATTTTTTTTACCGAGATAGTGATTCACTCATACGGCTACGTTCTATTCGAAGGCATAAAACAAAGTGTCTTCCAGAGAGATGGTTGAGTTGTTGATAGGTTGCTCCATAAATCCGTTAAGAAGCAAAGTTTCAAAATCCGAAATGTACCAACCGATTCATCGTCGACCGGCCACAGCTCCACTCTGCTCCAATCCAGTTAGCATTGGTGTGAAACCCAAGTTGAATTGCTCGGAACCAATGGCCTGAGAGCATCCACAATGGGTTTACTAACTAGTGTTTTAATTGTGTGTGTTAAGACTTAGCAAACGAAAATATAATTTTTGTGTCACAATTCTTGTACTCCCTCCGTCCCATATTGGATGGCAATTTTGGGAAAACTCAAAATTTATCCAGACACAATGATTACACCCTTTCTAATAAAACATTCCAAAAATACCCTTCTATTTTGAAAACAACTCAGTTGGCAACCAAACTGAGTGGTAAACTCACGGAATCCAAGGAGTAAGAAATCTTGGCGGCAAAGTGTACTGAAATCTTTTTGGTGTTTTGTTAAAGTAATTTGAATAGTTTAAGATAAGGGCAAAATGAGAAGATCAAGGTTTTCATGCTTTTACTTTTTAAAATGGACATCCATTTTGGGACGGCAAAAAGCGTCAAAAATGACATCCATTTTGGGACGGAGGGAGTATTAATTTGCGTGCTAGAGTGTGTTCAATTTTGTAATGTGTCAAGTTTGGCAACTATAGTACCAAACAGTCAGCGGGTCCCACCTCTACAATTCAAATTTCAACCATAAAATATAAATGTCTACTACTTCTAATACACACTTGTGGGAACCCATTTTTTATTAGTCTTAGAAAAATTATTGCTAGTAATTGTTTTTGAAGCACAGCTATGTGATGCTCCAAGAGCCTTTTTCACCACACATTAATGTGAACTCCACCTTTTAAGTGACTCTCACACAAATATGTATGTCAAAAACTACTTTTGAATAATCATTCCTTAGGTTTTACATTACCAGATGAGGTGAACCTGTACCTGTAGTTACCGATGTGGGACTTATGGTAATGGCCTATTATGACCTTCAGAAAGGAACAGAAACTCACATTTCTTCTTTTCGTTTAGATCACCTTGTAAATTAACATTGAATACAAATATTTCCACTCTTAATTTAATTTTCTTAAATAATATTTCTTTTGGTTACACCTTTTTGCTTTTAATTATATATAATTTGTGACATAGATCATTATGACGTCACGGCTCAATTCTAGTTCAACCACGGTAGAACCAGTAATCCGTTCCCCCCCAATTTTGTTTCCGATTCACTCCAATTTTTGATTTTCACAACATTGTTAAGATGTATCAACCTTATTAAACCATAGCCATTTGGAAGAATCTCGCCACATCTATATCGGGCTCAAGTAAACGTCTCACCACGTGCTACAAGCGGGAGAGAGTATGCTTAGGCCCAGTCTTGAACTCATTGAACCTACCACTTGTGAATCTTCTTCAACCGTGACCGGCTTGCTAATTAAAAACCCATTTAACAACAAACTAAACTTGAGGACAATGTAAAAAACTCGTTAATTGTTTAAATTAAGGTCGAACTTTACAATCATCACAAAAAACTGTACTACTTAAAAAAAGAAGAAGTTACACAGCCGCTAGTGATCGGGTAGTAATAAAATTCACTTAAGATCTAGTTGAATATTTATTAATTCAGGTCGCGGGATGTTTCCCTCCAAAGCTCATCACATTTTAAAATCGAATGTAAACAACTCATTCGGGTCAGGAATTAGAAGACCGGTTTTTGCACTCTGATGGGCTTCTGTGATTGCATCTGATTTGCTGCGTTTGACTCTTCCAAAAAAAGAAGATAGGTTAACGCAATGGTCAGAGAGCAGAGAGGTATGAAAGTTCCATTTCAGAGAAGGACGATGACATTATTCATTCAACCAGCCTCGACGCGTTTACCATTCCATATCCGCCAATGTGCGAATTTCGGTAACAATCACTAGAGAGGCCTCCCAAACACCTTACTCGACGGGCCATGTCAAGTTTCTCAATATGGGCCAAGTTAGCATTAGATAGGTGAGTAAAAGAATGGTTATGGGTGGATAATTATCCTATCCGCAACGTGGTTGCTTACCCGCAAAGGAGAAAGACCTCTAAAAATCCACCACCTCTGAAAAAATATCCACCCAACTTTCACATTCTTTTTTTGTTGTTGTTGTTGTTATGCAGAGTGTTTTGGGCCAGCTTGCTCGCACTTCGGATTAATCCCTACATCTCCACCCACAACAGCACGCGGGGAGTGAGGTGGCCTCAAGAGTTGTTGGTAAGAAGAATCGAATCTAAGACCTTAAGATGAAACAAATACTTAAGTCTCAGGCCAAGACTACTTAGTTGCTTCTTTCACATTGTTTGGACACCATTCACTTTCCCTTAGCGATTCAATATAGTGCCTTTCACCTCCTCCATTCAATCTGGTTTTCAATTTCTACCCATATAAAGTCATTAATTTTGACAGCTGAATCCCATTTAATTTTCACTTTACTTGTTTGTCTCCTTTATGCGATTTTCCTACTCTCTCACAGTGCACTTGATGAACATTCATTAGGTATTGGTCGAATGTCTTTACTTTTCCATCCCCTTGCAAAATGCCCTGTCCCTCAGACATTACTGTGTATTAATTTGGGGAGAATAAGAGAGATACTATATCAATGGATCAGAAAAAGAGAGAGAGATTATTATTATTATTATATACTATCTTTTAGAATTACAAGTTTTTTTTTAATGCTAATTTCCTTGCAAAAAAATACTCCATCCAACCTACTTTTTCGTAATATATTCTAACAAAAAAATGTTAAATTCTTTTGTCCTTTGAAGTTCCTCCTCCATCCTAAAAAGATTGCATAGTAAAACATATACTTTTTTTTAAAAAAAATGCATTTTGTGACCAAAAAAAACAAAAATTAAAAGAACTAATTCATATCTAGGAACTTTTGAATTTTTTTGACAAAACGTATAATATTCACGTTCTCATTTTTCGGATTGGACAAAAAAATTTTTTTAGGGCAACGTAAAACAGAAAGAAAAATGGGCTTCAAGAAATTGTGCGCAAGCATGCATGTAAATGCGATTGGCAGCTTTTTCACAACCACGAACTGTGCTGTGCCGTTAAGGGACAGCACGGTGCTGTCCCGGGGCCCGCTTCGGTCTCTCTCCGATGATTGAAAACGTTCACTTCGTAGAGCTTGTCGAGTAGAACAACCTTTTAATAAATCAGCTCGATCGAATATCAATAAGTGCCTAATTGAAACATTTTTATTTTGTAAAGAATGGATCTAAAACACTGGATCAAATCCACTGAATTCCATTATTGGCAAGTTTTATGTGCTCTAATCAGGCACTTAATGATATTCGATCGAGCTGAGGTTTTGCATGGTTGTTCTACTCGACGACCTCTACGATGTGAACGTTTCCGATCGTTGGAACGAGACCTAAGCGGGCTCCACAAAGCTGGGACAGCACCGTACTGTCCCTATGAGGGCACAGCACGGCCCCTGGTTCCCTTTTTCACAACCATATTCAATTCAAACTCGACTGGCTTGATCTCTACTCTGAAAAATCCAGGCCCAGAAAAGAGTTATTAACCCAGTACTCCGAGAGAAGTAAATAGTTCACCATAACATTCACCTAAAAAAACTCCAATGGTTGCATCATTTTCTGGGCCACTGGGGTTATCCGGTCATTAACTTCAGGCCACCGGAATTAGTCGAGCTGTACACACACATTGGCCTAGACATCCGGGTTATCAAAAAGAAAAACGGTGTAACATTAGCACATTTAACATTTTTAGGACAATGATGCATAAGAGCAAGTTCACCGGTGGATGTTAAAATGATTTTGTCAAACTCATGGTTTAGCTTGTCATAGGGTTGGAAAGCTTAAAAAATACTTAGAATGTTGCTGCACCGACTCTGGGATATTTTGGCTCAATCTTGAATTCAAACTATTGAATTATATTAAATCATAAAAAATAGTGATGTCACTACACCAGTTTACTGCTATTTTGGCACAATCTCATATTCAAATCATTGAATTAAACTCATCTCATTTTTTCAGTAATGCGGTAAATCAAATTGACAAAGTCAAAGTTGCTAATGAATTTTTTAGTATAAAAAAAGATGAGTTTGTCACTTTTTGTTCGGCTAACCTTTTCACAATGACGATTATCAAAAATAAAAAATTACATTTTCACAGTGACAGAGTAAACTTTTGTTTTAAATCACCTGTATTATGGGCTTATCTCAACATATAAAGCTTTTTTCTTTTCAAGAAACAATATAGTAATATATACTGTATATTTCTATATTTAAATATATCCATAAACTAAATAGTTACAAAAGAATCACCACTCTCGAAAATACAAAAGAACTTTGAAGGTCCGAACAGAAAAACCAAATACAACTAATTGAAAATCTTAAAAAAGAAATTGACATCTACGATGTTAGAAACCGCTAATCCGCTCATAGATGTGGCCGGAGGAAGTTGGATGAATCACATTGGCAATGGAGCTCATCGCCTGGTGCTACCACAATTGCTTTTGGAAAACCCATTATCCTGTCACCAAGACTGATCAGACAACCCATAAGTTTTCTATTTCTTCTCCGAGAGAAATGAATACTGTAACTTATTTCCGGCTTCGCATAATCTCAGTCGTTCATTTCAGCAATTAATAGTTGAGATTTATTTTTTAATTTTTGACGGGTAACAATCAATTTTTACCGATCAAAATTGATTTTCAATCCGAACTGTCTAAAATACATTTGAATGCATGCGATTTAGCGCGTAAATTTTATTTACGAGTTTCCACTTTTTATAAAAGTTCTTTTTTTTTTCAAACGGACATAATTTTAAACTCAAATATAATGAATGAAAAATATTTTTTCAATTTTTTTGCACCGTTTAAAAGATCTTAGTAAGATCTATCAAACAAGGTCCATATTGGTAGAAAAATTATTTATGTAAACACATAATTTTTAAGCTTGAAATTACCTTCTTTTTCTAAAAGTTCTTTTTCCAAAAAACCGAAACACCCTAACTCCTTAAAGAAGTTTTTCTCTTTCTTTCTTCAGAAGGTGAGAGCATTAATGAGAAAACCCATCACGATCTCCTACCCCCACCCATCAACGAGGAGACCCATTACCAAAGTGACAACAACAACAACAACAAAAAGTTTACACTTTCCACAGGCCTACACGTATTTACAGTTCGCTAGTGGAATCGCATTCTATTACAAAATATTCAAATTAAATTACTATACACGAGTAGTAATTGAAATTACTAAAATTATACAATGCAGCATCTTTTATGTCAAAAATAATTCATATGCCTTTCTGCTAAGAGATTTTTCGACCGTTAGATTTAAAACATAAAAAAAAATTGCATAATTCCACAATCGAAAAACCTTTCGTCACAAGAGTTTTTGGGACAGAAGAGATCAGACCCGTGAAAAACAAACAAATACAAGTAGAATCAAAGCTTAACACGCGGACGTCAAATCGAATGTACCTGTTTAACAAAACAATTACGTAATATGCATTAGAAAAACAATAGTAATAGTAAAACGAAAAGTGGGTATGGAAGCCAATAAAATAAAAACATATAATACTTATATCGAAAACTACCTAAGAACGACACCTACCGTACGAATAAGTATTAATCTAAAGCGGAGGCCTCTATTTGCGGTGAGCTCAATTCATGTAAGTCTTTTTCCATTCCATTTACTTAGAAAAAAAAGAGTCAGTCTTTTTCTAGTATTTATTTTCCACCAAATAATAATTAAGAAGAGGCAATCAATCAGCGTAATAACCTCCTTTGGAAATGATCGAAGGAGTATCAAACCATTAACTTATGGTTGGGAAATGCTACATGTTGCAAGATAGCTGCCGTTTCGGAGGACCTGTTTCGTCCCCACAATTCTAATAAAATACGAATTAATAAACGTGTGATTCACAAGACTATTACCGCAAGCGGATTGAAAATCAGGATTGCATGAAAAGGAAGGGAGTTTCACCTCTTAAACTCTTATCTTTACTGTACTTTCAATTGGGGAGAACAAGAGAGAGTCAAATTTAGACTCATTTCCTAGCAACCAAACCTGTTTTTTTGGTACTAAATTCATAGTTTAAAAAGAAAAACTTGCATTCTTCTTCTTTCCATACTTTGAAAAACAAGACAAGAGACCAAAAGAGAGAAAGGCACATGGGATCGAGTTGAAGTAATAGTGTTTTTTTTAAATAAAAAAATCATGTCCGGACCAGCTTGGGCGCATCTCGACAAATTTCGGGACTCTGAAAGTAAAGACCGAGGCATAACCTCCAATGTTTACAATATTTGACCTCCGTAGGAATAGAACATATGATCTCAATAAGAAGCACTTATTGTTTCTTTATAACCATTTGACCCAGCCCCTTGGGGTTTGAGTTGAAAGTAATTGTTGCCCATATGAATCCATACAAGTCAAGCAAATGCAAAATACTACTTTCACACCTTAATCCCTTTGCCCATTTGCGAGTTTTGCCGATATGAATCCATACAAGTCATTAAAAGCGAATTCAAATTAAAATACTCCTTTTCATAGCTTTTCCCATTTGGGTATTAAAATAGTACTTACTACAAGTTAGCGAATACTTTTTTATCAGCTCACATCCAAACAAGCCGCTAGTTTTAATTTATTTGTTTAGTGTGCCTTTCTTTCATGGAAAAGGCTATATGATACTCCATTAACATTCATCCAATGATACACATTTTTTTATATACTATTTATTATTATCAACGCGGAAAAATTAACGAGCGAATAGTTACTTTCCCATACAAATTGGCGGTCATTGAAAGCCAATAAAATAAGAAAATACTATAAAGTACCCATGAAGCGAAAGGCGGTCCGTGAAAGCCAATGAATTAAGTACGCGTAACCGGATCACATCTAAAAACTACCTAAAAAAAAACAGACGAACCATAGACAGAGAAAAAGAAGAAGAAGAAGATATATAATCTATTGAGTGGAGCCCTCAATGCCACTTATAATGTGAGCTCATTTCATATAAGTCAAGCAAATTCGGGAAAATTACTATTTGCCCCTTACTTGAAAAACATTACACAGGTTTCCTCACATCCAAACACGCCGCTAACTTAATTCGTTTGGTGGGTCCCTTTTTTTTTTTTTTCAAGGAAAAAGCATCAGATAATATTACAATTAATTACTCTCCCATAATATAATTCTCCCAATGAGAGAGAAAGAGGAGAGAGAGAGAGAGAGTTAACGCCAAGCAGATGCAACTGAGAGTGTGCGTCCCATCCAACCAAAGCAGATCCCACCGCTCTCTTCCTTCACGGTAAAACCCGGGTTGCCACACGTCTCCGAGTTGAGCCGGACACGTAGCGAGTCAGCGACGCTTTGACCCAGCGGCTTCAACGCAAACCCGGCCATGCCCATCCGGGCCCGCCACTTGCCAAACACCTCGCACCTTTCCACGCGGTCCCTCCCCTCGCACGCAACCGAGTTGGCTGCCCTCCGGCCCAGCCCTTCCTCGATCCTGACCCGGTCCGAGTTCTCCCTCCCCGCCGTCGCCTCCAGCGAGTCGAACAGCGCCCCGTAGTATCCGCACGCCTCCGCCACGCGCACCGAGAACGGCGCCGTGTTCCCGTTCATCTCCTGCTCCACCACCGTCACCACCGCCGGGCCCAGCCCCTTCACGCGGCGGAGCAGCTCGTCGCGCAGGTTCTCCGTCGTGACGCTCTCGTCCGGCAGCTTGTACAGCTTGAACGCCAAGTTCACCGCCAAAACCTCACCCTCCTCCACGCCGAGTTTCTCCGGACTCAGATCAGTTACCTTCAGAGATAGAACATTGAAATCGAACCTAATTCCGTTTTTAGTAGCCAGCGGTTTAAGTCCGTCTCCGACACGCTTCAACCTTTCTTCACCACAGTTTCCAAAATCCGCAAACGTCGTGATCCTCAAACAAACCGGATTATCGGCGGTACGACCAGCGAGCGTGTGAATCAAATGCAGGTACTGCACGCCCTGCCCGACGTCGAAATCAACGACGTGGAGCTTGCAATTCTGTTGCTGCTGCGACGTCGCTTCGAGGATGGCGAGATTGGCGGCCATGAACCCTAGCTTCAAACACGGCGATTTCTCGTACAGCAACTGGGTGGACCCCACGTGATCCTTCCCGTATAGCTCCGAGACCGGAGGGGGAAACTCCGCTGGGTTCACGCGCGACTTGAGGGCGGAGGCCATGTAGGCGGTTAACCTCTGCTCGGAAGTTCCCCTGACGTTGGACACACTTTTCAGGCGCGTGAGTATCTCGGCCGCGACCTCTGCCTTGCCTTCGGAGATAGCAGACGCGGCCTCCATCAGCGACTGCTTCGGGCAGGAAATCGGCGGGGAGGCCGACGAGGACGAACACGACGACGAAGACGAGGTCGGCGAGGGCGAAATCGGCTTGATAAGATTCTGAATCGTTTCGGACCACTCGCTGTTTGTAACTACGGACACAGCATCACCCTCTCCTCCTTGTACGCCGTCGTTTTCGTCGTCGTCGTCTAATAGTTGTTTCTCGAGCTCCTGGAGACGGTTCATCATGTGTTTCTTCTCCGATTCCTGCCCCGGCTCCTGCTTCACGGCGAATTTCGGATACGATGCCCCGGAAAAGTTAGGATTATTCAAAGAAAAAGAGTTAATCCCGTTACCAAACAAGATGGGTTGCTGGAAAGTGCGTTGAGGAATTGGCAAGCCGTAACGGGAAGAAACAGAGGAGTTATTAGAGGAAATTGAGGAGGCGTCAGGGGAAATCGAGGCGGAGAAATCGACTGGGGGAGAGAGGGGAGATATCGGAGAAGGTTGTTGGAAAGTCCGTTGCTTTATGTTCCTGAGATAAAGCCCCAGAGCCTGTTGATGCTGGAACTGTTGTTGCTGGTAGAGGTGGTTTTGTTGCTGTTGCTGTTGATGCTGGTTTTGGAACTCGGCGAGAGAACGCTTCCCGATCGAATCGGGTCTCCGGTGGTGGATCTGCGAAGCCGGGTCGGTGAAAATACCCGCCGTGTAGAGATTCTGGGGAGTGTTTGTGGCCATGGATCGTCCCGTGAAACCGCCCGTGGTGTAGAAGTCGTGACCCGTCCCGGAGAATCCTGACGACATTCTGGCCGGTGAGAGAAAATTAAAAAGGACAATTACAACAAGCTTTGGCTTTTACACAAGCCCATTGTAGAGAGAGACAGAGAGAGAGAGAGAGATTGGAGGGTGTGGGTGGTTTGAGGAGTTCCGCTTAAGCTAATGGATTGATTGTTATCATTATAACAGAGTTGTATGAGAGAGAGAGAGAGAGAGAGAGAGGTTTCCAACTGGCCCATTGCATCTCTGGTTTTGTGATTTCCGTGCGTTATTTTTGAGAAAATAGGCTAGTCTACGGTCAGATGCACAGAAGTAGGTGAGGTCTAAACTCCTGACCGTTCGATTGTCCGAAATTTGGTCAATCGAACCCGATGAAGGGACACAATTCTGAATTATCCCTATGCAACAGGTACACCTCGTATGACATCCTATCAAAGCTCCGTCGGAGTTAGGAATTTACACTCTTCCCACGCAGAATATCACCGCGTGCAGCCCACGCACAACATATTTCACCCAGAGCGTGTGCGTCACGAGCATTTATTGAGTCTGGAACTAGAACTTCACCCCCCTCAGAAAATGAGATGATCTTTATGCATGTTTGATTGCGTCACCACAAAGGTCACAATAACTTCCTCACAGCCAAGCGAGGACAGTCCGATGCGAATCAATCGACGGTCCGTGAGAGTTTGGAACGTTACGGTGGCGTTACTTTTACGCAGGACGAATCTGGTTTGGCGAATTCGAATTCACCGCCGATAGCCGGTTGGTAGGCATGGGGGTGCGCGCACACGTGTCGGTGGACAACTGGCGTTTCGTCTGAAAAGAGAATTTTTTTTTTGGCCCAAAAACCTAAAGGCTGTCTACGTTGGCAAAGCCCCAACCACTGATATGGAAATTACGCCACTTCCGACATCCAATTGGAATAATTTCAACGCATGATTATTACTAATAAGTAATAACCAAAGGAAAAATTAAATTTTGTGCATCTAAAATAGTGCCGAATCGTATTGATAAGTTAAATTTTCAGTCTATATTCCGCTAAGGCCTAAGCCTGTGAAATAATAGTTTTTTTATTTTTTTTATACCGCTCAAAAATAAAATTCATATTTCTAGAAAAATTATTTACATAAACACATTATGAAGTATTTTTGAGTTTGAAATTGCCTTTTTAAAAAATAAGTATTTAATCAAAGTTCTAGAACACACCAAGGATTCTTAAAAAAAAGTATTTATTTTATAATTTTTAAGTTTAAAAATAATGAAGTTATTTAAATAATTTTTTGTGCAATATAGATCTCCTTGTTCAATAGATCTCTAAATTTTAAGCTTAAAAATAATAAACTTATTGAAATAATTTTTTTTTGCATTATGGATCTTCTTGTCCAACAGATTTTGATGAGATCCTTTAAACAATGCAAAAAAAAAAAATTATTTTTACAAATATATTTTTTAAGTTTAAAAATTATAAATAAATACTTATTTTTTAAGAATCCTTTTTTTAAACAACACAAGGTTACTACCGCAAATGACGAATGCGATGGGGTTACGAAAGTTACCTAACAATTATTCTGCTAAAAATGTTCTTAACACATTTTTATTTAGGCAACGCTCCGCTAAGGAATTTTTTAGCTTTATTAATGATATTACAAAAAAAATTTGGGTAAACATAAAAAATTTTCAATTTTCAATTTCTCTCTTCGAGACGAACCAATAGAAATAACAAAGTTTGTTGCAAAACGAACAAACGCAAAAAACTTTAAACAAGGACAAAACAAAAAAAAACCCAAAAATCTCTTAGCGGAACTTACCATATGGGATATTCTAGAACTCAAAATAAATCAGTGTTTCTCAAATTATTGATTCCCACATTTTACGCCGTCTTGTTTCCGGATATATCAATATAAATATTATATTTCTCATAAGAACACATTTAAATAGAACTTAAGTCCTTATCTATGCTAATTCGGTCCATTTTCTTGGTTTTAACTTCTTCAAGTTGGATTATAACTGAAAAGCTTCCCACTCCAAAAGGACGTACGGTAGTGACCATTTGATGAGGGGGTGAGCTAACATTAAGCATTTAACTTGAAAGAGAATACTGTGAAGAAACAAACGTCTGATGGAAAGAAGTTTCTCGTTTACATAGAAAAAATACATGAGCAATAAACTCAACGATCAAAACTGAGGCGTGAGTCGCGTGATGTGACACTCTTTATAAATGATAGTTTCGCCGTTTCGTGTGACATAACAAAAATACCGAAATTGCTCTCCATCACTTAGTTATCATCTCTTTATATGCATTACAAGGACTAGACATTAATAGAACATTAATGTAGATGGCAGATGTCAGCGATGTGTTAATTAATTTTGTAATCTTAATCGTCCTTTTTACACATGAAAAAAGTGAGGCAAGGTAAGTCTCTAAACTCAAGTTGGACATTGTCATCATTCATAAAACAGAGTCAGTTCAGCAAATTGAGTGGGAAGAAAAAGTTGCTAATTTTGCCACTCCTTTTTTTGTTAACGTTATTCTCTTGCAAGTGTATTTTTTTTTTATCAAAAATACACTTGCAAGAGAGTGCCATTAACAAAAAAAAGGAGTGACAAAATCATTTCCTGAAAACAGTAGTAGTTCGTTTTTCTGACTGCGATATCTAAAAATGAGCGAATAAATGGACAAAGGCAATTACTATTGGACATGGTAGTAGCAACCAACACAAAGAAAGAGAAATGACAACATTTATTGGGACCCAGGGTACCACATTATTAAATCCATAATACCTCTACCTATATGTACTTGCTTCCTCATACTCCTTTTCTGCTCTCCATTCCTTTAGAACCTATATTGGGGTATTTCGTAATCGAAAAGAGAAAATGATGGCCCAATCGAAAACACGACATTGGCCGTCATTTTTTCAATCGAAAATGTTAGGATACATAATTCATGGACCTAGTTTCATGTTCTGTAATAGTTCTATAGTTCTCTTTCGGAATTGTAATACCTTTTAATCTCAAGGGGTTAGCAAAGTAGGGATGAAAAAACAATAAGTAATTGACCATGAAATAGCATGTTAGAATCCCATGGAGGTCAATTATTCCAAAATTTGGGGCCACTGCCATTAGAGGGTTCTGCTCGATCATTTCCTTTAAGGCCCTGTAATCAATCGAGGTGTACGCAAATTGGTCCGAATATCCGATTATAGTAAAAAAAAAATTGCAATACCTTTTCATACACACATTGCTTGTACCATTTCTTGCTCATCACATACAAGATAATGGGACCCACTCTAGTAAATTCTAACTTCAAGACCAGTAATACGTTTTTAATGGAGTAAATTTTTTTTTAGGCGCTAAATGGGTATATGTAACCTTTTCCTATTTAAATTAAGGAGGCACAATTGTTGTGACAACCTGCTCCAGTCATCCTTGAAAATTTGTTGCCTAATCGCGCGACTCAAAACCTTAAGCTATGGTGTGTACCACGTGGATGGTGGAACTCTACTTATATATCCCTATTACATTGTTAATCCACCGATGTGGAATTATTATGTGCTTACCAATATAGGGTGCTACAATTGTATTACGTAATTGAAGAAGCAAAAAAACGTACGTAGCCCGTGGTTTATTGTTGATGGGCAATTTTATAGAGGTCTAATAACATGAGATCCTTACTCTTTACATACTACAAAATAACAGAACTCACATGAGTAAATACTGCGAGATATTACTTTTATGGGTTAAAAACTTTTGGTAGTATGTAGTAACATCTTTCAATTTCAAGCAAAAAGAAAATGGAGTACAATCTGTAGTACTACTTGCTAACTCTGGCAGAAAATAGCTATACATGGCTTATATCATTATATGGGTGATTTTTACTAGGTTGATCAAAACATATTGCTGTAGTAGTGCCTATCCGGCCGTCCATCTCGGCAATGAACGGTTCGTATTTACAGGAGCTCGAATTAAATTCGAGCCATTTTTACCGAGAAAGACGACCAAATCAACCGCACTACACGATATAATACTGCCGGTGCGCACTACTGTGTTTCCCATTCCCCACAACTCATGAGGTAACTGATGACATTTTTTCCTAGTAAAGGTTGCGTGCAGGCAAAACTCATGAGGAAGAATTGGTTAGCAACCAAAACACTATCGGAAAACCCACCACTCACAATTTCCTATCCTACGAATAGGCATTATATATAGTAGCAAAGTGTCTTTCATACTCACTGACCCACCTGTCAAGCATGGGAGAAAAATTTGTGCTCTCACTTATCTCATGCCTAACCCAACCTCTCCCTCTGCCACACAAATCCTTTTCTTCCCCCCTAAAAAAGCTCTTTTATTAACTCCAAAGTTACCTAACTATTCCCTTAATATAGCTCCAAAAACTTGTCACTCTAGCTTGCTTCTTACCCAATACTCCACCTAAGTTGTAACTAACCAATTATATAGTACTATATATAATCTTGCTCCAGGGGCATTTTTGCCATTTGATGGGTACCTATGGTGGGATTGCTTTTGTTTATTTGCACCTACTTTTTTTGTCTTCGTTACATACACCTTCTCATGTCTACTTTTCTTCTTGGTTCATCTGATCACTCTATCCTCGTCTTTTACCTCCAAATGCTACTCCTTGCATGAGTGGGTGCCGACAGAAATGAATGGGATCCTCTCCGGCCCTTTGAGACGGTCTTGTCCGGATCGTTTTCAGGTCTGTTTTGATGATCGAGACAACTGATCGAAATTTTAGATCTCGTCAAAGAACATTAGGTATGCAAAAAAATTACGATAATTGGATATCTATTGATGTGTTATTGAAATATATCTGGCTCTGGAGAATATATTTTTATCCAGTGTCATACAATATGTTTTATGTACAAATTTTTCTCAAGAGAAATGTGTTCCGAAAATATATTTGACGATATTTGATTAACATGAAATTTGATGTGCCTGATGTTCGTGGCGATGTTTAAATATCAACGGTCTACATCATCAAAATGAACTCGGGAAGGACCGTCCAATCCCTTTCCCACGGAGAAAAGGTAGTTTACCAAAATGCTCAAATTGTAACGCCAAAAAAAAAAAGAATAAGACGTGCATGCAACTATGTATGCAAGTATGAACCCGCTTCGGTTTTTTTTTTGTGGAAAAAAAAGCCGTCCGTTACGAGAAGTAGGTGGAGACGGCCAAACAAGAAAAACGAATCAGCCAAAAACTCGTGCGAACCGGGGGCAAAACGGTATATTTGTTCAGAGGATGTGGAGCCCTGTTTGGTTGCGTTGTTGTTTTTAAAATATGAAATTGACTAGGAATTGGATGGATAGTTTCTCTTCTTCTGTGTGTTGGATTCCATTAAAAAGAAAGAAAGAAAGAAAGGAGCTTTACGCGCCTTCGGGAAACGTGGGCGGCAACGCGCACGCAAAGGCGTTAGGGGCCACACGAAATGCACACTTCTTGTTTGACGAGATCCTGAGGGTTTTTGATGGGGACAGAGAGAGAGAGAGTTGTGTACAGGTAACTGCAGCCACCTGTCTTTGATATCAACACTGAATATATTAGTTTATTTATGCGCAGCGCTCTGTTTCACTGCTCCTCGTACCGTAGCGCACAATTTCACCGTTCGTCTCGGTAATCATTGGTCCGGATAAACTCTTTTCCGAAAGAGTCTTCTAAAATTCAAACTGTGCAAAACGCTTTTGAGTAATGAAATTGAGAGCGGTGAAATAGAGCAGTGAAGGTCGACTTTCTGTTGTCGATGTGCTTGTGTTGGGAAGATATTTACGAGTTATTTTATTGACAGCTCAGTGGAAGGAAATGTCAAAAAAAATCACATACCGTAAAGCAATTTTTTCAATTCTTAATATACTTTTATACATTTTGTACATATTTTAATATGGAGTATATTTTTTTTTGACCTTAACAACTGCTCAATGAACTATTTTTAACATTTTTCTTCACTTATAAGGATTCAAAATTTTTAGCAACACAATATCGCACACGCACTGTATTTCAAATCATTTTCGTGTATATTAAACGACTCTAAACACAATTATATTCAAAATTGTATTTGAAAATTTGTTCCCAGCAGTCCTGTACATGAGTAGAGCTACCTTAATGTTTCTGTTCGGGTTTTATTTGTTGGTTCTTTCCGAGTCCACTTCCACAATTGAAATGCAATCAGAATGATAAAAGAAAATCTCCAATCAAGACTTCAAATTAGAAAATGTCATGTAAAATGAATGAATTAACGTCTACCAACTCATGTCAAATTTTATACACAACAAAATAGGGTGTCAAATCTTTTAGGGAAATGATATTGGCACTCCAAAAATTGATGCATGCACCCCAAAATCAATGTAACTCTAAAACCACTTTCCTTTGTTTTTTGGAGTGCTTGCATCAATTTTTGGAGGGCCAATATCATTTCCCATCTTTTATTACTTTATTGTTCAAAACTTATTCATGTCTGTAAAAGGGAATAATTGACCTCCCTAAATTAAAGTTCAATGAGTCTGTAAAAAAAAAAAATTTGACCTCCCTAAATTCAAGTTCAGTGTGGGTGATGCTTTATGAAATGTCAATGGTTCAATGGACAAAGATACGTACTTTCTTCATCCAATTATAGGCAACTGGAGGTGCGATTCCACCGAATTCGCGACAAAAATTCAATATCTAAGTCGGCCAATCAAATAAGTCGGAACACTACCTAGCGTGGTTGATTTTTTACTCTCCGTTAAAAAAAAGATTCTGAGTTCGAGTCCTCATGAAAGAGGTATTCAACTCTCATTGTAACACCTAAAAACTAGTAACTCAACTTTCTGTCGTTGGCCAAAAAAAAAAAAAAATTTATTTACCATTTATGTTTTTAATTATTACGAAGTACACGTGTTTTCGATATAAGGTAGTCAGCTGTTTGTTGAGTGGGAAATCACTGGCCCTCACCATAATTGATAATTCACTGGAACGGCAAGTTTTGGTTGTACAAGGATATTGTTTTAATTACTTGTAGATAAAGGTAAGTAAATTATTATTCCTCCATATGATCCTTAATATTCCATCTAATATAATAGATGGACAATTTACATATCTTTATCTGATTCTCCGGCCATGACATATATCCAATCCAATCCAATCCAAACAAAAACATAATTACTAGTAAAAATGGGAAATGATATTGCCACACCATTTTTTAATAAGTACCAAAAATACACTTGCAGGGTGTGACATTATCAAAAAAGGATGTGGCAAAATCACCACCCGTAAAAATTATGGAAAAACTTTGTGGTATTTATTATGTAAGATCCTAATTTATTTATCAATCCAAGGAGTATTTGTGCATTTAATTTTCTTAAAACTAGAACCATTCACAATCGTTTACACTACCTTTGAAAATATGATTAATGTTAAAGAACAATAATTAGGTTTTAGAAGAGAATGTTAAGTTTGAGGTTTAGAGTGAGTTTGTTTGGTTTTTTTTTATTTTAAATAGTGATGATTTGGAGTTGGCTTGAATAGCACATTCAAAACTAATTTTTTCTTTTCTTAGAGCATCCACAGTGGAATAATCAAAAGTTACCATATCATTTTTTGATTATCCATTTAAAAGGTTACTAAGGTTAGCAATATAGAGATCCACAATGACATAATCACAATTAAATAATCAAAACTTGTCACATCACATTTTTAACCTATAAAAATCTAAAAATTGTCACCAAATAAAACAAAAAAAATTTTAAAAATAGTTCTCAAACTAATAAAAACAGGTTATTAGAAATAAATTTTTTTTTTGAAAAATACACTTTTCGGAAGAAGTTTTGAAAATAGTTTTTGAAAAAAAGGATAGTTTTAAAAAAATTAATAAAATATAGTTTTACTGTTTTTCAAAAATAACAAAAACTTCATTTAAAAATAAGTGTGTGTGGGGAGGGGGGGGGGGGGGGGGGGGGGGGGGGGGGGGTGGGCCGGTGTGGTTTGGAATGGAATGGAAGAGAGAAAAACTTCAGTTATTGGCAAAAGATTACTAATTTTGATTATTCAATGGCCAAAATTTGATGAATTGCTAAGAGATTATTAAGTTTAGTTATGCCTCTGTGAGCATTTTTTAAGAAAATATTGTTAATTTTAGCAACTCTATAGTTTTGATTATTCTACTGTAAATGCTCTTATAAAAGATACTTCCTCCATCCCCAAATAAGAAGCTAGTATTCCATTTTGCCACCCTTAATAAGTTTTTTTTTTTTTGAAAAGTTAATGAGAAAAAGTTTATACAATTACGATTTTGTCTTTTTGAAAAGTTAATGGGTAAAGAGTTGGTGGATAAAAATGGAGGATAATTTTGTAAAACGGACGTAAAAAAATTATGTGAATGACATTACGCACAACGCTACTTTCAAAATGTAGTGGGAAAATTTGGTAAAATAACAAACGAAAAAAGAAAAGATGGATTTTTTTATTCTGAAATCTGAAAAGTAACGATTTTCTTTAAATTTTGTTTGGAATTGAAAAGTAGGAGTTGCAAGTTGTGGAATCTGAAGAATATGGTGCGGCGGGCCTACTGGCGGCAGAAGGCTTGACGTCACGACAACCGTCACCATCTTTGGGCTTATTTTAATAACGGAGCGCCGTAAATCAAAGTACTCGCATGCCAGAACCTCAACCGTTGGATATGATGTGATAGGTTCGCCAGAGAAGTACGTGTCGATGAATGATTGGGTGGTTGGAAGGAACGCCGTCAACGGCCGGACACGCGTTCTAAAACATGGTTGACTCGAATTAGAGCGGAGTAGTTTTTCCCCCCGCCCCCTTTTTGGGCTGCTTATTGATGGACTCGTAAGAAGGTATGGGTTAAAATCGGTTCGCTTTGATCTTTCGGCAAATTTCGCAACCAAACCGGCTAAGGCCCCGTTTCGGAAACCTTCTTAAAAAATAAGTACTTATTTTGCCATTTCTTATTCAAAAAAAAAAGGGTCATTCCACAAAATTCAAACAAAAAGTTCTTTTCACATTTTCAAACTCAAAAATAATATAAATGAGAAAAAAAATTCAATTTTTTTTGCACTGTATTAAAGATCTCAATGAGATCTATCAAACAAGATCCATAGTGATAGGAAAATTATTTGCGTAAACACATGATTTTTGAGCTTGAAGTTGCCTTATACAAAAAATAAGACTGTTGCTATGATAATGGGCGCCGGCAGATGGAAATCGTACCGGCGGCCGGGCCGGCCACCGGACGGCTGATCCGAGCCGTCCAAAAATTCTATAAAAAAAAAAACCAAGGGGGCCCTCGCGGGAATCAACAGCATCCGAGGTGTGTAGGGTACTTGATTCGAGCACACCTTTTCCGTGTATATATGATTTCCCTCTCTGGCGCCCATTGGTACCTATATAAATTTTGAAAAATAAGCACCTCCTTCTTATTTTTTGGGGAACAAGCCTTCTTATTCAACAAAAAATAAGTTCTTATTTGATTTCTAAAAAGCAGCCTAATTCAGACTATTCAGTTTGGCCTGCTGGAGGAGGGAGGTGGAGGCGGAGGCGGAGGTGGGAGGCAGCAGCTCCACCCCCAACACAAACCCTAATGGTGGAAAGGTAGAGAGAAGCGAGATCGTTATTCTGTAGAAAGAGTCTTTGGGCAGTGAAAAATATTGGTCTATCATCATGATTGATTTTTTCGAATCATAGTTTATTATTACCAGTCCTGGATTCCCCTTCTCCTCCCCAAACTTGATATCAAGTTTTTTTAATAAAATTTTTTTTTGCCGGTAAAAAAAAATAGTCTACAATTGTGATAACGACATAGCGAAGGAAAGGAGAACAATGATATGCAGAGGCGGAGCCAGAAATTTCGATTAGTTGGGTCAAAAATGTTTTTTATATCCTAATCTAAAATGTAGTGATATTAAGATAAGATATTATTTATAAGGTAGATAGATTACAATAATAATCTAAGTTTACTTTACAATTGGCACCAAAGACTTAGTATTATATTTTGAAAACAATGAATGATAGCCACATTCGTTATATTATCAACTCTCGAAAGAAAGAGAATGCATGTGATTTTTAAACATTTGAAGCAAGTTGGTGCAATTTATCGAAAAATCTTAGCAACACAATTTCGCGCACACATTGTATTTAGAATCATTTCCATGTACCATAAACAACTCTATATAAACACAATTATATTCAAAATTGTATTTGAAAATTTTTTTCATAGCAATCCTGTGCATGAGTAGAGTTACCTTAATATTTTTGGTCGCAGTTTTTTTGTTGGTTCTTTCCGAGTCTAGTTCCACAATTGCAATGCGATCAGAATGATAAAAGAAAATCTCCAATCAAAAATCTCAAATTAGAAATGTCATGGCGAATGGATGAATTAATGTTTGCCAACTCCTGTCAAATTTTATACACAACAAATATGGTGTCAAATCTTTTCGATATTTATTACTTTATATATTCTTCAAAACTACTCAATTCAGGTCTGTAAAATAAAAAAAATTGACCTCCCTAAATTCAAGTTCAATGAGTGTGATTTTTTTTTTAACCTCCCTGAATTCCAGTTCAGTGTTGGTGATGCTCTATGAAACACGTATTTTATATCAAAAAATGTCAATGGGGGACTCAATGGACAAAGATACGTATACTTTCTTGAGTTTCTTCATCCAATTATAGGCAACTGGAGGTGCGCGTAATTCATGTGTTTGGTATTGGTTTTATACTTTTATTTTTTGTAAATCTGATTAAGCTTGGTGAGTTTGAAATAGGGCTGCACATACTGTGCTCTGATTGCCTTTTCTAATGGTCTGTCCGGTCTGTGGACCCCCATTTGCTCCAATGGGTTCCTCTCGATCTCTCGTGTAGGCTTTTGCCTCACAATCAAATACAACTTCTCACATTTGAGAAGGAAAAAAAAAAAAGAGGAGGTGCGGTTCCACTTCCCGCGAATTCACGACTAAAATTCAATACCTAATTCAGTCAATCAAACAATTCCTAAAACCATGTAGCGACATAGCGTGGTTGGTTCTTTATTTTCCCTCTCAAAGAAAATGACCTAGGCTTCGTTCAGTTGTCGAGAAAGTTGTGTGGGAAATTCGTTCCCAGAAAAAGTGAAGTGAGGTGAAGTAAAAGAAAAAGAAAATTATTTTCCTGTGAGTGTTCATTTGACAAAAGAATTTTGCAAGAAAAATTAAGGTTTAGTTGTTCATTTGTCAGGAAAAAGAAACTTTCGGAAAAATTTTGTGAGTGTTCACTCATTTTCCTTTTCCCGCGACGCAAAATCCTGTGTTTTTTACAAGATCACTTTTGCAGGAAAGTAATTCCTGCAGAAAACCTTAAATTGGTAAGTTCTAAAATTTTCCTGCCAACTGAACACTAGGAAAGTTATGGGAAAATTGAATTTTCCATCCTTTCCTGTACTTTCCTGGCAACTGAACGGGGCACTAAGTTCGAGTCCTCATGGAGGAAGTGTTCGATCCCCGTTGTAACTACTAATCAATTAACCCATAACATTCTATCGTGTGGGAAAAAAAAAAATTTCAAACAACTCTACCATTTATATTTTTAATTATTATTCCTTGAGAAGTCCACGTGTTTTCGATATGAGGTAGTCAGCTGTTTGTTGAGTGGGAAATCACTGGAACTGCGCTAAAGTTTTGGTTCTACAAGAATATTGTTTTACAGCTAGTCTTTCTTCCATATGATCTTTAATATTCATTTAACGTAATACTAGATGATCAATTTACATATCTTTATTTGATTCCCCATGATAATATATCCAATCCAAACAAAAACATACTAGTAATTACTAGTAAAAATTATGAAAAAGGTATAAAAATTTCCTTCCATTACGGTATTTATTTTTTTAGATCCAATCTTATTTATCAATCCAAGGAGTATTTGTGCATTTAATTTGGTTGCTGATTTTGCCACTCCCTTTTTTGTCAACGCTACTCCTCTGCAAATGTATTTTTGGTGAAAAAATACACTTGCAGGGGCACCAAAATTACATTTGCAGAGGAGTGACATTAACAAAAAACAGGGAGTGGCAAAATCATTTCACTAATAATTTTCCTAAAACTAGAGCCATTCACAATCTATGTTTAGTGGCAAAATCATTTCACTTTAATTTTCCTAAAACTAGAACCATTCACAATCTATGTTTATACTACCTTTGAAAATACGATTAATGTTAACTACTGCTAATAAAAGCTCAAGAACAATAATTTGATTTTAGAAGAAAATGTTAAGTTTGAGGTTTAGAGTGACTGAGTGAGTTTGTTATTTTTTAAAAATAAATAAATTAGAGTACTGAATTGGAGTTGGCTTGAATAGAGTGACCTTCCAAACTAGTTTTCTTGTAAAAGATACTCCCTCCATCCCCAAGAAGCCAGTATTCCAATATTTTTGTCTGTCCCTTAATAATTATTATTTTTGAATAGTTAATAAGCAAAAGTTTATACAATTATAATTTTTGTCCTTTTGAAAAGTTATGGGCAAAGAGTTGATGGATAAAAGTGGTTGATAATTATGTAAAGTGGAGGTAAAAAATGATGTAAAATTTGTAATGATGATGTTTACGATACTTAAAAAGGGAAAGAGCATAGTTCTTTGATACTCTTGAATAGAGAAATCTAGAGTATTGCAGGTAGACACTTTAATTACAGGATGTATGTAAACATGTAATTTCAATAGGGCGTCTACCATACAGTACCCTTTAGGCTCCACATGTCTCCTTTCATCTTCACACATATAGTTTCATCTTTTTCGCTTAATCAGTTACAATCTGAAAATAATACGCGGCATTGAGACTACAAGGCTCTAGTATTTTTTTCATTTTCTAACCCCATGACTATGAGAGCTTCAAGTCGTAAAAATAATGTATGGATGTATTCCTACAAATATTTATCAATTGATCAGTTGAATTTCTGTCCACTAGCAATTTTTTTTTTTGTGTAGTCAATTTTATACGTTGTCGATCAAGCTAGGCCAGCTTTGAGTTCTTTTGGAGCCCTGGTGAATTTTCAAAAAGGACACTTTCATGTTTTCCAAGAAATATAATTCGAAAAGATACATATATGCGGTAAAAAAAAAAAAATTTAAAACCACAAAAGTTGCAAATTATAATAAAAATTCCAAAGTACAAGATCCGGATTGGGCTTAATGAATTTATGTCTTCCGGATTGGGGCCTTATCTGTAGGCTGTTTTCGAGGGGGCCTAGTGGGTCTTGCCATAGGGTCAAATATACTAGAAAATATCTAGTAGAACGTTTATAATCTGGTGGCGATGCAAGCTGGCTTGGACGTATGATTATGAAGGAAAGAATTACTATTTGTAAGTATATGTTGAAATCAAATGTTTTATATACTTCTAAACGGTGCTACGTTGGAGTATTTGGTAAGAGAATAATTGAAATTTTAATTAATTAAGACTTATTAATACTCCGTTTCGCTTGATTTGCACTTTGAAGGTTTTTTTTTTCCCTTTTCGTCAACTCAGTATTGGAATTCAAACTCTTTTTTTTAGTTATTTTTTTGAAAAAAACTATAAAAAAAAAAAGTTGATTTTTTATTCCAAAGTCTGAAAAGTAACGATTTTCTCTATTTTTTTTTTTTTGGTTGGAATTGAAAAGTACTACTCCTAGCAAGTTATGAAATCAAATACTCCATGGTGGCGGGCTGCTGGCTGTAGACGGCTTGATGTCACAAGAAGCAACCACATCCTTCTTCAGCTTTGGGCAATTTAAATATAACGGTGATACACCCACCGCACAATTCCATCGCAAACCCAATCTCATCGTTTGTCTCGATAATCAATGGTTAAGATTGTTTTTAAACTTTTGACCGTTAATAAATAATTCTTACCGGTAATAGCCTATTTTCATTTCAGACTATCCAAAATACTTTTAGACGATGAGATAAGTGCGATGAGCTGTGCGGCAACCCCTATGCGGTGAGGGGCGTATCATTTTTTATTTAAATTAGGGAGCTGGACCTTAACCGTTGGATGTGCTGTGATAGGTTAGCCAGCGAAAATACGCGTTGATGAACTATTGGGTGATTGAAAGAAAATTCGTCAACGGCCGGAGAGGCGTTCTAAACATGGTTGACTCGAATTTAGGGTCCATTTGTTTCAATGTAAAACTATTTTACTATTTCCAGGTAAAATATTTTTTCAGAAACTTTAAACTTTCATTTTTTGGTGTTTTGTTGATACTTGAAAAATATTTTCATAAATCAACAAAATAGTGTAGAGAGAGAGTAGGGGCTTAACGGTAGAAAGATTTAAGAATATTGAAATTGAACGTAAGTCAGGACTGACGATCGAGAAAACTAAGTAATGAAAACAACAAAAGAAGGTATCAGTTTCATTTCGAAAAATAACGTACGGAATATTTAAGGGTAAGTCATTTTCATCTAATTAATGAAAAATATTTTACATGTAAAATGTTATGTTTCTCATAATTTTACACAACTAAATAACGAAAAATAGATAAAACATTTACTAAAAAATATTTTATGCCCAAACAAACGGACAGTTAAAGTGGTAGTTTTTTTAATGAGAGAAAAGGCATCACATGGTGTGGTATGAACTGTGAATGCCCAGCGAACAAGAATTAAGACATGAGATGGTGTCAGGCTTGAAACGGTGCTGGATTAGGCGTAGCCGCCCGTCCCCAAGTTGCCAGTTGAGCCCCCAACAGTGAAGCTTCACCCTATTAAGATGTGGCCCGCTGAGAAGAGCGATCGGGTAGGCCATAGAGGAAACACAAGACGGAAGGAATGACGGCCAACTAGCCCACTGCCAGAGTGCGCACGGGAAGCCATTCCCTCCCAGCCTGAAGGCCGACGGGGAAAGCGCTCCGCCCGATCCCGGCTGGCAGAAGAGGGGATAACCAAGTCTGGCAAGGAATGAGCAGAAAAGACCCGGTCACCCTCATGACCTTGCTTGACAGACCCGGACAACATGCGTCCCAAGACCCCCCATACCGAAAAGGAGCGTCTGCAACAACATCAACGCGACGTTATGTATCCCGACCAAGGAAAAACATAAAGAAAATAGAGGACTTTTAGGAGAGATCTCATCCGTAGCCTTCGGGCATCTGGTTTTTCCATCCATATAGTGAAACCCTTGATTGTCTGACTGTTCATGGAGTAGGTATTCTTGCCGAACCACGTAAAATCTTTGTGTTTTGTGTGTTGCTTTCTCTCTTCTGTGGTTTGTTCAGTTACATAGCAATAATCACGTTCGTTTTCTATATTTGTTAACACTTTCGCACAACAAACTGGTACCATAGCACTAGGTTTTCAATCTAGGGTTTACTTTTGGTGATTTTTGCTTTGTTATTAAAGAACGATGTCTGAAAAATCAGGTAAATCTCTTTTTGGTAAAACTTCGAAAGATGCGGAATCCTCCAAAACTGAATCAAGTTATTGGCCTGGGGCTTCAAGGCCGAATATGTCGAGTGTGAAGTTTGACGTGAAAATTTTGATGGCAAAAATAACTTTGGTATGTGATGGTGCGAAGTTATGGATATTTTGAATGAATTGGATTTTACTTTGGAAGACAAGCCTGAGGAACTTGATGCTTGGGATTTGGATTTGATCATCGCAAGGCATGCAGTTTTATCAAGATGTGTCTTGCCAAAGATTAAAAGTATTTTGTCGAGAATAAATTTTTTACATTGCACCTCGTTGCAAAACAGTGATCTCAATCAATAAAATATGACAACATGGCGTAATATAATTGATTTGGAGGAAATAAATGTTTACACCAGCAGTGTAAAAAATTTTAATCTCTATTTTGTCATGCGAGGAACGAATGCGAAGGTCCTGTGAAAGAAGCTCGATGACAAGTACACGACTGAGAGCGTGGAGAATCGCCATTATCTGAAGAAGAAACTCTTCAGGTTTCAGTATTGTTTAGGTATATCAATGCCAAGCAGTTGAATAATTATAATAAAATATTCGTTGATTTTTTAAATCCAGATGTTAAGATTCTAGATGAAGATAAAGCCCTGCTATTATTAAATTTCTCACCCAAAAAATATGATCATCCGTTTACCAATTTAATGTATGGGAATGATATCATTAAATTTGATTATATCTCCAATGCTCTTGTAAAAAATGAGTATCACAAGAGGGATATCCAGGCGCATGGAGATATTGGAGAAGCCTTATTTGTCAGTGACAGGTTTGAAAACAGGAAGAATAGTGATAATCGGTGTCGCTTCAAGTCCAAAAGGAGAAGGGCCTCAACTTTTGGTAGAATTCCTAAGGATGAATGCGCCTATTGTCGTGATAAAAACCAATAAAAGGCAATGGGGACTTAACCTAGGCATTGTCCAATTGAGTCTAAGTTTTCACCACTGAATCAACCCTCATTGGCCGTTTCTCTCACTACACTACAAGCCAAAACCACATCTTCTCTAATCATCTACTGCCATGATGCGTTTTGGCTTTCAATCTCTCTAACTCCTTTGGCCTTGTGAAATACCCTCAGTTCAAGCTAAAACTTACATTTGGTAATTTTTGTTTAGTTTTTCGTGTAATTTTTCTGGATTAATCGTTTCTTAAACGAGAAGAATAAAAAAATATAAAAATACAGATGTAAAAGTTGGAAAAAGTTCATACAACATAACGGTATAGAAAAAAAGTACCAGTTTTTTGATATTTTTTCGTTTTTAGTGATTTTTTTGCTTTTTGCAGTGATATTTCACTTTTTAGACTCCTCTTATCGAAAGAAATAATTAATAAAAAAATGAGTTAAACAAAAAGACAAATAACATATCCAAAAGGGAAAAAATTCAAAATATAGCGTAAGCTCACACTAAAATATAGATGTGTGTAAATAATAGAGAATCCATCCCGATTCCCCGCTCTGAAAAAATAGGTCTCCAACAAACTACTGTATAAAAGCATCCACAGTGGACTAATCAAATTTGGATAATTAAAAGTTGCCACATCACCTTTTGATTATTCATTTAAGATTAGCAATGAAGATTTCCACAGTGGCATAATCGAACGTTGAATAATCAAAATTTGTCACATTATCTTTTCAACCTATAAAAATTTAAAAATTGTTACCATATAAAATATTTTTCTTAAAATAGTTTTCAAACTAATAAAAACATGTTATTAGAAATAGAAAATAATTTTTTGAAAATTCTTATTTTGGAAAATACTTTTCCAAAAAAGTTTAAAAAAAAACAGTTTTTGAAAAAAATACAGTTTAAAAAAAACAGTTTTTAATAATAAAAAAATAGTTTTTGAAAAACGGTCTAACTGTTTTTGTAAAAAAAAAAAAAATCTTTCAAAAATATTTTTTGTAGAAATATTGTTGTGAGAGAGGGAGAAAGAGAGAGAATGTTTTGATTATTGACAAAAAAGTTGCTAGTTTTGATTATCCAAGAACTAAAATTTGATGAGTTGCTAAGAGATTGTTAAGTTTAGTTATGCCACTGTGAGCAATTTTTTGAAAAAACATTACTAATTTTAACAACCTTATACTTTTGGTTATTCCACTGTGGATGCTCTAAGTAATAAGAGGCAATAACCCTTTTCGTTTTAACCCCTTTTAAAGTGCTTTCAAGTTATAGAGCAAGTTTACCAATACTTAGTTAAAAAAATTTGTGAATAATATATATTTTTTATTTTACCTACTCATATTTCTTTTAACACTACACCAAAACTATCTATTTAACATACTCTCCATTAAAATACACATTTTTTCAACCTTTTTCTTTATTCTATTATTATAATATGAGAGAGAGAGAGAGAGAGAGAGAGAGAGAGAGAGAGAGAGAGAGGAAACAATAAAACAAATTGATTGCTTGTGAATAGTTGTAAGCTATTTTTAGCTTACAACGGTAGATGAGCCAAATTAGCTCTCTGTTTACCTACACTGCTCTATGATTACTTTTCTCATTTTCGGGAGCTAAAATAGCTTTATAGATATTTTGAAGAACCTAGTAAAGAGCAAGTACATCAAAGTAGGTAAAATAACATTTTTGGTATTTTAACTAAGCAAAATCTCAAAATGTACACTGCAACAGGTTAGCAAAAGCCTCTTTTGAGGTTAGCTAGACTAAATTCGACTACACTTCTTCGGTAAACTTACCTAAGAACTGTTCACCATCTACACATATAATAATACTACTCTCTTTCTCTCGCAACAGTGAGCCCTCTCGCAAACCAGAGTTTTTCAAAGGGCTCAATGCTAATGGCATTGGTTTGCTCTTTGAAGACGATTCGGTCACTAGCCTCCATGAGGATGGCCGGTCAATTGATGTTATCTGCCCCTCAAGCTTTGGAAACCCAAAAATAAGTTCAAGAGGAAACGGTTTGGGAATGGCTTTCTCTCCATCTCAAGAGGTAACCATCAAAATCAAGATCAAGGAAACGGTTTCCATCAAAATCAAGAAGACGACGGTTTGTCTTTCTCTCAATCCCAACGGGTAAGCATCCACATTTGATCTCGTCGACTGCGGAGACCAACGCCGCTCTAGTACTCTGATGTGTTGTTCGGATGGGGAAGAAGAAAAAAAAAGTAAAAAGAAAACAAGAAAAAGGAAAAGATAATGAAAACAATAATATGGTAATAAAAAATGCTACTTGCACAACCGTTGTATTGGTTGTGTGCGTAATTCTGACCATCCAGATGTATTTAGATGGTCTAGATTTTAAACAAACTCTTCCAAGAAAAAGTCTAACTTTTATGGGAAAGAGTTTGAGTGAATCCTGGCCATTTATTACATCAATAGACGGTTAGAGATTGGTTGTGTGTTGTGTTTTACACAACCGTTGTGTGTGTAACACTTTTGTATTGTAATAAAGACCAAGGTAAAATAGATAGTATTGGTATAGTATTGAAAGAAATGTGGATAGCAAAAAGGAAAAATGTGCACTGTTGACTTGCAATTTTGGCTCAAATTTTGTCTAATCTGATGTACTTGCTCTTACTGAGTCCTGCTATGAGCAGAGACAACTTACAGAGAACCACGCAGAGACAAACCCATTTGGCCCCATTTTGGGTCCCGAAAAAATCTTATCGATATCCATTGGAGTTGATTTTTTACAAGGTTCCATAAAATAATATTCAAAAATTTATGGATATTTTTCTAGATTTTTTCGGGACCCGAAATAGGGTCAAACGCATTTATCTCTGCGTAATTCTATGCAAATTATCTCTGCTGTTAGTATTTTTGTTGAAAAAATACACGACTAAGCCATCTAATCAAAAGGACCTGATGGATCACCAAAAGATTGCAAACCCCGAGGACAAAATAAAGTGTTTTGTGAAGAAGACATGTGGTCTCAAATTTCTCAGCATGGAGGTGCTGGGAAACCGAATTTTAGAACCCAATAATGATGCGTAGAGATTGTACAATAATAAAAAATTGTAAAATCTTACTAGACGGAATTAGAATTTTACCATAATTCCCGCGTTAAGAACGCTGGTTGAACTTGTTACAATAAATCTTGTTCTATGGCATGAATTCTGCTCAATTGTACCTTACGATCTTCCATTGTATTTCCTGCATGTCTAGAACACAAATTGAATATGGACTCTTTTGTAATCTGTTTGCTCTCTCTATTTTGTGAATGATAAAAAAAATAATGAAAAGTGAAAATGATAGAAAGTGAACTGAAGTGAAAGAAAATAAAAAATATATATAATTTATTTCTTCTATCCGTTTGATTAGGATGAAAGTTTCACAATAAAATAATTGAGAAAATAAAATATCATTATTTGAAAAGGAGAAAAGTTGCCCAAATTAGTAGAAGAGAAAAGGTGGAGGAAAGAGGGTAAATAGGAAAATTAGAGTAATTTTGTGAGAGTAAGTAAGGCAAGCTCTCAAGCTTTAACTGGTTGTACAAAAAAGTTGATTTTCTACCACTTTCTAGAATATTTTTCCCAAGTGAACACAACAAAGGTACTCCCTCCGTCCCTAAATAAGTGTCCGACGCGGAAACCTAAGCCTTTAAAAAAATGCATTTGTTTCGTTAAAAAAATAAAATTTTTTTCACAAATCATTAGATAGCAATAAGTTCTATTAGATTGTGAAAAAAAATTAAATTTTTGAATGAAAAATATGCATCTTTTGTAAGTCTTAGTTTTACGCGCCAGACACTTATTTAGGGACAGAGGGAGTATTTTTTTTCCTCTTTCTTGCATTTTCTACAATTATCTATCTAATTAACCAGACCCTAAGAAAACTGGTTTTCAATAGAAAAACGTCTATTTTTTCATCTCTTTATAAATGATACTGATAGCTAGTAGAAAAGAGGGCAACGGTGGGTTCCATGTTGAAATTATAGTTTTTCAGGCGCCACAAATCCCCCACCCCGATTTTACCGGACGATAAAATGTAGAAAGTTAGTGGAATTAGATTATTATTATAGACCAATGTCATTCCTTCGACTTCAACCATAGATTTTGCAAACGACTTCAACCATAGACTTTGCAAACTTACCTAAGTGCCCACTCATGACTGCTTGAACTACAGCGCTAGGCTGACAAGGATAAATTTGGGTATCGCTATCATGTTCATATAATTTGTTTATTATCTAATAACATATATATTAAAATAAAATATACAACCATGAAGTGGTTTTCAAGTCTCCTATTTTAAAGAGAGAAATTACAACTTACTATGGCAACTGGTCTTCTTATCAATAGAAGAACCCTTACGTGTTAAAAAAAAAAAAAAATCAATAGATGAACGTCTATTCTTTCTCTCTTTACAAATGAGAGATCCGAAATAGCCAAGAAAGAGGGCAAGAGAGGTTTGCATTTTCAAAAGATATTAAAATTGAGTTGAAGTCTTTTAATTTTTTTTGATTTATCTCATCTCGTCGAGACAATCTAATCAAACACAATAATTTGACATAAATCTAATAGATGCGAAAAAAAATTTAAATAATTAACAAAACAGAAAAAGGCCCAGAGCCTCGGACTTTTTCCTTTTTCTTTCTGGAAACTAGGCCTTACCCTAACTTATTCAGCCCAAGCCCAAAAAATACGTTGGGCCTCCGCCCCATCATAATCTATTTGCCATAAATTAGGGCAACTGTATGCCAGCCACACACCGTGAGCTGTCGTTTCCTTACTGGTCCGTTCTAAAACCCCGTGCGCACGTCCGTCACCTAACAAAACTTCGACAAATAACAAGTTGAAAAATTGACAAAACCCTAAACCCTAATTCCCCCAGTATAAAAGCCCTCGCGACCCTTCTAAAGTTCTGTCGCCTCTCTACCCTCATCTCTCTCTCTAGACCGATAGTCTCTAATCTCCACTACTGAATCACTCCAAGTACTTTGCAGACATGAGACCCCCATTGAGTATGCATCCTTCAACTCCAAATTACTACTTCTTCCTATTTTATCGTCGGTTTGGAAACAGTCTTTAATTTGCGTGAATTTTGTTGATTTTTTTTTTCAGGCCGTGGTGGCGGCTTCAGAGGGAGAGGCGATGGAGGCGGCTTCAGAGGGAGAGGTGATGGAGGCGGCTTCAGAGGGAGAGGCGGAGGCAGAGGGAGAGGCGGCGGCGATAGAGGTGGAAGCACGATGAGAGGCCGCGGTCGTGGGGGCAGCGATAGGGGGAGGGGTCGCGGCCGCGGCGGAGGAATGAAGGGAGGGAGCAAGGTAGTGGTGGACGCGCATAGGCACAAGGGAGTGTTCGTTGCTCATGGGAAAGAGGATGCGATTTGTACTAAGAACTTGGTTCCCGGTGAAGCCGTGTATAACGAGAAGAGGATCTCTGTTCAGGTAGTTTTGTGTAACGTATTTTTTCCGGCTTTCGATATCAAATTGGTTCTGCTGTAGGTTATTTGTGTTGAGATTTGATCTTATTGATTTTGGGAATTAGTATTTTGGATAAAGCTTATATGTGTTGAGTCTGTTGACCATAGTATTTGTGGGCTTAGGAAGCTGGTTGAATAGAATGAACATGTTAAATGGAGTGAAGCACTACTATAAATGTGTTAGAATTTGGATTTAGTAGGGAATTTTATTCTGAGGCAGAAGAGATCTTTTGGTTTATCTCACTAGTCTGCTGTAGTAGTAAAGGAAGTTGCACTTTTCATCATTTCTTATGAAAAGGATTGAGCTTTAATATTTGTTTGTCATGTGAGCTCTTTTGTGTTTCTTTTTTCCGGGTTTTTGTGTAGAAGTTTTTCTGAACTGATTCTAGTTTTTCAGGGATTTCTTTGCTTTTTTTCCTTGATGCTTTTCAGGACTTTATATATTGTACAAGTACTTTTTAACTTATATTACCCTTAACATTGACTTAGAAGGTTTAAGCCTTAAGGTTTCCGTTTAAGATGCTAAGCCCTTGCATGCCAAAGAGTTTATCGGTCAGTGACTTGGTGTGTTGTAACTTGGTTCTTCATAAGTGCGGTTGAAGGTTGTGTTTTGCAATGTTGTAGCTATTGATTTGCAATGTTGTAGTTGTCGCTTAGTAATTTTGCATTGCTGAGTTTTTGTTAGTGGGAAAATTTCATTTTGCAATTGTCCGAGATGGTACCTTTGCTATGGCCCTATATGGGTATAGATTCATCTCCTGTGCAAGTAATATATCTTCTGACGCATGTAGTCATTTTTTCTCCCACAGAATGAGGATGGAACCAAGACTGAGTACAGGGTCTGGAACCCTTTCCGCTCTAAGTTGTGTGCTGCGATTCTTGGTGGAGTTGATGATATCTGGATTGTAAGTTTCTGTCTGGTGCTTGTTTATTTTGCCTTAAGTTTTAGATCTTCAAGTAGGCATTTATGAGTTTTAAACTATCTATTTATCAGTGCTTGCATCTAATTGCCTTTCTCCATATTCAAACAAGGTGCCTGGTGCCAAGGTCCTGTACCTTGGAGCTGCTTCGGGAACCACTGTATCTCACGTGTCAGACCTTGTTGGCCCTGTAAGTAATCCTGGAGCTATTGTTTCCTCTTATCTATTACCTACCGGGAGCTGCAGTTATTGATTTTCTCTCTCCCATGTTTTACCTCTCTTGCTCTCTCTTATCGGTAGGATGGAGTGGTCTATGCAGTGGAATTTTCTCATAGAAGTGGTAGGGATTTGGTAAACATGGCGAAGAAGCGAACAAATGTCATACCTATCATTGAAGATGCTAGACATCCAGCCAAGTACAGGATGCTGGTGGGCATGGTTGACGTAATCTTTTCCGATGTTGCTCAGCCTGATCAGGTTTGCTTTCTATTGCTAGCGTCATAGAGTGAAATTGTCTGCTAAAGGATATTGTAAGTCAATATCTGATGGGTTTTGGTGATGGTTTGAGAGGGTTTCATCCATTACATTCTAGTGTTCTAAAACAAGGAATTAATCACTGATTAATTGTTGGCAGAGCTTATCCGATTAGGTCCGAATATGCACCGATTAATCGCTCAAAGGTTACTGACTGCCGGACTAGCGCCGAGTGACTTTTACAACATTGATACATTCTTGGTTCACCATTTGAATGCTCATTAAGAATTTGATCGACATGTCTTTTTCCACAATAGCATATAGTTTCTAATCTTACATTTTTTTTCCTAATCTTGTTTTCTTGTAAGATATTTGCTTTCCCCTACTATAGGGTTCCTTGGTGTATGCTTTAGGTTCTTAAAATCAAGTTCATGTTGCAAAGCCTAATGTTGTGGAACTATGTTTGTATTTTTGCATGAGTGGTGGTGTGACCCTCTCAAGTAAACATTAGTGCTTTTGGAATTCACGGCTTTTCAAATTTTCTGTTGTATTTTGTTCCTCTTGATGATATTTTTTTCCCACTTTTTTGAGTTTCCTTTTTGGGGAAATCTTGTTGATATTTCTTGACCTTGACTAAAACTTGGTTTCGAAGATTCCATTCTATTTTATTTTACTTTCCTTTGCATATATTTATCTTGAAAATCTTGTTATCAGCCTGCATATGATGAGTTACTCGGATTCCCCTTCAAAGACATTATGGGTGATGCAAAACCGAGTTTCTGATGCGCTTATAGATATGGTTTGATAATATGTTTGTAATTTTACCCCTTAATGAACCTACCACCGCATCTTGTATAGTTATTAAGTTTGTTATTCAATAGTGCGTGAATGCTATTATTAATGATGAATATATCATTGGGTTTCACTTCCTGACTTGTATAGTTGCCTGCTTACTACTAGAATTGCAGTCAACCTGAGCATGCAAGGGTGAGATCAAAATTCTGACTTTTTTGCGTTGTGGCACTTCACTTTGCTGATAATCCTCTTCTTTGTCCAATAAGTTGCTAAATTGGTCTAATCGATTCAATCTTCTATTGAGCTACTGCAATTATGTCATCTTTGTTCTCAAAATATTGGACACTGAAAAGCCAACAATTTTTCTATCTGACTCTTCAATCAAGTTTCTCACCTGACTTCTTCTATGTATTATGTTTTTTTTTTTTTGCTTATACCATTTCCTTTGCAGGCTAGGATCTTAGCCTTGAATGCATCTTATTTCCTGAAAGCTGGAGGCCATTTTGTAATATCAATCAAGGTTTGTAAGTTAGGATTAGTGTGCATAACTTTTCCATTGACAACACTTTACACAGATCAAATATTACAGGACATGTGAAATTGAAGCCTTTTTTGTTATTTTGTTGTTGGGTATCTTTAAAATGTTCCTACGAGCTCTCTATGTGCTGATTTTCTGTTTCTTTCCAATGTCAAGGCCAACTGCATCGACTCAACTGTTCCTGCTGAAGCAGTATTTGCGCAGGAGGTGAAGAAGCTGCAGGCCGAGCAGTTCAAGCCCATTGAGCAGGTCACTCTTGAACCTTTTGAGCGGGATCACGCTTGTGTGGTTGGTGCATACCGCGCACCAAAGAAACAGAAAGCAGCCTCCTAAATAGCAGTGCAGTGTTTCCTTTCCTCAACAGCATGGTACTAGAAGCTGATGGGATGTCTGAAATTAACTTATGAGTGAGAATGTATCGTTTTTTAGGTTATTTTGTTGCGCCTTATTTATTCTCGCATTTTCAAACAGGATTTATTTGTTCCAATGTGAAACTCTAGTTCAGCAACTTCGTTTTGAATGTGAAAAACTATGCAAACTTTGTTGATCCTCCACCTCGTTTAGATGCTGAGCAAATGAAACGGCTCTATTTTGAGAAAATGAAAAAGCTATGACGCAATGGAGCAAAATTATCGGTTCAAGTGTGTGTTGCTAGTCTGTTTGGCATAGTTGATGGAGTTGTAATAAACCAGAGGACAATATATATATATATATATATATATATATTGAGAAAAATGAAATTGCACTAAATGTTACAGAACTACTGAAAATTAGTTCTTTTTCCTTTGAGAAAAGTGAAAATTACACTTGATTTTATAGGACTTCATTTTGATTTTTTTGTTATTATTTGTGTTTGATCAATCAGCTTTTTACTATATATAAAATTAGAATTTGGCTTGTCGTGCGGTCCAACTGATCGTGGTCCAACTGATTGCAATTATCAAATGGTATTTTTAATGGTTTAGATTGGTTTTCATATTCTTACCGGTAAGAATATACTTTTATCCGTAAAAATTTCAACAAATTTGAACCATTAAATACATTTGTTCACATATAGTGATCATATGGCATTGGCTCCTAATCCTACAACAACATAAATACATTTGTTCACATATACTGTATAATTTGTTTTTGATCTCTTTAACACTACCAAGTACCAATACAATTGTAATCTCTACTGCCACAACTGCTTAAGTTACAAACTTGAACTTCCATTTCCAAATCCGTCCCAAGACACAAACTTATCATCATCCATTCATCCCCTTCAGCATCTTGATCTTTCGGAGCACTTCAAAACTCCAGAACACTTCGTCAACGACCTCACGGATTTTGCATCGGCCACCGGGAACGCTTCTTCGCGGGTATAATGCGGGTCCACGCCACTGTCATCACCGCCCGTCGTCTGGTCGAAACAAGCTCCGTTCTCGAAAACGTCCTTCACTGATTTGAAATTCCAATTCGACATTCCGTCCTCGTAGTTCTTCTTCCATGTCACCTGTCAATCAATCAAGAATTCCATCCATGAGTTTTCCGAAGAAAAACAAAAAAAACAGTACTAATTTGCTCCCCCCTTCCAACCAACATATTTGAATGAAAAAGCTAGCTAGCAATGGCAAAAGAAAAATTTTGTTTTTTCACCTCTTTCTTCCCTTCTGGAGCGACGAAAAGATTTGCCTGACTCTTGACGCTTGGATTCATGCTTCCTCCAATTGCATAGAGTCCCCATCCCTGGTATAGATTGTTGACAACGTGAGCGTATCCATGGCGAACCCTGAATATATTTTCAATCAGATAATTAAAGCACCTACAATTATGACTACTAATTTGAAAACTTTCATGGCTATATCATTCTGAATCGTTTTTCTGAATAAAAGTTCTACAACCATTTTTCCAGAAATTGTTACCTGGGCATCCTCTGATGGCAATTAGGGCCGAAACGATTGAACACGACGGTAACCTTCATATTATGGTCTCGGAAGTACCCATCGTCGTGACCCAGAAGCATGACCTTGTTCTGGTCCCTGAACCAGTTATTTGAGATTGTAACGTTGGACGAGCCACGAGTGACGTCGATGAGGCCGTCCTGGCACGAGTACAGGGTGTTATGGTCCAGCCAAACTTTCGAGGAGGAGACCAACCGGATCGCGTCCCCGTCCATGGGGCCAAGGCTTTGAATCTTCCCGTCGGGACCCATCACCTCCCCTGGCGGCTGGGACTGGCAGCCATGGATCCGAAGCCCGTGGATGATGACATTGTTCACCTGATGATATAAGTTTCATTATTAGCATTGGGAAAATGAACAGGATTTTACAAAAAACCTTTCAGTTCTTCTGATAAAACATGGAGTTAGTTATATCAGTTATTTTCTTCAAATACTGGTCAAAGTTAGTTGAGCAGGTTAATTGAAATTACCCTCTTGCAATATACTCAAACTGTTACAGTATTCTGCTAAAGTTTCTTCTTTTTGTAAATTACCATTTGCAAATCATTTTCCTTTTACCTTATTCTACTGGCTTGGGTTTTTGGTAAAAATATACGGTACTTGCAAATCGTTGGAAACAATTTAATGAAACCCAGAATACACACACCTTCTGTACGGTAATGCATGCACCGCCGACGATGTCAACGTCGGCGCCACGGCCGTCAATTGCGGTGAAGCTGCTAACGAGGAGCGGCTTCTCAAGCTTGATTTTCATATCCTTCTGGAACGTGATCCAGACCTTACCCTGGACTTGGGTCGCCCCGTACCTCAGCGTTCCAGATCGTGGGTTCAGCGCGTCATCAGAAGGATCCGTCACTTTGTACTGCGTGACGCCCTGGCCCATGTTGTTGAGCATCTTCCCAGCAAAGCCCACCGAGCAGGATGCGAGGTGGTCCCTGTGTTTATGCCAATGCAGGTCCCACCTCCAGCAGGCATCGATCACGTTTAGCTCTTTCGATCTCTTGGCAATAATGGTGGTTGGACACAGGAGGAGGGTGGTGAGGACGATGGCCAGAGCCAATGTTTGGAAACAGAGGGAAGCCATTTTCGAGATGTTTGGAGAGAGGGATTAAGAGAGGGAGACAGAGAGAGAAAGGGAAATGGTTGTGGAATGAAGAATATTTGGGTTGAGGGGGGTTTTTATAGGTGGTAAGGGAAAGGGGGTTTAGGGATATGGTTTTTGATTTGATTGGTTTTTGCTGGAGTTGTTGATAGAGATGAAGCTATGAGTGTGGCAAAGTGAATGGTTTTGCTGATTCATGCCCTTTCAGAACTTCGAACCGATTAGCTGTACATTCTAAATATGAAGGGAGAGATAGGCAGATGTGTCGTTCTTGATTAGAGACCTAAGCTGTACTTCTAAATTTGAAGACAACGAGCAAAAAACATGGGTAAAACTGTCTCCAGAAGTGCAGGAATTGCAGAGATTAGCCATAATTAACAAAGACCGTCATAAGTTTAGCATAGGGCAGTTGCTGGAACTAACATTGTACACCATTCTAAGTTAAGTATACCGCAGGTAATAGCTGGGAATAAGATACATCATCCTATTTATGGCTTTTTTGGGTCCTAAAATGGTGCATTAGATAAAATTGAACGTGAACACAGAGAGAGATATTCTAGCAATTTGATTATTCCGTGCTCCACGAGCAGTCACTTGGCATCCGAATCTCTTTCCCCACCTCACTCTCATATAGGATACTCGCAGTTATTGTAGGTATTGGCCGACAAGATTGTGTGCTGGGGAAGGGCTTTGGCTCTACCCCAGGACCATCCAAACTAAGGGATCTCAATCGACATCATGCTGCAAATCTGAACGTTTAAGCTGAATATGAACTACAAAACTTAGCAAGCAGCCTCTGAGCATCGCTTTGGCAGATAAAGCAAAAATAGAATAAACCATGTTGAAGAAAGGAAGCAATTTCCCAATAATTTTATTCAGTTGATATTCCTTCAACACCACAACCTTCTATGTCAATGTCAAACAAAGCAAGGCACAGTATAAGCAACGAAAAAAATCTACACCCTCAAGGCATCAAATACAGCGACAAGCTCATCCAGTAGAGACATTTTCTTGGCCAAAATAGCTTGAGTGATCACATACTTCAGGAAAATGAAGTCTTCATTGGCATGCATAACATCAGCAAGAACTCTGGCTTACAGGCTGTACTACAGGAGAGATGACATGTTATCTGATAGGATATCAACACCTTACTGCAAGGAGGGAATGTGACAATGAGTTGATCAAAACTGTCCGAATAGAACTTCCAGCCATCAATCAACGCTTGACCCACTGGAAGCTCTTTCTAGCTTTTGCTTGTCCCGGTTTTTTCCTTTCCACAACTCTAGGGTCCCTTGTCAGGAAACCAGCTGGTGGGAAGATAGAGTAGGATGGTCAGTGTGAAATCAGAGGACAAAATGTACACAAATCTGCACCTGTATCTAGCAATTTTAATATGAGAGTAGTGCATATTGTCTATCAGTTTATGGAAGAAATTTGTGGACAAACTCAGCCAACGGCCAAGTACTATTACCCCATATAATCATATTGCTTTTCCCAAGTCCAATAACCAGGAAAAGCATAGCTGAAACTCAAGAGAAAAAGGAAATAATGGTAATAACCATGCTTGCATAAGTTGTACCTGATCTGAGAGGTGGACGTAGATCTGGTTCCCAGTTTTGCAAGGCTCTGCTGATCCCTAATTGAATTGCCCCAACTTGACCTGTTCCAAGCGGATTTAGTTTTCCAATTTAAGGAATAATCTCAAGAACTAATATAAAGCCAGAAACTTGAAATGCAATAAACAGAAGAGAACAGCATAACATGTCTAAGGTATTCCAACTGCAACTTCTACAATAACTTTTCTTAAACCAACTTTGTCAATCAGAATACAAACCTCTCCTCACGGATAAGAAAATCTCAAGATGAAAGAACAACAACATTTTGTTGGATTCACATAATGAAATATGAGTTCTCCGGTATACAGCACGGAGCTACAGCGAGAACACGATGGTAAATTAAGAACAACATACTAAACATTTCAAGGATATTAGTGCACTCAAAAACCTAGAAAAGAAGTTATGCAGGTAGCCAATTCCTGGACGTCAATTTTCTTTACTCGACGAGCATATGACAGTAGGTTGAACCCTCAACTTCAAGATAACTAACATTCATCCCCACATAAGAAACACACACAAGAAATATGTAAACTACAAATTTCGTTCAATTTCGTTATACAAACCGGTAATTGGGCAAGTCACAGACATGCTTAGCACGCGCAAATCTAACAAACAGTGCAGAATAGCAGCAATATTGTCCTCAAATGTCCTGATCTCCTTCCCACTGTATACCCCAAGCAAGTATAACATAAAGGTAAGGGGAAAAAAGCATTATAGTATGAGGTTCTTTTACCATAACCACAAAGAAACATAGAGTTTACTACTTTACCTTAACAAGAATTACTAACTTCCGAATAATGATGCTAACCAAATCATAAGATATGATAAGACAAGAGTTGGCCTTACCTGAGACACCACCTCCTTTCACAGTACAATCAATGTTCCACAGACCCAAAGTCTTGGTCTCAGAAAAAGGTCGCAGAAGAGCAGCACGATGATCAAGCATTGGGAAATAGACATCAAACTCCTTCTCATTAACTACAAATCTACCATCTCCAGGTTGAATCCAAACACGGGCAATGCTGCATTTCCTTCTTCCTGTGCCATAAGCCCTCCCTTTTTCGTCTATTTGTCTCACTCTTGCATTGGCAACTTCCTCCTGTTTTTGGCGCTCTATTTCAGCTCTTGTCGATTTTCGTGTAGTTCTCGCATAGCGCATGTCTTCTATTTCTGCAAGAGGCGGCAATCCTTTTATGCCATCCATATCCTTGAGAGCCATCAGACTATCCAGCATTTCTTCTGTGATACCAGATGCTGCAACTAGGTCACCAAATGCACGATTTGGACCTGCAATCACACATATTGGACCAGTATGATCTTCAGTCAGACCCTGTACGGACTAGTAGAACTTGGATACATCACAAAACCTTCCATCACATCTATTCTACATTATAAAGAGAGAGCACACTTTTGTATGGACTCTCCTTTGAGGCTGGCTCACAATTTGCTATTCCAAAATTGGCCAAAAAGGTAAACATTTTACCCTTGAAATTAACTGGTGCCCTCAGTAACTATAAGGGCATTAGAGGGAAAACAAATACTATAACCACCCCCCATGAACTTGCGGCAGTTTTTTTAACCCTTCCTCCGCCAACTGCTTCAGCTTTTTGGGCTAAAGGTTACTGAAAACTATTCCTTTCTACTGGGCCACTGGCGTCCATTTCACGGGTGTCCTCTGCGCTACCAACTTGCACAAATGGGTGGTGGACAGATAGAACGAAATGGGGAAGACTTTAACGACATCTGTTTTCTTGAAATTTTACTTCATTTTTGTGACAGAAACCCATATCGAAGATATGGGAATTTACTATTATGAAACCGCACAACCAAAGTAAAAGTGAGAGTTCCAAGATGATTTGCACACGCATGACGTGTTCCCGGCCTCTAGTTCTTTTTAAGAACATAGGTAAGGCCATGTTGCACATATGTAAGTTCTTACTATGTCTTTACATATATACAACATATCAAAATTTTAAATTCAGAACAGAAAGGTGAGGGATTGGAGCTTGCCTTTGAGTACATCAGAAAGCACTTTCTCTTCCTCCTTAAGCCTCCTCTCCTCTTCAACCTTCGCCTCAAGCTTCCTCTCCTCTTCACTCTTCCCAATCTCCACTCTTTCACCCAATTCCACCCCTCTCAGCTCAAACACGTCGTCGTCGCCGAAACCAAACACGTCATCAACCTTATCCTCTCCTCCCCCCAAACTCCACGGCCCGTCCACCGTCGCCGGCTCTCCACTCTTACCCCCCACCTCCACCTCCTTCTCAACCCCCTTGAAAATATCATCCTCCGCGTCGCCCCCATCCGCCGCAGGAGATCTCAACCACGACTCCTCCTCCGCCGGTTTCGCGTCCGGGCCGGAGATTCCTTCGAGAGTTCCTCCGGCGTCTTCTTCGAACACGGATTCTTCTTCATTCTCCGTGGAGAGCTTCCACAAATCGATCTTCGGAGTGGGGTAATCGCTTCCGTCGTTGTTTCGATTGGTGGAGAAAGATCGGGGGGCGGAGAGGGGGAAATTGGAGTTAGGGTTAGGGTTTGTGAATGGGGTTTTCGGAGTTGAGAAGTGGGCTGGGGAAGAGATCAGGGTTAGGAAACGGAGGTGGGAGGAGGATCTGGTAATGAGGCGACTGAGCATTGTAGACGGAGGACGGGAGGAGTAGAGAGAGAGGGGAAGCTCCGGTCCGGTGGAGAGAGAAGGGTTTTTGAGTCTGTTTCAGTGGGGTTTTAGTTTTAGTTAGGATCCCGCTTACTGAAAGCCCATCTAGTTGACGGGCCATTAATACTGCCAGGCCCATTCTTGTTTGATCTTGATCTGAGACATTGTTTGATCTTGATCTGAGACATTGCCTTCGAGTTTTGTGGCTTCTCTGCCTTACATTGGATCAAAAGTCCGGGGCACACATGATGAGTGTGCAAGTCGAATTTTGATAAAATATGCACAATAGGTTTCTGATTATTGTTTGATCGATTTTTGACAAAATATGCAAAATTCGACTTGCACACTCATCGCATGTTTCCGGTCTCTAGTTCCTGCATAATGACAATGTATAGTTAGGATGCCTAAATTTTGTATGGATGAATAAAAGCTCACAACATATTATGATTGAACTCTTTGGACATAGATGACACATAGTGTGGGAAATGCTACGGTGTCCCCGGTCATTTTGGGGACACCGTAACTTTTGGCATAACAAAATCATTATAAGTATAACCAAAACCTATTACAAGAATAACAAAACCATAGCAAGACATAACTTAGGCATAACTTGTTTGTTATACCTTGATTGGATTTAGTTATGCTTTGGTTGGTTTTTTGGATATTCCTTGGTTATGCCTTATTTGGGTTTTGTTATACTTATATTGGATTTTGGTTATGCTTATAATAGTTTTGTTATGCCAAAAGTTACGGTGTCCCCAAAATGACCGGGGACACCATAGCATCATCCCAAATGAATATATTGGATGTGCGTAAATGGTAAGCCCTGATTTTTAATCACCACCACCCCCAATTATTATAGCACCCTCCTAGGTACCTATCCTCCCGGTAAATCATTCTCTACCCGGAAAATTTATTTGCAATTCACTTGATTGTATCGAAATTATTAATAAATTTTTTAAATTTATTCAACACATAACAATTCTTAACGGAAAGCCAAGATTCTTAAAAAATTTATTTAACACGTAACAATTAATTAGCCTAATTCATTTTTCTCAAAATTATTAATAAAAATTTTTAATTTTTAATTTATTTTATTTCAATAACTATGAATCTTAAAATTTTCATTATGGGAACCTCTTACAAAATTATACATCATTTTTTATTTATAATATGTTTTATGATTTTAAAAAACTATGTCTGGCTATTATAAATAAGTATGATCTAAGTATTGAACAATATCCATATTACATATGAAAATATTACATTTAAATTGTTTTAGATAACGTTTTTAAGAGGTCCAAACAGTAAATGGACACTCTTTTTTGGGTGGAGAGACTAATAAACTACCATACAATATGTCAATGTTGAAAATCCACTGCAAGTTTGTTGTTGAAATTCTTCCTTCAATAGGAAGGAAGAGGAGTACTAGGAACAAAGAAAATTGGCAAAGAAAAGACCCACAAAGTATACATGCACGGCCCAGATTCACTGTGTAGTGCATCTGAGCTGTTTATGTATACTTTAAGGGTCTTTTCTTTGCATATTTTCTTTTCACGTAGCATTTCTTTTGAAGGAATGGGATGATGACAATCATCCAATCAAAATTCTTCCTTCGCATTCAAGGAATTGAATTGAGAGACGTGCTGGAGTGGAGAAACAGGTGTACAAGTCAAAATTGATACGTACAAAATTGTGAATGGAAAAATAGTACTCATTTTTTGAACCACAAAATAGTACTCATTGGATCCAACACTTACACATATAGGATTGAGCTGATTTTTCACGAGGCCCGTTTGGTTGTTTTCCTACATAAGGAGTATTATAAAAAGTTAATGCCTTCCGTTAGCTCCATCCGTTAGGACTAGACGGAATTGGACGGCAAGGGCCTAATTGCTAACGGAATGCTAAGTTTAGATTTTTTTGTCAATAGTGAAAGTCTAGGTGTTTTTTTGCAAATTGTCAGGAAGTTCAGAGGTTTTTTTGAAATTTTCCCAAATCCTTTCTCCAACCCTAGCTATAAAAATACTCTGTCTGAACATCCAATACCTATCTGCCCTCCCTAGCCTCTCAATCTCTCCATAGTCCTCCCCTCTTCCTCTCATTCTCTCACACGCAAACAACGAACAACGATTATCTCTCTTCTCTCCGATCTCAACCACAGTCCGATATAATGAACGACACACACCATCACGATAACTCCCTTTGGCCAATTTCGGTTAAGCCCGCATACGAAATCAGCTTCGAAATCCTAGATTCTGCTTATGCGGAGTTTCGTAATTCTCGTATGTCAGGCCTCGCTAGGGTCGACAGTCTTACCCCAATCGAGAAAACGTACTCCCGATTCAGCAAAAAATACGTGAACCCCATTAATCTTGATCATAACCCCTTCTGGGACAATAGAACGGACTGGGGCGGGAAACACCAGATCCTCTTCAACACGCCGTTCGACGGCTCCCGCTTAAGCATCGACTTCTTCGACGCCACGTCCGCCGACGGACCGCTCATCGGCTCGGCTGGGCTCCCCCTGCGCGATCTCGTCCTGGGCGACCAAGCCGTTATGAAGAAGCTGGTGCTGACGTGTCCCTCCGGCAGCCCAATAGGAGAGGTCACTGTGATGGTTGCCGTCCGAAGAGTTGAAAATCCCCTTCCGCCGGAAAGGATAGTGACTGTTTATGAGGAGGAACGGGCTTTTGATTTACCTGACATGACCTAGACTACTTTTCTCGATCCCCGCTTTGATGTGTGTGAATTTTTGTGCTAATTCTCGTTTCTCTCTCTTGTATTTGGTTTGGGATTAATGTTTGGAATATATGAGTTTGGCATTTTAGAGTGCTGTTTCGATTTATTGATTTAATGATGATTGTCTTACAAAATTCTGAACTCTCTTAACTTTTCCTCTGCCCTCACTCTAACTTTTGCAGCGGCTAGGGTTCTCTCCTTGGAGGTGGGGGCTGGCCCCTCCTCCTCCACCTCCCCTCCCCCATCTCATGACCTCCCACTGTCGTTTCCCCACTGCTCTCCTGTACTCCCCGTTTAACTTGTTTTTGTTTTCTGATTTCTTGACCCAGAATCCGGCCCTCGTGGCAGTGCTCGTCCGTGATGTACGGCGTTCTCCTGGTTCAAGTCGGATCAAGGAAAGCGGCATGTGGTGGGCGGCCCAGCGGTGAACGTCAATGCGGCTGAATAAGGGAGATGTGTTTCGGGATGTGAGTTTATTTCTGTTTTTCTGTGTTTTCTACCGGCGGGTCTCCCCCGTCCGGTGTCTATTCCAGTCTGAGTGTTCCAGATCTGGTGGGTGATGGTGGTGGTGGCAAATAAACCGGCGCCTATTGAGGAATGGTCTGATGTTGGTGGTCTTTGTGTCTTTGGATATCTGTTTTGGGGCTGGTGGGTTTCGGTGGTCCGGTGGTGTTGGTTTGGGCTACGCTGCAGTTTCGACCGGAAGAGACTGGTCTTTGGTCGCCGTGGTCTGGTGGTGATGCTCATCCTGTTCAAGCCGGGGTTGATTTGTTGTTGTTTTGCCTTAATATTTCAACGATGCTTATATGTATTTCAACAATGCTTATTTGTTTAGGTTTGAGCTGTGGATATTTTTAGATCCTTTGTTATTTAAACCGAGATTGGCTCTATTTTTAGATCCTTTGTTATCTAAACTGAGATTGGCTCTCATGTACAGGCGTTATCCTGGGGTTTGCTTCGGCGGTAGGTGTCTGAAATCGTCGTTTGGATTGCTTTGATTATCTCCTGTTCTATTCTGGAATCTAGTTACCCAATGGGCTTGTATTGAATGAGTGATACTTTTCAAAAAAAAAATTTGTATACATATGAAGATTGTCTTGTTTGCCTGCCCTTTTAATTATCGGTAAGGTAGTTGGTAATTTGTGTATTATTGATTCTAGCTTTGACTTTAAAGTTGGTATTCATTCGTTTATGGCGGCTATTAATCATGGATTAGGTTTTTAAATATGTTTTCCCATAGCCATGTGTGTGCTATCGGTTTGGATTGATTTTAGTTTAACACAATAATTTTGTTTTATATACTAGTATATGATATTTTGGAAATTGTGGTTTTGGAGTAATATCCCAATCGCATGCAAGAGTTTTAAGTATATATATAGTTCGTATATAGCCCAGATCAGAAAAAAAGTTCAATCATTAAACAAGTTATATGTCGTGTGGTTATTTAACCAAAATGAGGCATCATTTTACGAGGCTATTGGGAAAAGTTGAATATCTAGGCCAAGCTGTTGGATATCATTCCCTTGGATTGCCGTCAGGCTAAGCCAAGCTGTTGGACTCTTAGGTTCGGCCATGGCCAAGCCCCGTATCTCTAGAATCTTCCGCTCTGGAACTAACGCTCTCTGCCCAAAGCCGAGCTCCCAGCTAGGCTCGGCCATCCCCTGACATGCCAGCACACACTTGTGTCAGTAACCACTTCGTGCCGGGATGATGTATGTAATGTTACATCCGGCGGTTACACTGAAGGATAATGATGATGAGCGCACATGGGGGTGCCAGCTCATTCTATCCACCTTATCCTTTACGTCACGGGTGACGTCAGCTAACGCGTGCGAGGGACATGTGCGTATTTGGAGAGCAAGCAAGGAGAACTCTATAAATACTAGAGGATAGCAGCCCTAAGAGGTATGACTTGATCTCTGGCACTCAAAATCCTAGTTCTCTCTACTTGCTCGGCCCTTTTCTCATCTTCAAACCAAAGGGCCATTCCGGAGCTCCTCCAGCATGGTTCTTTAGTCGTGCCTACCAGAGCGCAGGTCAGGTAAAGGCTAGGTGACCCACTCATCCAAACTCGTCTTAGAAGAAGCGAACCAGAGTAAACAGAACCACCCCACATAGATCATGCAAATGAGGCAGTTTTTTGAACGAAATTGTGGGTAAATAGGAGGAAGTATAGTGAAGTGGTGCTTGATTCGCTAAATTGGGGAAAAAACATCAGTCACGAAGTGTGGGCATGCAATTCTATGGATGCCCAACACATCCCTCCTAATCTCTTTGCCGTTTATACTCGCTCAAACAACACAAGTAAATCAATAGTGAACACATCCCTCCTATTTGTGCTCTGTCTTAAATGACACAGATGAGAGCTTCCACTTCACTCGTTAAATTCCTCCCGAAGAACACCCTAAAGTTTTTGGGTTTGCTGAATTAAACTTTAGTTTAGTTTAGTTTTTTTAAATAGTTCTTGGATAGTACTTCATTTGTATGGTCCAAAGTGGATCCCGCGTGCTGTCGGTACACCGGTCTGTCTCCCCTGTCAATTTCTTTAGTTTTTTCGATTTCGTTATTTTTGTTGTAGTCAGGCGGGTCATTGAGACTAGACGGGACAATCATCCAAAATATTGCTCAATTTTTCTGGAAAATCTTGCATTTTGCACAAAAAATAATGTTTTGTGATGAGATTTTTCTCGTAAAAAGATTCATTTTTTTTTTTTTTAAATATTCTCGATGAGATCCTTAAGTAACCCATCAGAAAATGAAAACCCAACATATCATTATGGATTCTCGTTCCGTACGAAACTAGTTTCTATTTGTCTTCTGATTTAATTAAATAGTTTTTTAGGTAATTTCAGCAGACCTATATATGGAACTCTTTGGAATTGGTAAGAGAATCTTGAGTGATTCGAAAGATCATACATATGTGCTGTGATTGATGAATTAGATCGAGCAGGTGTTGTATTAGATTTGGTCACCATTAAAGTCTGGTGATTACAAAGTGAGGTGACGTCCTAACGTGATGACAAGTTTGACTTCTTTGAATCTAATGACGAGTTCGATTTTATTTATTCATCTAATGATGAGTTTGACTTGACTTCAACATTTTTTAATTGCACTAGGATATTGACGAACGGCCAGATTGGCTGTCCTACAGCCCTATAGTAGTGCGGGTTGCACTATAAAATTTCCAAATTCGATATTGACAGAGTGACCATGATCATCCATGATGTGGGTTTAATTTATTCTTTTCCTTCAAATGAATCTAAATCCTTTCTCGAAAAAGAAAAATACAAAAAAAAACACAATCCGAATCCGAATCTCTAGGTTTTTTTTTTTGCAATTGTTTCTTTCTCTTCTAATATTCTTTTAAGTCAAGAAAAAAATGCACTGCGACTCGGTTCTAAGCTTCACAAATAGACGGGACGAAAAACAATCACAGGGCTACAAAAATACACGGAAATCATCTTCGCAAATGAACAAAAGAAAGATGGATCCGGGGTCGACGCTGTCAAACGGCCCCTACCAAGCGGCCGAAACGACCGTGGAGATGAAAGGGCTTTTATGGGAAGATTTTTGTACGTGCTTGTAGTACATCCATGGCCAACAGTAGTACAAGAGTACTGGACAAACTATTTTGAATCAAATCGGAGTATAGTTGTCCTCCACAAACTTTGATTCAAAGGAATAGGTGGTTGATGTTGATGTGGTTGAACGACCAAAACCAACCACCTAAAATAGGAAAAGTCGTTGAGGTAATTGTTTTAAAATGAAATGCAGACGATTTCCATGTGTTATATAACAAAAGGTAAGCCACCAATTTCACTTGAAGTTGCAAGTAGTCGAAACTTAGCTTATTTTCCGAACCACAACCCCAATTTCGATCGTCCCGCTCTTAGAGTTCTTCTCTGAGCAAATTTGATTGACATTTCGAGGTATTAAATGGCCATTGAAGTATTAGATAGTATGTTTATAATACGTTAATTTCAAGGCATTTATCCTTGTTCTTGCGAGCAAAAGAAAGAGATACTAGCATGTTTCACTTTTATTTAAAGGTTCTTCATCCATCTCTTTTGGTTGTTCTATAGCTAAAAACTTTGACTGAAAAGGCTCATCAATTCATCTTATTTTTTGCAAGTCTTTCCTTGGTTCACCTCCATCTTTTTACGTACAAAATAATGTAACATAATGATATAAGGACATTGGTGTAAACAAATTTTCTTCACCGTTCAAAAAAAAAAAAATGGTGCAGATTAGCTTGTCATATGGGATTTATAGTGTGAAACGAAAGTACCGCAGTTATGTATGAAAAAGTTTGTTTAATGTAGCATAGCTAGCATTAAACAAACTCTTATCTATTAATTTACAACAAAGCACAAATACATAGCTTATGGGGGAGAACCCCCATCTAGAGTTGCTCCCACACCCTCACTCTCTCTGTTTCTTTTCTCCTCACTCTTCCTCACACATAAACTCACTACACTGGTGGGGAAACCCCCTATGGAGAGTCCCGTTCCTCTCCTCTCTCTCTCTCTCTTTCTCTTGCCACTCTTTTCTACTACTCCCTCCGTTCCAAATTGAAGTCGGGATTCTAACTATTTAAGGAGACGTGCAATGATTACATCTACAGTGTCTATTATTTTCACCATTGTCCCTATATTGTACCTATTTTATAGTACTTATATTCACCTTCGAGGTACACTATTGAAAAACTACCAAATTTTTCCTTTCATTTTTGAAAAAGGACCATCATTTTGGAATAACTAAAAATAAAATAATAGACTTTCAATTTGGAACGAGCAGAGTATCTTTTTTCCACACGTATTGATAGCAAACTCAAATCACAAAGGAGCAAATCAATCCAAAATCTCGATGGATTTTTCCAAATCGAACGTGGAATGAAAAGTCTGTTGGAAATTTACGGAATTTCGGGTGTATGGAACCGGGATTTTGGAGGGTCTTCCGAGGCAACCAGTCTCGGGTTCGTTGAATCTGGACGCAATCAATAGACGTATTGATTGTGTGAAATTCGTAACTCCCGTAACCCCTCCCTTGATGGCAGCATTACTCCTCCCTCTTGATGGCAAAAATGAATTCTGAATTCAATGGGCAGAATTCATGGCAGGAGTTATTCAGCCCTCCTCCTGCCTATAAATTGGTGCATCTCGTATTGAAGCAACACAAGCAAAAAATCCACAGCAATTTCCTAAGTTCTGAAATTCGTTCTTTGAGAGAGAGTAAGGCAGGCGGTAGTCAGTTCGCCAAGGCAGTCGACGGCGGTGTTCCGGCGGCTTGCGGTCTAGCCGAGCCAACCCTGGGAGAAAGGCGCCGACGCAACCTACAACACCCACGGTAGGCGGCGAACATTTCTTAAGGAGACCGTGGTACCACACGGGACTCGGTTCGATGTTCAAATTCAGTTTGTATCTCGATGTTGTAATTCTGTTTTGTATTCTGTTTTTTGCTTTGATTATGTAATTGTTGCAATATGAATGAAACTGTTTTCTGGATTATTCGTTACTGCCGAGATTTTTTCCAACAAGTCCACAAAAGCGGGAGCCGAGTCCCTGCCGTGTAAGCACCGCAAACAGCAGCCCTTCAACACGTCATCGTCAAATTCCACAGGCCTTTGCTCCTCTCTCTCTTTTCCTCCAGAAAGTCTACAGTTACCGACCGGGATTTCCCGATTGGAATCCCGACGCTCATCCGGGCATGCTCCGGCCACCGGAAGGCCGATCTGATCCATCCAATAATTCTATAAAAAAAAACCGAGTGGGCCTAAGCGAGAATAAATGGCATCCGACGTGTGTAAGTGGCCGATCCAAGCACTCCATTTTTTGCCGATCCAAACACAAAAATGGAGTGCTGGGATCGGCCATTTACACACGTTGGATACCATTTATTCACGCGATAGCCCACTCAGTTTTTTTTTTAAGAATTATTGGACGGATCGGATCGGCCGTCCGGTGGCCGAAGCGTGCCCGACGGGGCGTTGGGATTCCGATCGGTAACTGTAGACTTGCTCCTTTTCCTCTATCTCTCTCTTTTTTTTTTTAACGGTCTTTTCCTCTATCACTCTCTGTCTTATTGTACAAATAGTTGCGTGGGGCTCACATCAAGGTTTCACACAAATACTCCTTCAAGTCATTCAATAAAATGCGGCGTCCCAAACAAATAATATTTCAAGCCATTCAATAACATGCATCGGGTCATCTAAGAGATTGCTCTGTATTCATATCTGGCCACTCTAACCGCCCTTTACGAGTGTGATCTACGGGTTCAATTCCAGCGTCTTGGTTCTAGGTAGCTTTTCTTTTCTTTTGTTTGTTTGTTGTTTCTGTATTTCTGGACCAATAGTGTCCATTTTTTATACTGTATTTCTCTTATCTATATTATATGGGATGATCTTGTTCGTCAAAAAAAAAATCAAAAATAATTGTTTGAGTGGCCATGTAAAAAATTAGCTCAATAAGATAATTGATCTAATCTTCCTATTTTTCATTCAAAATTCAGGATCCTAAACATTGAATGAATCTTAAAAAAAAAGAGCTAGACAACTGTGTGACCGGTATTGTCTTGATCTGAAAATTTCTCACAATTGTAAATCGATAGATATCAAAACAATTCATATTTATAAAGTAATATTTCCGTTTTGACACCTATATATAGATGTCTGATGAAGATATTTTTTTTACTTGAATCCTCTTCTCAACAAGCCTTACAATGGTTGTGGTTTAGATCAAGGTAATACTGGTCACATAGTTGTCTAACTTTTTTCCAAAATTCATTTAGTATCCAGAATCTTAAATTTTGAATGAAAAATATGAAGATTGGATCAATTAGTTACAATTATCTTATTGAGCTGATTTTTTTGCTCGACCGCTCAAGTAATTTTTTTGAAATTATTGAACAGTTTAGATTATTTGTGTGAGACACAGATGTGAGCCCCACACAAAGATGTGAGCCCCACACAAATATTTATACATTAAGACAGAATAAGATATAGCCGGAAAGAGAGAGGAGCAAAGGCCTGGAATTTGGCCCAAACGACAACTTGTTGAAGGGCTGCTGTTTACCGTACTGGTTTTCTTGTTCTTTGCAGTCTCAAAAGTTCAAAATGAATAGTGCTAGGATCAAAAAATTGCTTTCCTTGAAGAAAGTTACTCCTGCTTTACTTACCAAAAAAAGGAAACAAAAAAGGTTATTCCTGCTTTGAATATGAACTACACCCGTCTTGACTCTTGAGTATCTATATCAGAAATGGATCGCAAAAATCGTAGCATAATGAAACCAAAGATAAACTCATGTACTCAATTTTTTATGACGCTGTGCATGTACGTTGAAAGTATAAATAAAAAAGTTGTCACTCTCTCAAACAGCTTAACCTTCTAGATAAGTTGATGGTTAATAATTTAATATGGTATTCGAGCAGGCAATAGATCATGTCTCACCGCCTACCTAACTTAAAATATTTACACGTGTTTAGCCTGCTCATGAAGGAGAGTCTCGCTACACGCGAGCAGAGCCGGCCTAAGGGTTTTGAGTGCCCAAGGCCAAATTAAAAAAAGTATGCCCCTAATACGTAACAATTTTTACAACAACGATCAAAATACGAAAAAGTTAAACCAATATAAAATTTCTACTAATTAGTACATACGAACACAAAATACAAAGTCTTCAAGATCTCACACAAATGATCTAAGTTGTTTAATTTGTTCAAAATATTTTTTGAAGGGTTTTCAGGAAAAATCATTTCAGTCGGATATCCGTAAGTACTTGATCTTTGCGGTTTTTTTTTTTTTGTCTTTACTTGTATAGACCAAAAAAATATCGTATAGATCAAACACTTACCGATGTTTGATTGAAATGATTTTTATAGGGACCCTTCAAAAAATGTTAGTGAACAAATTGCAAAGTTCACAATATTTGTGTGGACCCTCAAAATTGGTCTCATACAAGGAGGTGTACAAGTGGTGTACCCATACTGCTGGAATTGTGGGATTATTAAAACAGAAAAGCTATGTGCACAGATTGCTGTGCACATCTAAAGTGATTTTGGGTGTTTTGTTAACGCCTCTGACGATATCGAACGAAGCTCATTTTTTTCAGGGACCTTAAACGACATATTTTGAACAAAATAAGCGGTTCCGATCATCTTTGTGCGACCCGAGGCGGGAGAAAAGGGCTGCTGTGCACAGCTGCTGTGCACAGCAATCTGTGCACATAGCACAACTCTTATTAAAATGTAAGGACTTTTTTTTGGTCTTCATTCAAATTATTTTTCTTATTTGTGAGTTTCGTATCAAACTTTTGTAACTTATTGATTTGTTTTACTGAGATGAATAAAAAAAACATAAAATTTGGATCGAAACTCGTAATTTTTTAAAAAATATAAAAATATAAGTCAAAATCCTGTATTTTTGACTTATTTTTGTATTTTTTTAAAAAAAATTATGAATTTCGATCCAAATTTGTTTTTTACTTTTTCAATCCCTCTCGTTGAGATAAATCAATAAGTTACAAAAGTTTAATGCAAAACTAACAAATACAAAAAAAAAAAATTGAATAGAAAAAATAATAAGTCAGTCCTAACTTTTTACTACTATGTTTTCCTTTTTTGCTTTTTACCACAATAGTAATAGCTGTGCACGTGTTTTCCCAAGGCAACCAGAGGCAATAGCTGAGCTGTCACCAGTGGATTGGTGGAGCGGAAAACAGGCTTTCCCATGTGAACCGGACATAATTTATTCTCATGGGAAAAACCTACCAGAGCTTCGGTTTTCTTCTTTTTCCGAAAACGGATCAATGAGTTCTCTGATTTACAAAAATGCCACCAATTTTTGGGTCATCTAAGCTTTTGGGCTTTTATTTGCATGTTGGGCCTTTATTTGCATGTTAGATGAGAATTTTTTTAATGGTATTGGGCTAAAAAAGAATCTTAGTCAAATCCAACTACTAAAAAAATTGGAGTGCCCAAAAAATTGAACATTTTTAGGATGCCCAAGGCCCTTGGGCCTTGGGATTGGGCCGGCCCTGCACGCGAGGGGGCGTGTTGAAGGTATCACTCATTCCACTCCTAAGCAATGTGGAATTTTATTTCCTTAACATCACTCCTCACGAGCGGCCGCGTTTGATACACGTGTTTAACCCGCTCATGGAGGAGAGTCTGACTACACGTGAGGGGGGGGTGTTGATGGGTACACGTGTTTAGCTCGTTCATAGAGGAGGAGAGTCTGGTTATTTTTGGGGGGCGTGTTGAAGGTATCACTCATTCAACTTCCAAGCAATATAAGACTATATTTCCTTAATTCCTTAACTTGCAGTCACGTTTGAGGTCTGTTACGTGTGGCTACTTTCTTAGTCCTATTATCGTGCAACTTTTTTACTGGTTTGTATTCGTGGGGTGTGGATTGTGAATTTTTTTTTAAATGTGGGGTGGAATGGATTTGACTCTAATTTCATGTGGAAATTTTATGTCTATTTCATAACCAATTGACAATGAGTTGTTATTAAGTTATCACACATTCTACTCTCCAACAATGTGGAATTCTATTTTCTTAACAATGTAAAAGCACATGGAGACTTCAAGTAGATCCGCATGTATAATGAAACACTCTCCTGTAACTCTATTCCCAAAGAATTGAGATCCTCCCATGTGATGATTTTCAGTGGTACCTATGCATTATGTGATCCATCATGATATCATTAGACAATCAGAACTATTCATTTTGTTGGCCTCGTTGGGTACATCATCCGTGTTCAAAATCAAGTCGATCAATGATAGATAAAGATTTAGTCAAATTATATTTGTTTGAAGAGAAATTAATAGTGAGAGTCTGATGACTGTCTATTTATCTTGTAATAGACATGCTTCGTTGAGACAAAGAAAGTCTTGGCCTATAAAATGAATGGCCTTGATTGATGAGTTTCACAAAACGCAATAATAATTTGAAGAGAAAATGATGGGGGTTAAAATGGTAAGCAAAGCCCATGTCAAGCCCAATAAAACCAGGTGGGAGGAGAGAGTGCCAATTGACGACATTTGATCTTGCTTATATAGCCTTCTACTACAACCAGAAGTTGTTAGTTTACAAAGGGTTCGGTACTGAGTCTGATCGACAGAATGGAGAGGTTGAAAGATGGACTAGGTGTTGTTTTGGGAGAGTTTTATCAATTGGCCTGGGAAGTTGGGAATAGACGAGGATGGGGTGTTGAGGGTGGAGTATGATGATGAAATGAAAGGCGTGGAGGTGGCAGCAGCAACAGCAGAGCAAATCGAGATTGGTGATCTCGTGGGGGAGAAGAGCGCAAGCAAGTTGAAAGATTTGGTGCCCTACAATGGGATTGTAAATGTGGAGGGACTTCACCGGCCTCTGTTGGCTATTCAGGTATAATGCTTCATGAATTTATGACACTTGACAATACAGAAAAAGCAAAGAGAGAAATAGAGAATAAATTTTGTTCATCATGCTTGTGTTCTTGTGTTCCTAGCAAGGGAAGAACCGGAGAAGATTAATTCTTTGGGATTGAAGTTTGTTCTAAATTTGCGATAAAATTTTAAAAGACCAACCTAATAATACTTTGACATAAACTAGCCATGAATGTTATACTCCAAAAAATTGCATCTCCGATATTGGTTTATCATGTTGATAGTTACTATTATTCATTGGTTCTGTCTATTGCTCCAACTTATATCATTGTCGTTCGTATATTTACTATTACTCCCGTAGCAATTTCAGGTTGGCTATAACCAAATAATTGTACAAATTTTTTCACACAGAATTTATGGGTCCCACCACCCATATATGAGTCAGTCCCACTTATTCAATGTGGAAAAGTCTGTTCAAATGCTAGTACAAATATTAGTAACGATAACTTTTCTCGAGTTGTTGATCAAATTTGATGTCATAGTTTACGAAGCTGAAAGATGGAGAAGCCGTTCCAGTTTTCCTTCCTTTTAAAAAAGTTCTTTTTTTTCAAATTTCAAATTCAAATATAATGAAAATGAAAAATAATTTTTTGATTTTTTTTGCACTGTTTAAAAGATTTCAATGAGATCTATCAAACAAGATCTATATTATTAGAAAAATTATTTGCGTAAATACATGATTTTTGACCTTGAAATTTACCTTCTTTTTCAAAAATCCACTTTTTGAAAAAGTGAAACGGCTCCGGACTAGTAATGGGGTGCGCATTCAACCACGCGACATGTGGCACTTCATGACCTCAAGGGCCCAGATCTGCATCGGGCCCGAACCATCTTGGTCTCACCGTTCCTTGACTGCACCAAACCCACAACACTCGCATAAAACTTCGAAAAAAATGACGGCCCAGGACGTATTTTGATAATTAATACATTTTAAGGACATGCTAAGAGTATTTGTTAATGAACAAAATGTTTTTAGCGGGTATTAATTATCAAAACTCGTTCTTGGCCGTCATTTTCCCAAACGTAACCAACCCCTAGCTCCCCAGACCAACAGCCCGGCCCCTTCCCTCAGAGTGAAGATCTTCAAATTCTCAGAGTCAGCCATCAAAGTAACAGCCAACTCAAACCCAAACCCGAAACCATTCTCCACGTTCCAGTCCCTGTCCGCGCACGTGTGGCGGGCCGTCACGCGTGCTGCAGGCCCGGCTCTGGGCTAAGGCCCAAGAGGCACGGGCCTTAAGCCCCCAAATATTGTCCAAAAAACAGGGCCCCCAGACCTAGTATATATGTGTTAACTTAGGGCCCAATTTTAGACCCAATACATTCTCCACTTGAGGCCCAAATGGCCCAGAAAAATGGACAAGGAACCGTCGGAACGCAAGAAAAAAAACACAAAGGAGGAACAACAAACAGAGCTAGGGCAGAAAAAAATGGAGAAGAAGACGAAGAACAAGATCAAAGAGTAAGAGAGACAAGAAGGAAATTAGAGATTCAACAGGTATTTTATGATCGATTCTTTATTTGTTCTCTTTTCCCACATCCTATCTAGGGTTTTAGTTTGGGCCCTTAATGAGTATACATGGTTTAAAATCATAATATTATTATATTAGTTGTTAGTTCTTCAATCTGGACGTCTTATCTCTATATGAGTGTGGACTACATGTTTGATATCTTTAAGTTTATTTCTTCTTGATGGCATCATGATTCGTGGCAAAATTGATGGTTGAAATTTTTTGGGATTTGCAGATTTTAGGGAATCATGCCTAAAATTAGAAAGTATATGTCTGGATTCGAAAAAAGAAAACGAAAGCAAAGAGTAGATGAATTGATTCAATCTCAAGCGGGGGCTCTCGATAGGTTTATAAGTAGTAATAAACAAACAGAGAGTTCAAATTTGAATGAAGAACAAGAAATATTGGTGAATGAAGAACAAGAAATTATGGGGAATGAAGGACAATTATGGGGAATGAAGGACAAGAAAACTTGGGGAATGAAGGACAAGAAAATTTGGGGAATCAAGAACACAAGGAATCCAATGAGCGCGTAGACGAGAGTGGTCATAAAGGTATGGATAATGATAGTCAAAATGAGGATATGAGTTTTGAACGTGGGGTGAGAAATATTGATGATCCAAGTAATTGGGACAAAAATGATAAAAAATTCATTGACTTCATAGTAGAAAGAGGTCCTTTGAAGAGAGATAAAGTTAATTTTCCTATGGATAATGCGGGTAGGCGTTTCTCGTGTTTTCATTATATTCGCCGTTTGTCAAATGGAGAAAAGCAAGATAGGAGATGGCTTGTATATTCAAATGCTTCGGACAAAGTATTTTGCTTTTGTTGTAAGTTGTTTAAACAAGATGAAAACAAGACTATGTTGGCTACTAGTGGGTTAAATGATTGGCATAATCTTGCCCAAAGGCTCAAGGGTCATGAAGCTAGTAATGAGCATATTTTTGGCATGAGCAAATGGATCGAATCAGAGATAAGATTGCGATTGAACGAAACAATTGACAAAAGTGTGGAAGATCAAATCAAGAAAGAGAAAGTACATTGGAAAGGGGTACTAGAAAGGGTAATTGAGGTTGTGAAAACACTTGTTAAAAATAACTTGGCATTTCGTGGGGACAACGAGAAGATTTATCAAAAGAATAATGGGATTTTTCTGAGCATAATTGAAATGATGGCCAAACATGACCCAACAATGCGAGAGCACCTTCGACGGATACTGAATAGTGAGATTCATTACCATTATCTTGGTCACAATATTCAGAATGAATTGATACAAATGCTAGCTAATGAGGTCAAAAGTGTAATGATTAGAAGGATCAAAGATGCAAAAGATTTTGCCGTGATACTTGATTGTACTCCAGATATAAGTCACATGGAACAAATGTCTCTTGTAATACGTTGTGTGGATGTTTCAAAAACTACAATTCAAGTGGAAGAGTTCTTTTTACAATTTCTTAAGGTGGCAGATACAACGGGATCCGGACTTTTTGAGGAACTTGAAGAAGGCTTGGTCACTCTTCAACTTGACATTGGTGATTGCAGAGGACAAGGATATGACAACGGCTCTAATATGAAAGGAAAGCACAAAGGTGTTCAAAAAAGATTACTCGACAAAAATCCTAGAGCATTCTACACACCATGTGGTTGCCATAGTCTTAACCTTGTGCTTTGTAATATGGCTAACTCTTGCAATAAAGCAGTATCTTTTTTTGGAGTCTTACAACGTATATACTGCTTGTTTGCAGCTTCTCCAAAGCGGTGGAAAATTTTTTACTGATAATGTTGAAGGTTTCACTGTTAAGCCATTATCACAAACTCGTTGGGAAAGTCGAGTTGAAAGTGTTAAAGCCATAAGATACCAAGCTCCGGAAATACGAAATGCTTTAATTGAATTGGCAAATTTCCCTAACGAAGTAGGTGCAAAAAGTGAAGCTGGTTCGTTGGCAAGACATGAAATTAGAGATTTTGGATTCTTGGTTAGCATTATTATTTGGCATAATCTGTTGTTTGCCGTTAATTCTGTAAGCAAGACATTGCAAAAAGAAGATATGCATATAGATGTAGCTATTGCGCAATTGAATGGGCTTATTACCTTTTTTAAGAGGTACAGGGAAAATGGTTTGGTAGAGGCCATTATTGAAGTTAAGGAAATTGCATCAACAATGGGAACCGAGCCCATTTTTTATGAGAAGCGTGTCATTCGTAGAAAGAAACAATTCGATGAGACTTTGGGTGAAGAGGTGAGCTTATTAGCTGCAAAATCATTTAGAGTCAATTATTTTTTGTTTGTTCTCGATCGATCATGGTCTTTCTTCTCTTGAAAGCAGATTCGAGCAATTTCAAAGATATGAGGAAACTTGGGGTTTTTTGTTTGATGTGAAGAAGTTAAATTCTATGACTGGTCAATGTTTGATGGCACATTGTGTGAAGCTAGAAGATGTTCTGAAGCATGAAGGGACTTCCGATATCGATGGAAAAGATTTGTTGTCAGAATTAAAAGTCTTGAAAGACTGTTTACCGCGAGAGACAACAAAACCAGTTGAAGTGCTCAATTTTTTGAAACAGATGGAGGGCTGTTTTCCAAATGCATGGATTGCTTATAGAATCCTATTGACTATACCCGTTACCGTTGCGTCCGGAGAGAGAAGCTTTTCAAGATTAAAGTTGATCAAGTCTTATCTTCGCTCAATTATGTCACAAGAAAGGTTAAATGGACTAGCCATCCTATCCATTGAGAGTGAAATGGCAGAGGAGATTGATTGTGAGAGCATAATTAGTTCTTTTGCTACTAAAACTGCAAGAAGGGTGATGTTTAATTAAAGATAATGATGCTTTTGAAATAGTGTGGTATATTGTATTTTTTGTTGGGTTTTCTGCCTTGAATACATGTATGTGGTTTTGAAATTAAAGTTCATTTATCGACTTTTTATTTTATTTTCGTTTACAATTATTAAGGGTCTCACTTTCGAAGATCGTCTTAGGCTTCCAAAATCTCAGAGCCGGCCCTGCGCGTGCCTACAACCTCAAGCCGGGTGACGCCACCGTGTTCTACGTCTTCGCCAACTGCCGGCACAGGGTTGACCCTCCGATGCCGATGAACTACTTCAGCAACTTGATTCGGCCCGTGGTCACCAAAACCTCTGCCGGGTTGTTGTTGGAGAACCCGGCAGAGTTCGGTGCTGGGATGATCAAGAAGGCGATCAAGATGCACGATGCGAAGGCGATCGAGGCGTGGAACATAGAGTGGGAGTGCAAAGTATTGGGGTGGAAGGACGAGGAGGAGAACTGCGTGGTGGTGGGGAACTCCCCGCAGTTCAAGGCGTACGACGTGGATTTCGAGTGGGGGAAGCCGGAGGTGGTGAGGAGTGGGAGCAACAACAGGTTTGACGGGACGGTGTACATGCATCAGGGGAAGAGTGGGGGGAGGAGCGTTGATTTGGATATCGGTTTGGAGGCTAATGCTATGGACAATTTGGAGAAAGATGAGGAGTTTCTCATGGGGATGGCTTGACATGCATCAAAATGCCAAAATTGAAAGGAAGACATTGTATTTGAGATATTATTGGAGCATGCCAAAAATTAGTATTTGATTTATTTCGTAATTTTGTTTTGAATGAACTACTTGTCTAGATGTTCTAAGAAAGGTTGTATGACCACAGGCAGACCAAGGAGTGCAAGCAGGGGCTTGGGTCCTTGTGTTACGAATACTGTGTCTGCCATTGAAATTGTATCTCTAGTTAGTCGTAAACTGGGTTACTTTCACCTATTGTACCTATGGGTTCTTTTGAATCTTAGTTTTGATCCTTAAATATTAATTATTGAAATGATCCGTTTCAACGTTTACTTTGTTTTTGATCTCTTAAGTAGTCCAAATATTCCTAATGGCAGTTAGAGGTAGTAAAAGTTCTTTGGCCAGTGGCCACCACAATCAACACATGCAATCACCATCTCCCTCATCGATCTCCGGCCAGGCGGCCACCATCACCGGTACAATCACTTGTTATTTCCTTCACCACCTGTGTGAAACCTCCACTTTGCTAACTAAGCCGCCTAATTGTCCAACACCCACCACCACTAATGTAGCGGCCATCTAAACAACTCAATTCAAACCTTAGTAGCTACTCAGACCTTATCAGCAAATTTACCACATCAAACTCAAATATTTAGTTTTGCATGGAGAGACCAAACTAACAAACAGAAGAATTGTATTTCAGTTGCATAACACGCCAAGAAATAGTATCACACAGAAGAATTGAACAAGCAACGAATGATTTTTATACACATTAATAATCAAGTTTTGAGTTCTTCAATAAACAAAGATAGCTAGTTAAATTAATCCTAGTTTGCTTTGTGAAAACTGAAAAGTGTATCATGTAATACTAAAATGCATGGAAATGTATAAATTTAGGCATTTGGATTCCGATGTTTGGATATAGTTTCAAAATATCTGCAATGTGATATTCCAAATTTGGATGATATATTGGTATATAATCAATAGTTTGGATTTGTTCAAAGGCTCCTTCTAGTGAAAATCGTCCGAACCATTATTAATTGTATCAGTGGATGTTCAAGATTTGGACCGATCCGTACAGTCCAAATTAAGTATCGGAGAGGATCAATTTTTATATTTTTCGATCTATCTCTTTAATTCTTAGGGAAAGACTACAATACACACCCTTTATTTGGGTGTGTATCATATGCACCCCCCAAAATGTTATGAATTGTAAAGAAAATGTTACGAATCATATTGCTAAAAAGTTACGAATCGTATAAAAGTTACGAATCGTATAAAGGTTACGAAATATACTAAAATGTTATGAATCATAATGAAAATGTTATGAATCATACTTCTAAAAGGTTATGAATTCTAGAACAAAAGTTACGAAACATAATAAAATGTTACGAATGAACCTTCAAATAGGTGCATATGGTACACCCTTTTAAGGGGTGTATATTGTAGACTTTCCCTAATTGTTATATTTTATTTTGGAAAGCCTTTGCTAAAGCAACTGATTGAGGAAACGATGATCCACCCCATTGGTAAGGGCGTTTACGACTTTACGGGTGGTGCATCAAGTTGGAGCATACTCCCCCTCCTCCCCAGCTCACGAAGCTTAATGTTCTCAGTTCAAAAAAACAGAAGATTAAAGTTCTTCTTCTCTTCCTCGTCTAACGTGGGAAAAAAAATTAAAAAATAAATCCCATAGTGCGCGCTTTGTCTAATACTAGTGCTATAATTTAATTTTAGATCTCCACTTGGTAAGATGAAGAAGTATTATTTTTGAACAAAATTGGTCAAAATAGTGAACTTGACAATTTTTAAAATGGGTCATATCTCATATGATAATATACTATCATGCACCCAATCACCAAGGTGAGTAAAGATTGTCGCGGTTACAAGCACTATCCTGCAAAAGTGCAAAGAGGCATAGGAGCACTTTGTAATTTCCGTATAATAATACTCTTCACAAATCAACTTTTGATTTTCTTTATCCCTAGCACTCATCTTTCAACAAGAGCCGCGTAACCGAGTGGTGATCTCATCTATTTTTCATGTCCGGCCAGCATTAATTGTTAATCTCAGTTTGGTTACAAATAAATAGTAGTATATTGGATGTTCACACGCAGGTGTATTCAATCAACGGTTAGCCCACATTCTTAATCACCAAGTAACCAACCACCCCCAAACGACACCCTCCTAGGTTTCTATCATCCCCAGAAATCATTCAATCCATCCCGAAAAATCACTTGCCCAAAATACCCTCACCAAACGCGTCTCAAAGTTTATGTACGTACATCCCCCATGTCAAGGGCCTCCAAAGTAATTTCACCTTCATTATCGATCAATCAGCCATTTTGGCCGTTGGGCAATATTTAAATTTAACTACTCCTAAGACAGTGATGAAACCAAACGGCTACTTCTCCATTGAAAAAACCTTATAAATAGCCATCACCAACACCAATCCCCCTCACATTTCAACACCATTTCTCTCGTCAAGAAGATATTCCATTATTGCCCTCCCTCCAATGGCTTCCCGTTACGAAGTCGAGGTCACGATCGTATCGGCCAAGGATCTCAAGAACGTCAACTGGCGCCACGGCCGCCTGAAGCCGTACGCCGTCGTCTGGGTCGTCCCCAGAAGCAAAGTCACCACCAGGGTGGACGAGGAAGGAGACACGTGCCCCTACTGGGACCAGAAGCTCGTGATCCCCTTCAACACCCCCATCGACGACTCCTACCTCTACATCGACGTCGTCCACGCCAAGGCCGCCGAGGGCACCAAGCCCCTCGTCGGCTCCGCCCGCCTCCCTCTCCGCGACGTCGCCCTCGGCGAGAGAGCCGTCAGGAAGCTGGAGCTGACGCGCCCCTCGGGCCGCCCGCACGGCAAGCTTGACGTGAAAGTCGCCGTGCGCGAAACCCGCTATCAAGCGCCGGACCCGTACTACGCCCAACCCTACGGCGTCCCACCGCAGAGCTCTAGGGATCCGTACTCTGCAGCTCCGCCGGCCTACGGTGGCAGCGCCTACGGCGCACCGCCAGCGAGTCCTTACCAGGCAGGTCCACCGGCCGGTTACCCGTCTTACGGTCAGCCAGCTCAGTCGTCTTACGGGCAGCCGGCTCAACCGTCCTACGGGCAGCCGGGGTACGGGGGATACGGGCAGGGTGGGCAACAGCAGCAGCAGGGGGTTTACGGGCAACCGGAGCAGAAGAAGAAGGGTATGTTTGGAAAGATGGGGACGGGGACGGGATTGGCAGTGGGGGCGCTGGCGGGGGTGCTGGGTGGGATCGCGCTGGTGGAGGGGGCTGAGTTCGTGGAGGACAAGATCGCCGACGATGCGGCGGACCGGGTGGAGGACCGAGACAGGTACGACGACGATAGGTACGATGATGGCGGGTATGGCGATGGTGGTTATGATGACGACTACTAGATTCGGCCCTCCCGATGAAATGTGTTTGGTTTTTCTTTTGTTCCGATCCTGCGAAACATCAGATCAGAACTTCTCTTGCCTTGTGTTGTCAGCTTCTACATTACTAGAATAAACGCATTTGGCTTGCAATTTCGAGATTTGAGCAATCCTAACTAAAACTCATCGAAGAGCTGGTCTCTCTTTGTGACCGGCTTGCGATTTCGTTATTCTTCGGTGAAAGGGTGACTTGGTGAAGGTTCCATCGCTTTGGATGGAACTGGTCCCATTATTTTACTCTCAATTATTGGTGAATACAGCTAACCTGTCCAGAAAAACTTGCTTTAAAATAGTAGATCACCAAATCTAGGTAATTACTGACCTCAGTTGATCACTGTACCATTAGAATTCAAACACAAACCCTCAACCAGGGGTTGGCCACGCGGGATACTGTTTGCACCAAAACTGAGATTTTTCCTACTACTCGTCGACTGGACGACACGTGGAGATACAACCCCAAGGGGCTTGGGGTTGCCAAGGTTTGGGACTTAGGTAAGGTCTCAGACTTGATTTCCCTTGTCAACGGTTTTTGGGGTCACCTCACTCCGCGCGTGGGAAATGGCTATGAGATCGAAGAGCTGTAGGAAGTAGTCAGAGGAGTGCGTAAGCTAGTCCGGAACACCCTGTATTATCCACACAAAAAAATGTGAGATACAGGATCATTTTGGTGGATGATAATTCCTTACGGAAAGACGTGCAATTTTTGAACTCGGGGATCTTGTTGTCCCAACATGGTTATTGTCCTCATCCGAGCCGTCCATGCCTGGCAATGAATGACTCGGATTTTATTTCAGCGATGCACTGCAATATGTTCGGTTGAGATGAAATCTAAGTCATCCATTGCTGAGCATGGATGGCTAGATGGAGACAACATTCATGTTAGACAACCTGGACCCTGGCTTCGCAATTTTCAGATAAAAAAATAAAGTACTTTTCTGTATTTTAAGTTTTTTCACACCAAATTAAGAATCTTGATTAGGTCTTTAATTTTGTGCGAAAAATTTCAAAAATAATGAACGATAGTACTCCATTTATATTATTTTGTCCAAAGCCATCGATCGGCACATATGAGTTGTGTGAACCATTAAAAAACCATTCAAATTGATTAGAATAGATAGAGAAGTACGATTCGAATGGTTTTTTAATGGTCAACATTATTCGCAGGAAACCATGGTAAAGGTTTTAGACAAAGAAGAACAATGGTGGGTGTACGTGGCATATGCCAGCATCGATCCTTCTGGCACAAGTAATCAAAAGTAGAAGAAAAGAAACGTTATTCGATCTACGGAAACTATATCTAATCCAATCCCTACCAGTACGCTATAACATTTTGGCACAAGTTCCCTCGTGATTTAAGAAATGGGATGATGAAAACTAATTAAACAATGCAGCATAAGTTCCTTCTTTTATATATGATTTTTATGTCACTTTGAATTCTTATTTTTCCCCGATTGATTGGGATCCGAGGCTTGATTTGATTTGATTTGGTTGGTTTGGTTTGAATTCTTATTCTAAAAACTCGGTTCAACTTCTCTTTGTTTTTTTGGGTGATTGGATTTGACAAGTTTTGTAGGTAACTTCAGCAAAGCCTAATGGAAACCTTGGGGACTACTGCTATAGGTACGTATTCATGTATATATGAATTTTGTGGGGCCTACCTCGGGTATTACAAAAATGATTCGAACTGTCCATTATTTTCAGAATATTTTTTTATGGAGTCTTGTAAAAAATCAGCTCAATATGATATCAGTAAGGATTTTTTCGGAATGCGTAGGGACAAAACTGAAAAGTTAAGTAGTTTCACCTTTACAAATTCCAAAAAAAATCCTTACTGATATCGGATTGAGTTGATTTTTTACGAGGCTCCATAAAAAAAAGTTTTAAAAATAATGGGCGGTTCAAAGACCCGAGGTGAGCTCTACAAAACTCATATGTACATGATATGTATATTCTAATATGTACCCATAGCTTTATTATTGTGGGGAACTTGGTATAGTATATGTTTCGACGTAAGCTTGAGTGATTTGAAAGATTATACTAGGATTTACAACCAATTAGAGCAGGGGATCAATAAACTCCCTCAGTTTATTTTGATAGTTTTGAGGATTCTAACTTTTTTTTAGGGAGCAATAATAATATAATTACCCACATTCACACAAACACTTTCAACACACACTCACATCTAGGGCCCACACTATACCGAAACCTTCGGTGTAGAGTATGAGCCCCAATGTAAATGTGAGTGATTTGTGTAAATGTTTGCGGAGAATATATATATTCTACACCTCCCCTACGTGTATAAGCAGATGTCCGCCAACCCAATCAAAACATGACAACTCAGCAATAAGTGAGGCAAACATTTCCACCCCCATTTGGGCCATTTCCATGCCCACCACTTGTGCATAATAAATGGCCCTTCCTTTCCTATTTGGTGTTGAATAAATGGACATGACTTTGTGGGGGCCGATTTCATTTGGTGTTTGGTACGAATTAATCGGATATGATTTTTTTGATTTTTGCAAACCTATTACGTACGAGTCCTTTAAAGATGATTCAAATCTCATGTTATTCTTAAAATATGTTTTATTGATTTCTGAAAAAAATTACTAGTTCAATCGAATATCAATAAAGGCTGTTCTCAAAATCTTAAGGCATACGAATATTGAAAAAGTCCTTACCCGTAATGGACCTTGCAAACAAAAAAAAATCACCTATTAATGGGTAACAAATAGGGAGTACATTGCTTCAGATTTTTTTGATTTTTGCGCAGCCCGTTACAGGTTCTAAAAAGATGATTCAAATACTAAGCTATTCTTAAAATATTTTTTATTGGTTCTTGAAAAAAATTAGCTCAATCTGTTATTAGTAAGGTTCTTTCAAAATTCGTAGGACGCCTTTCGAATTCTGAAACAACCCTTATTGATATCGGATTGAGTTAATTTTTTTTTAGAAACCCATACAAAATCATTTTATTTTAAAAATAACTTGCAATTTGAATCATTTTTTGCGATCCGAAATAGGCCCCCACAAAGTCAAGCGCATTTATTTCGCACAAAACGGTGCCGTTGTTCTTCAAAATGCTGAGCGGTGGACTTGGAAATGAGGGATGGAAATGTTTGCCCCACTTATTGCTGAGTTGTCATGTTTTGATTGGGTTGGCAGACATCTGCTTATACACGGAGGGACCATGTAGACTATATTCTCATATTTATATAAGTGTTTGTGGTTGTAAAATGATTGTTTAAGAGAATATACTAATTATATCAAAAATTATTTAATTTTCCAATTATGTCTTATCCAAAAATAATTTGATTGATGTAGGTAGTCCTACTTGAGTTTAAACATAATAGCAATAATGAAATTTTACCAAGTTTCTAGGGAGGATTTTGGAAAGAAAATGTACATGTATTTTGAGACGTCCCAAAATAAAGTATGGGATTATATTTTGGTTGCGTAACAAAATCCAGTAAATCGGAATATGTCATAGTACTTTGGAAGAACTACTCATCCTACTTGAAACGGAGGCTTAGGCATTTATATATGTCCTTAATCGAATTTTTAAACATGTTTTGGTTATTGAATTTAAAAAATCAGCCGGTTCTGTTCCGATTTCTATTTTATATGATAACCGAACTGTAACTAAATCGAAATCTAATCACATAAATACCCTTATATATATATATATATATATATATATATATTCTCCTATATACTGAAATACACCTGAATCTACCTCGGTTAGAGTTTCTAAAATCACTCTTCTACCTCACACTCTATCCAGTGATCTCTCACTCTTCATCCCTCTTGCATCACTTTCTAAAATCATTTTTTTGTTATTTTGACAATGAATATTTAGTGCCTTTGAATATTTCTAACTCCACCCATAACTTATATATATCCTTAGAGCATGTGCACAAGAGTCTCCAAATTGTATATTTTGGCTCTTTTGAGGAGGCAAACGAAGAAAAGGGACTTCAGAAAGTCTAGGCACACACTTTTAACAGATTGAACACAGTTTTGTTCCAGCACCATTCGATGCATGACATGGGTCTGAGATACATTAAACAATTGTAGACACAACTTTGCATTGAACAGTTGAAGACACAATTGTGTTCGATGTTGTGTTTTACAGTTGTATGCGTAGAATTGCTCAACGAGAAGAAATGGCTATAAAACGACAAAAGGTAGAGTCTAACTGCTATTGTCATGAGTTCCATCACCCTATGTATCACTTGCCGTTGAAGTCGCAAAGTAGCCAAAACTTAAACCATTACACAACCCAACAAAAGCAACAGCATTGAGTTGGAACACCCTCTTCTTCTTCTTTTTTTTCTTTTTTCTGTCAAAAGATCATTTACAGCACGTATGAAATATAAAATACCAACGTCCGGGCCACTACATCAAAATGTGAGAGTCCACGAGATAATCAAGCCTTACAACTCAACCAATATAAAAATAAAAAATAATAAGCCCATCATAGCTAGGAAAGAAACAAAGAAATAAAGGAAAAACTCATCTAAAAGCAGAACACTCACACGCAGGTCATGGCCTCTTAATGAGATGCAAAAGTTCTGACCATCTAAGTTAGCCCCAGTTGGTTGAGTTGGGATCACCCTCGATGAGTTATTTTTTGACATTTCTAGCTGCATGTCCCTTGTAAGTATCAGAAAATATGGAAATACTTCAATTTGAAGGCATCCGTCTTTGTTCTCGCAAGCAAAAGCAACAGCAGTTTCCACTTTTTATTTAAAGGTTATTCATCCATTTCTGTGCTTCTTCCCCTGCTCATCACAAGGCTCAAGGTATTAAAGCTACAAACTTTGTCTGAAAGCTCACACGAAGGTGCATCAATATTTCAGTTAGTCTATTGTAAGTTATTTTCTTCGTTCGTTTTCAACTTTTTGTTTTCTGATACGAAGGAGTAATTTAGAACAGAAAGATAAATTAGAGTCATTCGCGAAGGGTGTTTTAATAATAATGAAATGCAAGGACCACTAAAAGTCACATCATTCTGTATCAAAGTTTCGTATATTAAAATGTGGGTATAATAACATTACGCTTTTTGTGTTTACCGGTTTTCTTTGTTTGTTGCAGTTTCGATTAGTTTTACATTTGAAACTTCAAAAATAAGATGAGGATTAGTGCAAGGATGAAGAATTTGCTTTCGTTGAAGAAAGGTATTCCCTGCTCCTTTGGCTTAATTACTAATTCAGTTTCATATAATGCGTGATTTGATCATTTGACTAGACATTGATCAGGAAGTTTAACTGGAAACATTTGCACAACTTTTCTTAAAAAATAAATTTCATTCAAGTTAATAATTATTAATTCCAGGAATTGGGATGGGCTTCATGGTATTTGAAAACTGACTGAAGTAGTTCAATGATGATGAATATTTTTGGTTCTTTTGTTGGTTTGTCAAAATTTATCCATGGCTTTCTATGGCTTGGGCTGGGCCAGACATATTATATAATACTACTTCTTTTTCAACTGAATATAACATTTGGATTAATTATCAAAACACAAGTCCTGAACTATCATTTTCCTTTCTACGTACTTTATTGATCCAGACTCAGTGAAACAAATACACAGAGGGGAATTAAGGTTGTTCCTCAAGTCTAAAATTAAATAACTGGCCCAATACAAAGACCTTTCTTGTTTTATTTTTCTTTTTCTTCTCTTTTTTTTCGCTTTTGCCCCGTCTAGCCCTTCAAATGCATGCAAGTTACTCATGTCCAATGCGAACCTGATGGTCCTGGTATTTTGGGCATAGGTTAGGCTTGTCTCTTAGCCTTCGTTCATTTATCGAGAATGTTCTCAATCATACCTCACACAAAGTTAAGAGATTTCTCAAAATTGTCCCCGCAAATTTTGTAGTTTTGCCCCCACTTTTCAAAAGTGTTGGGTTTATGGCTTTATGCTCTCACTACACAATAAATCTGATTCCGATGGAGCCTGGAGTGGTCAAGGTTGTCCCCATTGTCATCTCCTGGAGTTGTCAAGTAGCCGAAAATCACAAAAAGAATATAGCTACAGAACAACTGGCAAAGATGGGTACTTACCCAAAAAAAAATGGCAAGATGGGCCAGAGCTAGAGCATGGATCTCAGTGGCCAATAAAAAAAATTGAGAAAAAATAGTCTTTTGATGGCCAATTAAGGACTGTAGTCACATGGCCGAAACCCATACTCTAGTACCCACGTCCATGTGTTACGGATTACTCCTACTTAAATGAAAGATTTTTACTCTCTCTCTCTCTCTCTCTCTCTCACATTAAAAGCAAACAGAATGATGGAGAGAGATTCAAAACTGGTAAGTGGGTAGTTGGCATATTCAAGTGGGTTGGGGCCTTGGGGGCTACTGGCTAGATGAACTCTTTCATTGAAGATGGATCCGGTGTATTAACCACACAATCATCACAGTATTTCTCAACGGCTCCACCGGGATTATATCCTTTTCGGGTCCTAAATGTAGATTGGACGGGATAGTTTAAATCCGAATTATTATGACTATCTTGTTCAATCCAAAACTTGAACCGGAAAGAATTCGAACTATGAAAAAGAATGCAGTTTCCATGTTTTCGGCCTTGACATTCTTGTTAATCCTATATGACTTGGCTTCATAAGAACTTTGAATAAACAGACAAGGCAGGATAATGAGAGACAACCCCAATTGAATGAAGAAAAAAAAATGAAATTTTGGTTTGAGCATTGTCGAATTCCATGCTTATATGTAAATTATGGCCATAAAATAAAATGATTAAAACTGTTTTTTTTTTTTTTTTTGGTGTGCATGTTTTGCAGTGACCCAATCCAATACTACGCACCCTCCAAATGTGGATGTTCGGGAAGAATATGCTAATGCCTTCCGCACGGAATCATACAACGAGTTTTGGACGCGTGTCCTAGCAATGAACGTGGCAGAATCCACCACTAATAGAACTATGGGGTCGACTACAGCTGATCGGCTCCCATCCTATAGGCTATTTGCAGAGCATCTCCTGGATCCAGATCAACCCACCATTAATCGGGTTCTTGCTTCATTAGCCAGAAATTGCCCAGAAAATCACACCCTCTTATCGGACTATTTCTCAGAAACCACCGATGCTTCAATCCTGTGTGGCCTTCTTTTAAAGGACATAGACCATACACGTGCCAACTATCGCTCCCTGAAAACAACCATAAACGCTCTCGAAACCACCCATTTATCACGAGCAACAACGCTCCTAACACCGCATTTAGATACCGCATTTTTTACTTCAGAGACACAAGTGTTATGTGGTGTCACTAGACTTTCTTATTTATCACTGGTGAACAACTTTCCTGTCATATTGGCCCGATTAACAAAATTCTTCAACTCCGCCAACCCATTTGCCTCCACTGCTGCATTGCAACGCCGATTCCGAGCCGTAAAAACAGGCTGCACCCAGTTACTCAAACGGCTCGAGTCAAGCCGCGATGAGGCTCGAGCCAAATTGCGTGTAATCCAGAAAGTAAAGCTCGGCTCGGCTATTTTTCTCGTGGCTTTCACTGTTTCGTTGACAGCCATCATTATTTTTCATGCTTTAGCAATGACGGTGGCTGTGCCGGGTCTCATAGCGGCTTCGCTTGAGTTGGCTTCAGCCAGAAAGCTAGTTAGGTTTTCAGCTCAGCTCGATGCAGCTGCCAAGGGGACTTATACACTGAACAGGGACTTGGATACGACAAGCAGGCTGGTGGCTCGGCTTCACGATGAGCTGGAGCATGTGCGAGCCATGGTCAGGTTTTGGCTTGAGCAGGGAGAGGAGCGGCTCCAAGCCAAAGGAGAAGTGGCGCGCCAGCTGAAAATGAATAACTCCAGCTTTAGCGAACAGCTAGATGAGCTGGAGGAGCATTTGTATTTGTGCTTGATGACTATCAATAGGGCCCGAAACCTAGTGGTAAAGGAAATCCTGGATCCGGGTAAATCCGGCCCGGCTCTCAATTTCTTGTCAACGTAAATTACCATATCTCTTTCTTTAATTTCGTTTCAGCAATGATGCCGACACAGATTTA
>CM024955.1:30562050-30597894 GCA_014282245.1 Rhododendron simsii | reverse complement strand
CTCCTTCACGGACGAAATAGCTGTCGAGGTTACCATAAAGGGTCCGAGGTTCTCCCGTGTCTTTCCCTAGTTTGGCCTTTTTGGTAGGGGGAGTGTATCCCAGGCCAAAACGGCCTTCGGTAAAGGGAAAGACAGGGAACTCAGCGATCCCCTGCTGGTTGATCCCGAGCCCTAAGCCAGGCATGAATGACATCTTCCTCATGATTTCGAGGGCAGTAGAGCTGATTATGAAGTCGTCATCCATGACAATGGACAGGACTGAGCCGGAGGTGTCAAAAGCAAATCCCCCAAAGTCTGAGTCCTCCTCCCCGTGCATGATTCCCAAAACAGGCATCCCATCGTCCTTGAGTGGGCGGATCCCAGAGTCTCCACAGATGGTTAGAGTCCCGGTAGGAAGCCCCAGCATGACCTTCTGGTGGAGAGTCGACGGTACAGCCATGATGTCCGCTCTATGCAGCCACGGCCTTCCCAACAGCAGGTTGAAAGTGGCGGGGATGCCAACCACATGGAATTCCACGTCCATTTCAAAGCCCTCGGCATCAAGCTTCAGCATGAGAGTCCCTTCGACTACGCGGCGCGTGTTATCGTAGGCCTTGACTGCCAGATTGGAAGGTGTGAGGTCAGCTTTGGTGAGCCCCAGATGGTAAGCAACCCTCATCGGACAAACGTTGATGGCGGAGCCGTTATCGATCAACACAGTTGGCACCCAATGTCCCCTGCACTTGAGAGTGATGTGCAATGGGTGGTTGTGAGCAGTCCCATCAACGGGCAGATCCTTTTCGGTGAAGGTGACGGAATGCTTGGAAAGCAATGGCAAGACTAGGGCAACCATGGCCTCCGGGGTGATGTCAGTTGGCACAGTAAGACGGGCCAGCGCTACAGACAGCCTTTCTCGATGCTCCTTTGACGATGATATCAGACCCCAGACAGAGACGGCGGCAGGAATCCTTTCCAGCTGTTTCAGAATAGCATCCTCTTCAGGTACCCCGCTAGGAATGGCCGGAGCGTTCTTTTGAGCAGAGGGAATGGTGGGTCTTTGATCACTGCCGGGATTGGACGAGCTCCCACCCTAAAGATTGGGCGGTTGGAAAACTCGGCCGCTCCTAGTGACATTAGCGACCTCCCACCAAGGCGACGTGTCCACAAAGTCCCAGAAATCAGCAGGCACTTCCTCTAGTTTGCTTTTTCCCTTGTCGATCAATGCAACCTGGTCCGAAGCCGTAACCCATTCCAAATCACTCATGACTTGTCCTTCCCAAGGGGCCGGATTCTGTGCGGCAGCTTCCTCGAACGGTGTCCCCGGATTAGTGACGAACGGTACATCCCAAAAGCCTCCGTCCGCTAAAGCAGTATTGACAGTCCAGATTTCATCCTCGACCTGCATGTCGACCACTTTATCGACATCCCAGAAATCAGCAGGCAGCGGGCTTGTGTTAAGGTCGACGATCTCGTCGATATCCCACAGGTCATCGGGCGGTGCATTTAATACCATAATAGAACAATCATCCCTAGGAGGCACTACCGGACGCGGCATTCCTACAGGCACAATGTTGACAGTCGGGTCGCCTGCATGCACAGCGCTGGAGATGGAGTCGAATAGTGGCCATGCTTCCCCTAGCTGCCGACGCACGTCAGGGATGATCTCTCCTTGGCTGTAGCAATCCAAGTACTGCTCGCCTAAATCCTGATCATCGTCCCCCTTCTCCATATTGAAGTTCTGATTCCAGGCTAACTGTGCAGCATCAGGCTCCGGGTCCCACACGTATTTCTCCTCGGTTTCGGCCGCAGCGGGTTCAGGCTAGTAGAAAAGCATAAATAGTGACAGGCCATCGAGTGGATCCGTCCTTGCTACGTTCCAATCTTCCTCCCATTGGTCTAACTGGGCTTGATCGACAACCGGCGCCTGAGGGAATCCCAAGAAGTACTGCTCGTTCCAGTCATTAGCAAGTTCTGCCCATTCCCTTGCTTTGTCTTCCATATCCCAGCCAACCGCCAACATGTTGACATTGAATTCCGCCGGGATGGTCACAACAGGTTTCGGGTGATGCTCTGGGGCTATATGGTCAGTGGGGTTGAATATGGTGGAGCTAGGTTGGATTATAGTGGAGGTAAGGCTGATTTGGTTGATTTGATGGTGGCCGTTGTGCTGCGGTATGGAGTTGGTGATGACGTTAGGCTTAGGAGGGGTCGGGAGAGTGCCGTTGTCCACCAAATCTTGAATTGCGTGGCGGAGGTGGTAGCAGGAATTGGTGTAATGGCCGGGCATTTGGTGATAGGCGCAGAAAGCGCTCGGGTTGTGGCTAGGGGATGGATTTTGGGGCAGTGGAGTTGGGATCTAGCGGTTTGAGGTGACCGGATTTGGCCAATCTTTCTAGCACTTGAGAGAGCGGAGCTTCAAACTTGGTGAAGTTTCGGGGCTGGTTGCGGTTTCGGGGTTTTGGAGGGGCTTGGACCTGGTTGACATCGGCAACGCGATTGGAGTCTTGAGTAGTGCTGCTACCGGTAGATGTGGCGTTGGCGTAACTGTTACTGCCGAACAAAGCAGCGCTGCTCCCTGTGTAAGCGCGAGGTTTGGCTTTGGATCCCGAGGAGGAGGAAGGAGGGTCGCTACGCGGCAGAACCCCAGTTTGGAGAGCTTCTTCAATGGCAAGGCCGGATTCAAAGAAGGTATCCCAATCGGCCCCTTGGACGAGCACCAGATTCTTAGCAAAGTCGGGCAGCAGATTACGGGAGATGATACGGATCTGGTCCTTCTCACTCGGCCGATCGGTCATGACTGCAGCCTTAGTCCTCCAACGCTTGATAAAGTCTACAAAGGACTCTTTTGCATTCATCTTGGTGGACTCCAACTCTCGGGTGGTCATTTTGAGTTGGGAGTTGTAGCTGTACTGGGTGAAGAAGGCCGCACCAATGTCTTCCCATGTTTTGCGCTTGGAAACGTCGAGAGACAAGAACCACTGAAAAGCTGGGCCAGCCAAAGTTTGAGGGAACAATTGGGCCATTGCCTCCTCTTCGACCCCATGCAGTTTCAGTGCACCGTGGTAAGCTAGCAGGTGTGTTTTCGGATCGCCCGTCCCGTCGAACTTTGCAAAGTCGGGCATCTTGAACCTTTCCGGGAGGCGTGCATTTGGAAAGGGGCAGAGACGGTCCATGTCCAAACCTCCGGCGCTGATTCTTTCGGACTTGGCAACTGACTCTTCTAGTTTGGCCATCTTGGCGATCAAGGCAGCCATTTCGGGATTCGCAGCAGGCTGCTCGGCCGGAATGTCCTCCCCAGCTAGGTTCTCGCATTCTTGCCGCTCGCCTTCTATCCTTGCTACTGGGATCCTCTCGTTGATAAGAGCCTGCAGATTAGCCATGGCGGTATCGGCCTGGTCAGCCCTTTGCTGCATGATGGCGAGGTTGTGCTGAAGATCGGCTAAGATGGTAGTGAGATTCGGTGGAGGAACATCTGCCATGTCTAGGGTTTCTGTCTTGATCGGTTTTGGAGTTATGGGTGGCGATGGAGTGGACGGAGGAGATTCGTGCGGAGTGGTCGGCGGCGAATCCTCCCTTGACAGAGTGCAGAACTGTGCTTCCGTTGTGACGACCAGAAAAACGATCCCCCAAACAGACCCTCAAACAGACCCGACGGACGTTCCCAAGCAGGTTTGGCTCTTGATTTCGAAGCTCCCCATGGTTCAGCTAAACAGCAAAATAGATGGGCTCAATGACAGCCTGCAACAGTTTACTTTTGAAAAGAATTGAAAGAAATGAGCATGCCAACGTCGTCGGTGTCCTCCTAGACTCTAACACTAGAGGGAGTCCAACTCACGCTGTTAGGACGCTGCCATAGAATCCTTGGATTTCTTTTTCGACGGTGTATCCTTGTTTGAGTCGATGGACACTAAAGGATGTCAAGACAACCTAAGCCCTTTGACTGCTTCTTTATCGAAATTTCAACTTTGGGGGTTGGAACAACTTGATGCAGATGGCGTGATACCATAACCGAAGTGGCGTAAGCAGCACTGTGCCAGAGCCTTGATGGTGTAAGTGATTAGCACTTTAACCTGAATGGTGTGGGTATCACGACATGCTTTCCATTGTTCCTAATTTGTCGTTTGAAATCTCGATTAGGTTTAGACAAGAGACTTAAACAACCCTGATTTCCCAAAGTCTCGTTGACCCAAGGATTTTGGAAATTGATAACGCGCAACATCGAGCTGCACGACTCTTCATCGGTCCATGGCAGGGTCCTAACAATCGCGAGACAAACTCGAGACAGACCTAAAAGCCGCCCTAGCATGCTCCTACGTAAAACGGGATGTATGTATGTACAAGCATGCGATAAGGAAAGCAGTAACACATAGACAGTTTATGGGGGTTAGATGCAAGTAATCCTACCCTGTAGGTCCCTGTCTTAGGTTGAAAGGTTCTAGTGCTTTGTACGCATGGCGAGGCTGGTTTTGGCTGAAAGGGGTTCCTCTGACTAGAGCCGCGGTATACCTCCCACCGCAATGCGTGTAGCAAAGCAATGGTCGAACGGTATTACGACTCATCATCGTCCAAGGTTGTTGGGCATTCGAGGACCCCGGGCTCCAGTAAACTGTGCCGGCTACCCAAAACACCTCAACGGGACTTATCCAACATCGATGCAAATGGAGAATGCCAAGGTTTGATCGAATGAGAGAAAAATGCAAAATTTATTTTTGAAAATGCCTTTTGAAGCTTGGCTCACTTTTATTAATCAATACTTGGACAAAACTACACAAATGAACAATAGTAAAAGCCCCAGTTTGGATTGGTCGGATGCTGAGATCCTGTTACGTTACCATTCCGTTCTTCAACAGCGCGGAGCATACTGTTTTGCCAGACTTTTTGAAGATTGTTCATCTATGTATTAATGCCTAAATATCAATCAATGCAACGATCCCCAGCAGAGTCGCCACTGTGGGCACACGCCCCAAAATTTCTGGATTTTGGTTTGTAAAAATTGTTTGTTTGGGGGCGGCCCTCTTGGAAAAAATAGCGCGGCGAAACGCTTCGATTCAGAGTCGCCACTCGGGTTTTAGCGGAAGAACACCCAAGGAACCGAACTCGAGAACGTTTGCTACGTTTTGCTTTGATTTGAAAAAGGTTTGATTTGATTTGAAGAGGCGTAGACTGGTCCGTCGTCACCTTCGATATCTGAGGTTCGGGAGCCAGGTTACGAGAGGGGAAGGGTTTTATGGCACCCCTCTCGCCCAATCCGGAGATCGGTCTCTACTCGGGCATTTTATTAAAATATTTACATTTTTCTCTCATTTGATCATTTTTGGCCAGTTAGGGCGGGGGAACAGTTAATAGGGATTAAAAACTGTAACAAATTGCAGTTTATATGACAAAATGTTTATGGATGCTGGTTTGTTTGCTTGAATTGAATTAAACGTAAGAACATAGATTGAGAACAAGCGCTGTGAATAGTTCAGCAGGATGATGTACGCTGCTCGTCGGGTGCGCGAGCAGGCGACATGCTGGCACGCAATGGCCAAGCCACTACACGCCAACACACCCTGCGCACGCCACCTAAAGGCTGGCGTACACTACCCTACTGATTTCTCACAGCTCCTACTCTCAACCCTCTGGGCTCTGGAATGGACCAGTGCACACCCAGGACAAACCACGCAGTTGATAATATAGACTAGGTACATGTACAGGCGTAAGGAATGGCTAATAATCAGGAAAACAGCAAAGCAAACCCCATAAACAGAGTGGGGAGGGACAAGAGGCCAGGATTGAACTGTGATGTAAGGGCCAGGCACTGGTCTATGACAAGCATACCGTACGCCACCAAATGGGGACCGTACGCTAGGCTTGTATACTAACCAGTGTTTGGCTTTACATCCTCTGGGCTCTGGAACATGACCAGAAATATCCCAGGGGCCTTGAAAGCAAGAAATGGTACAAGTATTGACAGCTACATTTGTACAGTTCTAAAATACAGAAAACAATAAACTGGTTATTAGCATGCTGGAAGGTGATGACAAAAAAATAGACAACAGGGAATGGACACTCCATGATCCCCACGCCAACAATGCACATACAACCAGAGATGGCGTACGGCTTGAGTATGTTGGCGTGCGCCATGTATTGTCCTCTTCGACTGTTTTATTTTACCAGGAAGGGACCTGGACTGGTATCAGTTACCAGCCAGAACCCTCCTGGTTCCCCTCAGGAATCGAAAACAGAAAGCAACACAAAGGTGGTATACCTTTGGTTGCAAGAGATAGAAGGATGGATTGAGCTTTGGATGTTGAAGATGGAGGGTGTGTAGTGACTGGACAGTGGTGGGAGGTGTGTACTGAGCTTCTCTATCTCTCTTTCCTTCAATGGGAGAGCAAGGAACAAGAGAGAAGAGAGTGATGGACTTGGCTTCTTAATGTGTGTTAACCCTTGCAAATGAATGCAAGGGGTTGCATTTATAGAGGAGAGAGGCTGAGACCAGGGGGATCAGCCGGGGTTAGGGGCTGGTTAGGTTAGGAGAGGAGCCTCCCATGCATTAAATGCATGGGACTAGGTGATGGGTTGTGTAGGAGAGAGAGGGGGACGTCCCCTGCAGAATGCAATGATCAGGGGACTCTGCGCCGTACTGAGGCGGTTGCAAAGTTTCGAGCACGTGACAGAAAAGCAGTGATTTGACCGGTCTTGACCATGCGTACGCTAGCTATGGACCGGCGTGCGCCAGGTCAAACTGAGTCAACGGTCGATGTCCGACACGTGGCAATTTCCTGGCGCACGCCAAGCAGGTGCTGGCGTAAGCAGGGTTGGTTTTGCTGAGGCTTATTTGGCTCTGGGCTTTGAAGGGTTTTTGAAGGGGCTTGAAACGGTTTGAAAGAGGAGGGTCCAACACTCAAAGCTCAAATCCTTCCATCGACTTTGAACTGTTCTCGACCGTTCATCATCATCGAGTCAACAAAGAACGTAAAAAGGACTAATCAGGACAGTCCAGAATGGGGTGTCTACAATAGTGTCATAACTGATCTCTGAAGCGGATCAGCATCAATGAATTACTCTTGGATTAAGTGCCTTCGTTCCACCTTGTTGAGATAATAATCAAAATATAACTATGGATTGATAAGTGAACAGTAGTTGCTACAAGGTGTAATCAACTTGTAAATAGGTATTGCGATGGCCTTTAAGACTTGCAGGAAAAGAACGAGAGTTCATGCCTCGGGTTAACTACATGTTTGGATATTCGTGTCTCGTCATTGTAAAGGGGAAAAAAAAAAAACAATGGAAGGCGTTAATATCACGAGACCTTCCTTTAATGCCACGACACTGAATCTTGAGTTTACAATTTTACCCTCAACCTCTCCCGATTGGATCCATGGTTGAATCAAGATAAGGGAAGGGTTGAGGGCATAATAGTCGCTATACAAAGAATGTCATGGCATTAAAGGATTATTTTGTTGCAATAACAGCAGCCAAAAACAAAAGACAAGTTATGGAGTATTAGGAATTCCATATGCTTATTCATCAAAACCGTACTTAGTGTCCGAGAAATACCACATATACGCCCAAGGCTAAAAAGCTTATACATTGTTGCTATGGTTCCATTTGCTACTATCGAACTTGGAACTTTTGTAAGATTGGAAGAAAGAAAGACAGGAAGGGTTCAAGCAATCAAACTTGGCCGGCCAGTGTATGCACAGGCAAAAGAGTAAGATTTTTGTTATCCCTTTTTCTAGAACGGTGGGCCCTGCTATGAGGTGATCACAGCGTGTGCCTTGAGGGTATGGAAAATCTTTGTAGGACAGCTATTCTGGCCGCTCATTTCGGCACGGACAGCTCGGATTTAATCCGAACTCCTATCGATCTGGACCGTCCATAGTTGGATTACAATCCGAGCCATCTATTGTCGAGATGGACGGTCCGGATTTATCCTACAAGGGCTATTGGGCACCCCGGCCTAAAGGATCCCTTGGTTCACGCCGTGAGGGGGTGCGAGAGTGTTTTGGGCATCCCACAGATGAAAAATCATGCACACTGTGTTTGGAGAGAAAAAGGAAATACCCACCCAAAGTCTAAAACAATCATGGAAACAAGATAATAGAAACCCTTACATCATCATATTCTCCGTCATTTGCTCACAAGAGATGCTTTTACCTTTGGTTCAAAGAATCTCAGTTGTTTATGGCCTGTATTCCCTTAATTATTGGTGGGGTGTTTTTTTGGATTAATCATTCATCTCGACGAGAAGAATTAAAAAACTAGTTTTTGTGATTGTTGTTTAAACTTGAGTTCGGACATATTTCCTTTTTCCTTCCAATTAAAGAGGGTGCAAGGTGTGCAAGAGTTTCAATCCGTTGAATGTCCCTCTTTATGTTATTTCCCTTTAAAGTCAAGTGTTCTTTTAGAAATGTGTAGTTATTCGCTTGTGCACTAAGTGTTTCGTATTTTTTCTTTGTTGATATCTGGTTCTGTACTTTTAATAGGTATAAAATATACCTTGAAGGATTCGAATGGTCAGTGAGTGAAAAATATATTCTTGCATGTAATTCTGTTACCTTACTAGTAAAGCCACATTACTATGATTTCTTCACAAGAGGCTTGATGCCGATGCACCACTATTGGCCCATAAAAGATTACGACCAGTGCAGATCTATTAAGTTTGCCGTAGAATGGGGCAACAACCATGAGCAAGAGGTATTTCTCATACTTTTTCGTTTTCTCTTCACGATAAGCACAAAATTTACGCCATTGCTACTGTTTCACTCGCTCTTTCTGCGATATTTGTTTTCATTTTACGAGTTCGAGTTTTGGAGAGAAGTTAATTAAATAGGGCTTTGTTTAAATTATTTTAGTTCTTTATATTCGTACCCCATTTATGTTAGTCCATGATCAGCTTCTTGTATTTCATAATTAAATGCTAATTATGTATATGTTTCGTCATTTGTCATACGGTTCATGTGATCTATCAAATTTGGAAAAATGATGGCCCAGGTCGTGCTTTGATAATGAATACCCATCAAGGACGAGCTAATTAAGAACATTTGTTAATTAATGCTGAAAATATCCTTGGCGGATATTAATTATCAAAACACGTCATTGGCCATCATTTTCCCATCAAATTTAAGTATTTTGGCCCAACAAAATTAGGTGTTTAAGCTTTCATGTTTTAGTTGATTTTACTACTCGCTATTTCCATTACGTATGTACATTGATCTTCGTTCAAAAAAAAGTTCTTGTTTCTTTACTGGCTCCCAACCTCTTGAAAATGAAATCCTAGTTCCATACTTGCAGGCACAAGATATTGTGAAGAGAGCAAGTGACTTCATTCAAGAGGATTTGAAGATGGATTATGTGTATGACTACATGTTTCATGTCTTCAGAGAATATGCCAAACTCTTGAGATACAAGCCCACTATACCTAAAAGGGCAATTGAAATCTGTTCAGAGACATTGGCTTGTCCTGCGGTAGGGTTACAAAACGCATTTATGATGGAATCGATGGTGAAGGGTCCAATAGACGTGAGCCCATGTAACATGCCTCCTCCATATGATCCCCATGCATTTCGTACACTTCTCAGAAGCAAAGCAAATTCAGTTAGCCCAGTAGAGTTGTGGGAGCAGAGATACTGGGAGAATCAAGCTAAATATGATTAGTCATGTTCCTTGACATTTTCATCAGTTGCTATTGATAGACGCGTAAATGCTCACATTAGTGCCCCTAATTTATTATTGCTAAATCTATTTATTTTATTACTTGATGTTTTAATGTTTAATTTTAATTTGTATTGTAGGTATTTGGACAATTTGATACAAAAAGTGCGAAATTGAAAGTCGAAATTTAGCTCTTGTCACGAGCATGGGTACAGAGGAAAAGGAATAATATTTGCAAGTCCATGGCCAAAGAATTAGACTTGCACTTCTATTAGGTGGGCCCAATAATTTACAATTACTTTGACTAAATGATGGGCCAAGAAAGAAAGTGGCCGCGGCTAGGAATTAAAAAAGTAGGACAAGGGTTTTGAATGAGGTCGGCACTTCACATATAAAAGGACGCGAACGGTGGGCGGATTGGGGGATCACGCTGTCTGAGGGAAAAAAAAAAAAAAGCCAAGACCGAGTGCTACAGAGAACAAGCCGTTGGGATATCTTTTTGAATTTCCATGTACGGTAAAAACGAAGAACGGGGGCTACGATCAGGAGGATTGGGTTCCGAATATTGGTTATTTTTCTTCCGAGTTTTCTTCTTTGAAGTTTTCTACTTTTTGTTCAAGTATTTGAACATTCGATAACTAGTTTCAATTTTTGTTCTTAATTAAAGCTGTCCGTTGGTTCTTGTTTAGTTGATTTTTTTTTTTATCTCGTGCAATAAAAGCATGTTTCAAGTTATGGTTTCTTTTATTTTATGCATGATGATTAGTGAGTAGTCATATAGGTAGGGTCGCGGGGTGATTAGCACACCGTGACCAGTTCGGGCACTGCTCCTAATTTCAAATAATAAAGAAAACAATTTTAGATTGAAAAATACTTTCCGTGGACGAACCCGGGCATTGTCGGAGCCCATGTGAACGGGGAATGAGGGCCCAAAACTTATTCTTCGCTGCGCATGGATAAACGGCGACCCTAAGGTTTCGCATCTTGCGGGGTATCTTTTTCAATGTAAAATTGAACGTTTTTAAGAATACCGAATGGAGCAGGTTAGTCCGGACTGGTTACGAGTGCTATGAGCCCTACGACCGTACCTCCTTTTAATTATTTGAAAAGAACAATTAATTTCGTAGGTTTTAGTTAATCACAATCAATTGTCAATGGGTGGCTACCTAAGAGCCAATTTAAATAAGTAACAATCCGAATTTTTAGCCAGCACATATCACCATCTTTGTGGATTCGACTTCGGACTTACCGGATATTGTGCTACGTTGGTCTCAGCCCTACACTTAAGGCAACCCATTAATTTCGGAATAGGAAATCGTCAAGCATTTTTGGAAACAAAAAGGAAAGGAGAGATATCCCCGCTGAGGGCGCTGCCCTGAGACTCTCGCCCGGGGGCACTGCCCCCAGGACCCCCGTCAGGGGGCACGGCCCCTTTGGACCGCCGGGGTACGTGGTATTATGGGGGATGTTAGACCTAGCTTGTTTGATAGATTGTTAATCTATGCATGTATAGTTTGTCATTTTGAGATTGAGATTTGTTCTCTTATATGTGGTTGTTCCTAATTTCAGGAAAACATGACAATTGCTCAAGGAAAAACTACTGTCACTGGCAAAGAGAAGGAGACTGGTAATTTAGTGGCAATGGCAATGGAAATGGCGGTGGTGCTATTCCAACTTATGCTCCTATTCTTGGGATTCCCATTGTTCCAATGTCTCACGTGGAGAGGGTGAGCATATTTGTTGGGGTCGACTTCAAAAGGTGGCAACAGAAGATGTTATTCTATCTCACCACCTTGAACTTGGCAAAGTGGCTTGTCGAGGAAGCACCTGTTGTTGTTGAGTACGATCCTGGCACTCAGAAGCGGATTGATGTGACTAGGTGGAAAAAGAATGACTAGATGTATAAGAATTACATCTTAAATGCTCTGGATGATTCACTGTATTCTGTATATGGCGAGGCTCCGTCGGCTAAGGAGTTATGGGAATCCTTAGACAGGAAATACAAGATCGAGGGTGTTGGGTCCAAAAAGTTCGTTGTGGGCCGGTTCCTTGATTATATGATGGTGGACTTGTGGGCAATGCGAATTGCCCCGACTCTTTCTCTCCTCCGGGGAAGGGATTCCGTTCCCCACCCTTTTGAGAAAGGAGAGATGCTGCCGGTTCGCGGGAGCGCTTTTTGAAGCTGGACGACAAGCGCTCACGAAAATACAGAGTCGCCACTCGGGTTTGAAGGTCCGACACCCAAGGAACCGTATTTTGAAGCACTTGCCGCGCTGTTTGATTTGAAAAAGTTAAGGAACCAGTCCGTCATAACCATATCTGGGTTCGGGAGCCAGGTTACAAGAAGGGAAGGGTTTTATGGCGCCCCTCTCGCCCAATCCGGAGATCGGTCTCTACTTAGGCATTTGCGAAAAAATGTTATTTGTTTGCGATTCTGTTTGATTAATCATTTTTTTAGCCAATTAGGGCGGGGGAACAGTTTAAAGGAGATTTAAAACTGTAACACGTTTGCAGGATATAAGGGATGATAGCATGGATTCATGGAAGAGTAAAATAAAATGAGATAAAGTTTAATACTGATTTCAGGATGTGAAGCAGTACGATAGTTTTGGGTTTATTGCGTATGATGATTAACTTGCATGCACGGAACTGCGGCATGCAAGCCATTCCATCGCGCGATACACTCAAACCATCGCGCGAGTGTTCACATCTCAATACCAGGTTAAAATTTATCTCCTTCTGGGCTTTGGAAGGACCAGTGCACACCCTGGGCCAAACCAAGCAGTTCATATGTACTGAAAATAACTACTTATTACAATCTGATCGGATATGAATAAAACACAACCCTTAAACAGTGAGGGTGATAAGACAGAGACCAAAGGCCTAGTTGCCCATGCAAGGGCAATCACTGGAAATGACCAAACCATCGCGCGATGGAGTCACCTCATCGCGCGACTGTTCCGACTGGACATCCAGGAATTGCTTTGCATGCCTGGGCTCTGGGACATATTCAGAAGCTACCCAGGGGCATTCCAACATGAACAAGGAAAGCAAACTAAACTGAACTACTGATTTTAGCATGCAAAACAGTGAGATATATCAAATATGATCAAACATGAGAATATGAACTCATATAAACTAGTTCAGAACAAGAGACCCATCCCCGCGAGAACCATATCGTACGAGCCAGAAGCATCGCGCGATTGTGTGGGTTCATTGCGCGTGGGTTCTTGATTCACAGCAACTTGTAAATTTGCTGGCTTTGGGGTCAGAAGCTGGTATTGATTACCAGTCCTGACCCTGTCAGCCCCCCTCAGGGATCAAGACAGTAAAGGCTGAAAATTATACCTTTGCTTGGATGATTTGAAAATGGTTGAGTGAGGTGGTATGCTTTTGACAAAGGAGAAAGTGGTAGTAACTTTGGTTGAGAGAGAAGATCAAGATTGTGATTCTTGTTCTTTCCTTTGGGATTTTTTTGGTAACCCTTTGAAAGAGAACAAGGGGGGGGTCTTATAGGAAAAGAGGAAGCTCTTTGGTGGTGAACTTGGCTAGGCAGCCAGCCAACAATGCTGGCAGCACTCACTTGGTAGAGAAGTGAGGTGCTAAGTTGATGGGAGAGTGGGGGTTTAGGTGGTGCAAGGATGGCCGAGCAAACGCCGTTCAGTTGATGGAACGGGGTCACATGGCCCTGCAGGCGCCTCATCATCACAAAATCCAGCTGGATACGACAGGTGTCGACCATCGCGCGATGGAGTGGGACCGTCGCGCGAGGGTTCTAACTTCCCCGCGATGGTCAATCAGTCAAAGTTTGACTTTGACCACCACCTGGCAAGTGAAGCATCGCGCGAGTGTCTCAGTAAATCGCGCGAAGGTCAAACCCATAGTCAAAGCTGGACTCAATGGTTTTGGGGTTAAGGGATGGGTTCCACATACACCAAACTCAAACCATTTCAATCAAAACTGTTCTCGACCTGATTCATCATCGGGGGAACAAGAAACTGAAAAGAAACAAAAATGAAGATAGACAAAATGACTGAGAAATCAGATTGGGGTGTCTACAGGACTCCAAGTCTGTGGCAGTCCAAGTGCAAGAGCAGCAGCTCTTGCTCAATGAGATCAGGACTAAGGGGATGATTCTAAGTGAAGCATTCCAGGAGGCTGCGGTCATCCACAAGCTACCTCTAGCATGGAAAGAATTCAAGAGCAATCTCATGTTCAAGAATAAGGAGATGACCTTGGAGGCTCTTTTCATCAAGCTCCGTATTGAAGAGGAGAATCGGCATATAGATAGGAGTGCAAAGGCCTCCTACATGGCCAATGCAAATATGGTGGAGCATGGTCAATCTTCCGGTGTGAGGAAAAACCAGAATGACAAGCATTTTGACAAGCGTTCTGACAAGCGGTTTGACAAACAAGCTGGCAAACAGAAGGACAAAAGTGTCAATCTGGGACCGAGAGGTGGTGTTGCCAAGAAACACAGAGAGAGATTTCAGGGTTCTTGCTTCAACTGCAACAAGTTCGGGCACAAAGCTTCTAAGTGTACGAAGCCGCTTAACCCTCACGCTCAGGCGCACTTGGCTCAGGTGGAGGCTGCAGTGTCCGATATCAACCTCTCGGCTATGGTAACTGAAGTGAACATGGTTGGTTCAAACCCGCAGGAATGGTGGGTGGACACTGGGGCTACACGTCATATCTGTTGTGACAGTCAGTTGTTCACTACCTTCTAGCCGATTGCTAAAGGTGAGAAGCTGTTTATGGGGAATTCAGCTACCTCGGATGTTGCAGGGCAGGGGAAAGTGGTCCTGAAGATGACTTCAGGAAAAGAGTTTGTTAGGACCACGGGTCACGGTCTCTCTGTGTTGGCAAATTCCATGAGAAAAATACATTTATTTGTATCCCTGTTTATCGAGTTGTATTTTATTTATTTTTGTTTCTAGAGTGTCTTTTTAGGAAGTGGAAGGAAATCAATATTGTGTAATTGAGAGTGAGTAAATCGAGCTAATTTGGACAGGATTGATTGGAGTATCAATGAGAGATCAATCGAGGACTCCTGTCTAATTATTGGCTGCTAGGGCACGAGGCTAATTGGCGATTATAAATATCATCCGTTGGTTGGCAACTAGGTTATGGATGAAGTGTGGCAGTAAAAACATATGCTTTAAAGATTAACTGTGCGATCGAAAAGCACGCGTGGTTTTGAAGTTCAAACAATATGGTGGGATTATATCTTTGAATCTTGGAGTAAAAAGAAGATCAATGGATCTTTGAGCATTCAATACAACTTCAGGAAGTTTACAACATCAACTCAGTTAATCTCTGAAAAAAGTCCTTCGGTGGATTCCGGGAGGTAAACGGAAGGCTTGTGGATTCAAGGCAGTGGCGGTCAAGCACTGGGTGTGGTGAACGTGGATTCGGCAAGTAAGTCTTAGGGCGATTTGTGAGGATTCAAAATCGTAGGGTAAGATTACTTGTAACCACACAATGTTTTATAGTGTTTGATTCCTTCCCGTGGTTTTTTCCCATTTAGGGTTTTCCACGTATATCTTGGTGTTCGTTATTTGTTTGCTTTCCATTTGTGAGATTAATTTTGTTTATCGCATGGTGAATCGTTGATTGAGATTAAAACATAGCAAATATTTATAAGCCTAGGTGATCTAGGATTTTTCAGAGTTGACTTTGAATAATGTGTTGTTCACTACAAGAAAAAGTATGTTTAGTGACGAAAAAATGGCGACAAAATTTAATTTCGTCACTAAATGAGTATATTTGGTGACGAAAAAATAAATTCATCACTGTTTTGGCAACTTCTGCGACGAAATTATTTCGTCACCAATTTTAACTATTAAGCGATGAAAAAAATATTTTTGTCACCAAAGGCACCTATTTGGCGACGAAATAAAATTTTCGTCACCAAAAGAGTAAAAAAGGAGATGAAATTATTTTTTGTTGCCAAAGATAACTACTTAGTGACGAAAAAAATATTTTGTCGCCAAATGAACCAATTTGGCTACGAAAAATATTTTTCGTCTTCTTATTATGTTTTCAGTGACAAAAAATTTATCCTTTGGTGACGAAATTTATGAATTATGCTTTGTCCCCAAATATATTTTGGACATAACTCTTTGCTCAGAACTCCGATTGAGATAATTTAAATTGGGTTTGAACAATAACATAAAGAGCTACGACTTTAACGTTTATCAAAATTGCTAATTTTAATGTTTAATGATTCAAAATGCCATTCAAAATATATTTTAATGTTAAATGTATGTGTTATATATTAGATTTTTCAAACATATGCAGAAAAGTTTGTGTAGTGTAGTTGGTTAAAGCTTGCGTGCAAAACCTAGGAGACTCGGCTTCGAAGCCTAGCAAGAGCAAAGAAAGTGAGATTTTTTTCACATATAAGAATGTCTTTTGTTCGTCACCAATGGCTCACCTTTGACGAGCCAAAGGGAATAATTTGTGACGAAATTTTTTGTCGTTAAAAAAGCACAATAGTGTAGACACCCCAATTTGGACCTATTATTTATCCTTAATTTGTGGCTGTGTGACTTCCCAATGATGAATTTGGAACGATACGTGCTTCGGTTGCGGTGAACCTCGCTTCTTGGATTTCCTAAAAATCAATTTCAATTCAAACCTTTGAGTCCTAAGCGCTCTGGACCACTTCCAAGCGCTCTGGACTTGACAGGACACCAGGGCATGCTGGTTAATTGTCTCCTTGATTAGGTTTATTCTATGTTTAAAATTCAAAATTCAAAACTCACCTCTTGTGGCCTATAAATAGCAGTTCCTCTGCTTCATTTTGGGCACCAGAAGAAATTACCATGAAATTATGCTCCAATTCCCTCATTTTCAAAGCCCAAAGAAAGTCACTCTCAAAAAATTCTAGTAGCTTCAAGAAAATTCAGGAAATCTGAGCACTGTATTCTACCTTATTTTCTGGTATTTTCTTACTTCAATTCACCTTCCAAATCCAAGAAGCAAGATTCCATTCAACAAGGTAGATCTCTCTATCTTTGTTTTAATTGCAAAGGCTATTATCCTCTTGAGGAAAGTCATTCAGTCCATCCCTGTCTTTTATATTAAGTATACTTTTGAATGATCTCAGAATGAAAGTAAATGTGAAGAGGTCAACAACAAATTTTTTTTGAACAAGACCTGATGGCACTCCCAAGCGCTCGGGAGCGGTCTTACTCATATCTGTCATTTTTCTATAAACTTTTCCAGGATATTTTCTTCCTAAATTTCATCACTGGAAATGTAAATTTCCCTTATTTTCCTATGGTGTTCAACTTTAAGAATATATATGAAGGAGATACGGTTGAAAGCAACATGCTGAAACTACATTTTCCTTAAAAATCTTTTTTTTTTTAAGAACATACTTCAACATCCCAAAGAGGTTTTGTTCAGGCCCAAGGCATTCAATATGCTTTCTAGGTATTATTTCGTGTGGACCTATTTGTCTAACCATAATTTGCAAGACCAGGCAGCAGTGCTCTTGAGCGCTCAGGAGTGCAATCCCGAGCGCTCGGGAGTGATTTCAGAAACAGATCTGTATCATTCATGCCACTTTACACCTCATGCCTTATATCTTATACATTGTACACTAGCACATGCCTACACCATTCTACACCTGCCTGTACGTGCTAACTGTCTGATGAAAGATAGACAATGCAACAAAAAGTATTTAAAAGTATTTTCGTTTTTAACAATCCCGCAAATGTTTAGTAGAGACCGATTTCATGGGGCGAGGGAGGTGCTTTTTCAAACAAAACCTTCCTCCTTCGTAACATGGCTTCCGAATCCTCAAAACAATCTCTGGTTTTCAATTCAAAATATCCATTTTCGATCAAAACGGTTTCTCAGGTGGCGACTCTTCAATTTTCATAATCAAAACATTATTTTAGAGGCCGCCCCGATCCACCCAGGGTTGTGGTAGCCCACAGTGGCGACTCTGCTGGGGAGAAAGAGTTTGAGTAGCACTTGAGAAAAGGTTTGTATGTTGGCGAAACGGTCGCTCGAAAGTCTGTCAAAAACGGCAATGCTATATGCTTGCCGAAGGAAGGAAATGGCGATTCTAACTGGATTCTATTCTGGCCATTCTGACCTGGGACTTCGTGACTAAATTATCCACATGCTAGCTTTCATCAAGTGTTAGTTAAACTTGTGAGCCAGGCATGAGAAACATTTGCGGGATTTTCGAAAACATTTTGCAGGCATTGTCTATCATTCTGTGCGCATATTCTCTGTTCAAACCCGTCGTTGTGTTCTGGCAATCCTGCTCGACAGGGAATCCCAGAATGCTCGGCGACCCTCGATGATGATGAGTCATAGCTGCCATTAGTACCGATATTGAGTGTACGCTCAGTAATCGGGAGGCATACTTTGACTCTAGTCCGGGGAACCCTCCTAGCCAAAACCTGTAGACACCCCATTCTGGACTGTCCGAGCTAGTCCTTTTACTTCCTTTGTTGACCCGATGATGATAAACGGTCGAGAACAGTTCAGAGTCGATGGAAGGATTTGAGCTTTGGGCGATTGGCCCCCCTTTCAAAACCATTTCAAGCCTCTTCAAAGCCTCTCAAATCTCGAGCCAAATGAGCCTCAGCAAAACCGTACCTTGCTTACGCCACCTCATCCTTGGCGTGCGCCAGGTATTTGCCACGTGTCGGGCATCGACCGTTGACTGATTTGACCTGGCGCACGGTAGGTCATAGGTGGCGTACGGAGGTTTAGGACCGGTCAAATCACTGCTTTTACAGCACGCGACCGAAGCTTTTGCGGCTCCAAAGTACAGGGAACAGTGCTCCTAATGATTGTTTCCTGCTGGACCGTCCCTCACTCTCTTCTACACCTAGTCCCATGCATTTAATGCATGGGAGGCTCCTCACTCAACCCAACCAGCCCTAACCAGCCCTAAACCCAGCTGGCCAGCTCTGGTTTGCAGCTCCTCTCTCCACCATAAATACCCCCCCTTGCATTCATTTGCAAGGGGTTAACCTCATTACTCCTAAGTCCACTCTCCTTCTTCTCTCTTTGTTCTTGCTCTCTTGTTGTAAGAGTGAGAGATAGAGCAGCTTCACACCCCCTCTCTCTACTGATCAGTTGTTACAGCAGCCTCCATTTTCAACCAAAGCTCATCACCATCCTTTCTCTCTTGCACCAAAGGTATACCACCTTTGTGCTGCGTTCTGTTTTCAACTTCTGAGGGGAACCAGAAGGGTTCTGGCTAGTAACTGATACTAGTCCAGGCCCCTTTCTGGTGAAATAAATCAGTCGTAAGAGTCACCACATGGCGCACGCCAGCTTCTCTTAGCCGTACGCCATCTTTGGCAGTACGTGCACAGCTGGCGTGGGGATCATGTAGGGTTCATTTATTGCTCATTTTCTTTATGTCATCACCTTATAGCATGCTAAAAACCAGTCTATTGCTTTCTGTATTATAGAACTGTTCAAATGTAGCTTTCGATACTTGTATTTTTCTTTATCCTCAAGGCCACTGGGGTATGTCTGGTCATGTTCCAGAACCCAGATGATGTAAATCCAAACACTGGTTCACATGCAGACCTGGCGTACGATTCCCACAGGGTGGCGTACGACATGTTTGTTAAAGACCAGTGCCTGGCCCTTACATCCCAGTTCAATCCTGGCCTCTTGTTCCTCCCCACTCTGTTTATGGGGTCTGTCTTGCTATTTTCCTGGCTACTGGCCATTCCTTACGTCTGTACATGTGTATAATCCATATTATAAACTGCGTGGTTTGCCCTGGGTGTGCACTGGTCCCTTCCAGAGCCCAGAGGATTGAGAGTAAGAGCTGTAAGAGATTGATGTGGTAGTGTACGCCAGCCTGAAGGTGGCGTGCGCAGGGTGTACTGGCGCGTCGTGGCTTGGCCATGGCGTGCCAGCATGTCGCCTGCTCACGCGCCCGACGGGCAGCGTACGTCATCCCGTTGAGCTTCTGGCAGCGCTTGTTCTCAATCTATGTTCTGACATTTAGTTCAATTCAAGCAAGCAAATCATCATCCATAAACATTTTGTCATACAAACTGCAACGTGTTACAGTTTTAATCCCTATTAACTGTTCCCCCGCCCTAACTGGCCAAAATGATTAAAATGAGAAAAGAAATACAAATGTTTTAATAAAATGCCTGAGTAGAGACCGATCTCCGGATTGGGCGAGAGGGGTGCCATAAAACCCTTCCCCTCTCGTAACCTGGCTCCCGAACCTCAGATATCGAAGGTGACGACGGACCAATCTACGCCTTTTTAAATCAAATCAAACCTTTTTCAAATCAATGCAAAACGTAGCAAACGTTCTCGAGTTCGGTTCCTTGGGTGTTCTTCCGCTAAAACCCGAGTGGCGACTCTGAATCGAAGCGTTTCGCCGCGCTATTTTCCAAAAAGGGCCGCCCCCCGAACAATATTAATTTCAAAACCAAAAATCGGGCGATTTTTCGGGGCGTGTGCCCACAGTGGCGACTCTGCTGGGTAGCATTGCATTAATTGATACTTAGGCATTAATACATAGATGAACAATTTCCAAAAGCCTGGCAAAACAGTACGCTCCGCGCTGCTGAAGAACGGAATGGTAACGTAACAGGATCTCAGCATCCGACCAACCCGAACTGGGGCTTCGTTATTGTTCACCTGTGTAGTTTTGTCTAAATATTGATTAATAAAAGTGAGCCAATCTTCAAAAGGCAATTCCAAAATTTTGCATTTTCTCTCTGGTTTAGTCAAACTTTGGCATTCTCCATTTGCATCGGTGTTGGATAAGCCCCGTTGAGGTGTTTTGGGTAACCGGCACAGTTTACTGGAGCCCGGGGTCCTCGAATGCCCAACAACCTTGGACGATGATGAGTCGTAATACCGTTCGACCATTGCTTTGCTGCACGCATCGCAGTGGGAGGTATACCGCGGCTCTAGTCAGAGGAACCCCTTTCAGCCAAAACCAGCCTCGTCATGCGTACAAAGCACTAGAACCTTTCAACCTAAGACAGGAACCTACAGGGTAGGATTACTTGCATCTAACCCCCCATAAACTGTCTATGTGTTACTGCTTTCCTTATTGCATGCCTGTACATACATACATCCCGTTTCGCGTAGAAGCATGCTAGGGCGACTTTTAGGTCTGTCTCGAGTTCGTTTCGTGTTTGTTAGGACCCTGCCATGGACCGATGAAGAGTCGTGCATCTCGATACTGCGCGTTATCAATTTCCAAAATCCTTGAGTCGGCGAGACTTTGGGAAATCAGGACTGTTTAAGTCTATTGTCTAAACCTAGTCGAAGTTTCAAACAGAAAAATCCGGAACAAATGGAAAGCATGTCGTGATACCCACACCATCCAGGTCAAAGTGCTAATCATTTACACCATCAAGGCTCCAGGCACAGTGCTGCTTACGCCACCTCGGTTATGGTATCACGCCATCTACACCAAGTTGTTCCCATCTCCAGAGTTGGAACTTCGATAAAGGAGCGGTCAAAAGGCTTAGGTTGTCTTGACATCCTTTAGTATCCATCGACTCAAACAAGGATACACCGTCGAAAAAGAAATCCGAGGATTCTATGGCAGCGTCCTAACAACACGAGTTGGACTCCCTCTAGTGTTAGAGTCTAGGAGGACATCGACGACGTTGGCATGCTCATTTTCTTTCTTTCAATTCTTTTTTTTTGAAATAAACTGTTGCAGGCTGTCATTTGAGCCCATCTATTTTGCTGTTTAGCTGAGCCATGGGGAGCTTCGAAATCAAGAGCCAAACCTGCTTGGGAACGTCCGTCGGGTCTGTTTGAGGGTCTGTTTGGGGAATTGTTTTTCTGCTCGTCACAACGGAAGCTCAACTCTGCATTCTGTCCAGGGAGGATTCGCCGCCAACCACTCCGCACGAATCTCCTCCGTCCTCTCCATCGCCACCCATAACTCCGAAACCGATCAAGACAGAAACCCTAGACATGGCAGATATTCCTCCACCGAATCTCACAACCCTCTTAGCCGATCTTCAGCATAACCTCGCCATCATGCAACAAAGAGCTGACCAGGCCGATACCGCCATGGCTAATCTGCAGGCTCTTATCAACGAGAGGGTCCCAGTCGCAAGGATAGAAGGCGACCGGCAAGAGCGCGAGAACCCAGCTGGGGAGGACATCCCGGCCGAACAGCCTGCTGCGAATCCCGAAATGGCTGCCCTGATCGCCAAAATGGCTAAGCTGGAAGAGTCAGTTGCCAAGTCCGAAAGAATCAGCGCCGGAGGTTTGGACATGGACCGTCTCTGCCCCTTCCCAAATGCACGTCTCCCGGAAAGGTTCAAAATGCCTGACTTTGCAAAGTTCGACGGGACGGGCGATCCGAAGACACACCTGCTGGCTTACCACGGTGCAATGAAATTGCATGGGGTCGAAGAGGAGGCAATGGCCCAATTGTTCCCTCAAACTCTCGCTGGCCCAGCTTTTCAGTGGTTCTTGTCTCTCGACGTTTCCAAGCGCAAAACATGGGAAGATATTGGTGCGGCCTTCTTCGCCCAGTACAGCTACAATTCCCAACTCAAAATGACCACCCGAGAGTTGGAGTCCACCAAGATGAATCCAAAAGAGTCCTTTGCGGACTTCATCAAACGTTGGAGAACTAAGGCTGCCGTCATGACAGATCGGCCAAGTGAGAAGGATCAGATCCGTATTATTTCCCGTAATCTGCTGCCCGACTTTGCTAAGAATCTGGTGCTCGTCCAGGGGGCCGATTGGGACACTTTCTTTGAATCCGGCCTTGCCATCGAAGAAGCTCTCCAAACTGGGGTTCTGCCGCGCAGCGACCCTCCTTCCTCCTCCTCGGGGTCCAAAGCCAAACCTCGCGCTTACTCAGGAAGCAGCACTGCTTTGTTCGGCAATAACAGTTATGCCAATGCCACGTCTGCCGGAAACAGTAACACTCAAAACTCCAACCACATTGCCGATGTCAACCAGGTCCAAGCCCCTCCAAAACACCGAAACCGTAATCAGCCCCAGAATTTCACCAAATTTGAAGCTCCGCTCTCTCAAGTACTAGAAAGGTTGGCCAAATCCGGTCACCTCAAACCAATGGATCCAACTCCACTGCCCCAAAATCCATCCCCTAGCCACAACCCGAACGCTTTCTGCGCCTATCACCAAATGCCCGGCCATCACACCTATTCCTGCTACCACCTCCGCCACGCCATTCAGGATTTGGTGGACAACGGCACTCTCCCGACCCCTCCTAAGCCTAATGTCATCACCAACTCCATGCCGCAGCACAACGGCCACCCCCAAATCAACCAAATCAGCCTTACCTCCTCTATAATCCCACCTAGCTCCACCATATTCAACCCCACTGACCATATAGCCCCAAAGCATCACCCGAAACCTGTTGTGACCATCCCGGCGGAATTCAGTGTCAACATGTTGGCAGTTGGCTGGGATATGGAAGACAAAGCAAGGGAATGGGCAGAACTTGCTAACGACTGGAACGAGCAGTACTTCTTGGGATTCCCTCAGGCACCGGTTGTCGATCAAGCCCAGTTAGACCAATGGGAGGAAGATTGGAACGCGGCAAGGGCGGATCCACTCGATGGCCTGTCACTTTTTATGCTTTTCTACCAGCCTGAGCCCGCTGCGACCGAAACTGAGGAGGAATACGTGTGGGACCCGGAGCCTGTTGCTGCACAGTTAGCCTGGAATCAGAACTTCCACATGGAGAAGGGGGATGATGATCAGAGTTTGGACGAGCGGTACCTGGATAGCTACAGCCAAGGAGAGATCATCCCTGACGTGCGTCGGCAGCTAGGGGAAGCATGGCCACTATTCGACTCCATCTCCAATGCTGTGCATGCAGGCGACCCGACTGTCGACATTGTGCCTGTAGGAATGTCGCGTCCGGTAGTGCATCCTAGGGACGATTGTTCTATCATGGCATTAAATGCACCGCCCGATGACCTGTGGGATGTTGATGAGATTGTCGACCTTAACACAAGCCCGCTGCCTGCTGATTTCTGGGACGTCGATAAAGTGGTCGACATTCAGGTCGGAGATGAAATCTGGACCGTCGATACTGCTTTGGTGGACGGAGGCCTTTGGGATGTACCATTCGTCACTAATCCGGGGATACCGTTCGAGGAAGCTGCCGCACAGGATCCGGCCCCTTGGGAAGGACAAGTCATGAGTGATCTGGAATGGGTTATGGCTTCGGACCAGGTTGCATCGATCGACAAGGGGAAACGCAAGCTAGAGGAAGTGCCTGCTGATTTCTGGGATTTTGTGGACACATCGCCTTGGTGGGAGGTCGCTAATGTCACTAGGAGCGGCCGAGTCTTCCAACCACCCAATCTTTCGGCTGGAAGCTCGTCCAATCCCCGTAGCGATCAAAGACCCACTGCTCCCTCTGCGCAAAAGAACGCTCCGGCCATTCCTAGCGGGGTACCTGAAGAGGATGCTATTCTGAAACAGCTGGAAAGGATTCCTGCCGTCGTCTCTGTCTGGGGTCTGATATTGTCGTCAAAGGAGCATCGAGAAAGGCTGTCTGCAGCGCTGGCTCGTCTTACTGTACCAACGGACATCACCACGGAGGCCATGGTTGCCCTAGTCTTGCCACTGCTTTCCAAGCATTCTGTCACTTTCACTGAAAAAGATCTGCTTGTCGATGGGACTGCTCACAACCGCCCATTGCACATTACTCTCAAGTGCAGGGGGCATTGGGTTCCAACCGTGTTGATCGATAACGGATCTGCGATCAACGTCTGTCCCATGAGGGTCGCTTACCGTCTGGGGCTTACTAAGGCTGACCTCACGCCTTCCAATCTGGCGGTCAAGGCCTACGATAACACGCGCCGCGTAGTCGAGGGGACTCTCATGCTGAAGCTAGATGCCGAGGGTTTTGAAATGGACGTGGAATTCCATGTGGTTGACATCCCTGCCACTTTCAACCTGCTGTTGGGAAGGCCGTGGCTGCATAGGGCGGACATCATGGCTATACCGTCGACCCTCCACCAGAAGGTCATGTTGGGGCTACCTACCGGGACTCTAACCATCTGCGGAGACTCTGGGATCCGCCTGCTCAAGGACGATGGGACGCCTGTTTTGGGGATCATGCACGGGGAGGAGGACTCAGACTTTGGAGGATTTGCTTTTGATACCTCTGGCTCAGTCCTGTCCATTGTCATGGATGACGACTTCATAATCAGCTCTACCGCCCTCGAAATCATGAGGAAGATGTCATTCATGCCTGGTCTAGGGCTCGGGATCAACCAGCAGGGGATCGCTGAGTTCCCTGTCTTTCCCTTTACTGAAGGCCGCTTTGGCCTGGGATACACTCCCCCTACCAAAAAGACCAAATTAGGGAAAGACACGGGAAAACCTCGGACCCTTTATGGTAACCCCGACAGCTATTTCGTCCGTGAAGGAGGAGGCATTGCTTATCTGGTGCAGGCTGAACCGTTTTGGGATCAAGTGACTAGGACCTGGCTTCCGGGCTTTGAGATCTTCGCTGCTGACACTTGGCCTGATGACGAAGAGGAAATTGCAAAGGAGGAGCTGGCTGCAAAGGAATTCAAGAGGCAGCTGGTCACAATCAGGGAAAGGGCTGACTGGCTGTTCGCCTTTGATCAAGGGGGTCTAGAGGAGCTGTTCTCCCAAGTGGGTTTGGTTGGCAAGAAGGATGAGGCTGAAGTGCTAATGCTTGGGCCCGACTCTCCAGATCTTCTCAACGATCCAACCTCCCTCATCGTCGAAGCAAAGGGTAGTCTTAATAACTGCATTTTTACTCCCCGTCTAACATGCATTGACGATGTATCTGAATCTGACACAGAGTCTGTCGAGTCTAAGTCTAGCTCAGAGTCGGAGTTTGTGCCTCTCGGCCCTCCACGTCATAGCTTTTACTTCGAGTTTGAGTCGACTGTACTTGGCAACCCCTCTGGGTTTTATGAAATGAATGATCCTGCTTCCGACTACTTTGCTGACTTTTACATAAACTGTGTCGACCCCGACGATGAAGGAATCGACTTTGACGGGAACATCCCGGCCGAGTTGCTTTCCCTCATCGAAAGGGAAGACGAAAGGCATGCTCAGCCTCTAAAAGAAGAAGTAATTTCAATAAATCTGAAAGATGAGAATGACCCCCGTATGATACAAATCGGTTCAAACCTATCCCCGGAGCATCGCGCTGGTACCATCGAGGCGCTCAAAGAATACTTCGAAGTTTTTGCCTGGTCTCACGCCGACATGCCTGGTATCGATCCCGAGATAGTACAGCACCGAATTCCGTTAATGCCAGGGGCAGTTCCTGTCAAGCAGAAGCTCCGCAGAATGAGGCCGGACTGGGTTCAGAAGATCAAGGAAGAGGTCACCAAGCAAATCGACGCAGGATTCCTGAGGGTTGCTGAATACCCCCAATGGGTCGCCAACATCGTACCTGTACCCAAGAAGGATGGAAGGATCCGAGTTTGTGTCGATTTTAGGGATTTGAACAAGGCAAGCCCCAAAGATAGTTTTCCCTTGCCTCACATTGATGTGCTTGTGGACAACACGGCGGGGCATGCCTTGCTCTCCTTTGTCGATGGGTTCGCAGGATACAATCAGATCTTCATGGCCCCAGAGGATCAGGAGAAGACAACGTTCGTCACGGAATGGGGAACCTACTGTTATGTGAAAATGCCATTTGGACTCAAGAATGCCGGTTGCACTTTCCAAAGGGCCCAAACAACTCTGTTCCATGACTTCATCCACAAGACGGTCGAGGTGTACGTCGACGACATGATCGTTAAGGCAAAAGAGGAAAAGGACTATCTCCCTTCGCTCAGGCAGTTTCTCGAAAGGCTCCGGAAGTACAATGTACGTCTCAACCCGCAGAAGTGCACGTTCGGGGTTACGGCAGGTAAAATGTTGGGGTTTCTGATCACCAAGAGAGGAATCGAGGTCGACCCATCTAAGATCAAAGCAATTCTCGAAATGGAGCCCCCGCAATCTGAGAAGGGAGTGCGGAGTTTTCTGGGAAAGGTTCAGTTTATCAGCCGGTTCATCGCCAAACTGACTCCGACTTGCGAACCACTGTTCCGCCTACTCAAGAAGAATGTCCCGTTCGAGTGGACAGACAGGTGTCAAGCCGCTTTTGAGTCAATTCAGAAATATCTGCAGAACCCTCCGGTATTAATGCCGCCCACGCCAGGACAGCCACTGATTTTGTACTTGTCTGTAACTCCGACAGCAATGGGGTGTCTGCTAGCACAGGAAGGGGAAAACAGAGTCGAAAAGGCCATCTACTATTTGAGCAAGAAAATGGTGGGCAGCGAAGAGCGTTATACCCCTTTGGAGAAGACATGCTGGGCGCTAGTTTGGGCTACCAAAAAGCTTAGACACTACATGCTAGCCTATTCGGTGAAGCTGATTTCTCGAATGGACCCCATCAAATAACTGTTCGAGAAGCCAGCGCTCACCCATAAGCTAGCACGTTGGTTGCTTCTGCTGGCTGAGTTCGACCTCCAGCATGTCACGAGGAAGTCAGTGAAGGGCCGCGCTGTAGCAGAATTCTTGGCAGATCACCCAGTCGAAGGGCCAGAGGATGTGAATTTCAATTTCCCAGACGAGGATGTACTGACCGTAACTGAAGAAGTATGGACGCTGTATTTCGACGGGGCTGCTAATCAGAAAGGGTTCGGAATCGGGGTGCTGCTGATCACGCCCGCCGGTGCTCATATTCCGCTCGCATTCAAACTGAATTTCGATGTTACTAACAATCAAGCCGAGTATGAGGCCTGCATTGTCGGAATGGAGGCAGCAATTGCACTGGGAGTGGAGAAGCTCGAGGTTATCGGACATTCGAACTTGGTGGTGTCCCAAGCCAACGGAGATTGGAGGGTTCGCGAGGAAAAGCTGAAGCCTTATCACCAAGACTTGGAGGAACTGATTCCTCGCTTCAATAAGGTGACTTTCACCCATGTCCCTCGCTTGAGGAATCAGTTCGCCGATGCCTTGGCGACCTTGGCTTCAATGATCGAACTCCCGACAGGGGTCAAAATGCGGCCAATTGTGATCGAACAAAGGGACCTGCCTGCTTACGAATACGTCAACGCCATCGATGATGTCGATGATGGCCTACCCTGGTACCATGACATCTGGAATTTTGTGGAGCGCGGGGAGTTTCCCGCTGGGGCTACAAGGAAGGATCGGATCGCCTTGCAACGTTTGGCTGCTCAGTACATTATCTGCGGGGGAAAGTTGTATCGAAGGTCTCACTGCGGGATGCACAAGCTGTGTGTGAATGGTGCCGAAGCAACACGGATAATGGAGGAGATTCACGACGGAGTCTGTGGTCCTCACATGAGCGGCGTCATGCTCGCAAGAAAAATCCTCAGGCATGGTTATTATTGGTCTACCATGGAATCTCAATGCATTGACTATGTGCGACGTTGCTATAAGTGTCAAATCCATGCCAATCTGCAGCATGTTCCTCCAACTGAACTTTTTGGTATGACCTCGCCTTGGCCTTTCTCAGTGTGGGGAATCGACGTCATCGGGATGATCAACCCCTCTGCTTCGAACGGCCACAAGTTCATATTAGTAGCCATCGACTACTTCACTAAATGGGTCGAGGCTGAATCTTACAAGACCCTGACAACCGTTCAAGTTGCACAGTTCATTCGAAAGAACATCATCTACCGGTATGGGGTCCCTCAGGCCTTTGTATCAGACAATGGAAGCCACTTCAAGGGTAGGGTTTTGGAGCTATTCGAGGAATTCGGAATTAAGATCCATCATTCAACAGCCTACCGGCCGCAGACGAACGGGGCTGTCGAGGCTGCAAATAAGAACATCGAAATGATCATCAAGAAGACTGCCGAGTCTGCAAGGGATTGGCACGAACTGCTACCGTTGGCCCTCTGGGGGTACCGCACGTCAATTCGCACCTCCACGGGCGCAACTCCGTACTCTTTAGTCTATGGAATGGAAGCTGTACTCCCCATCGAGCTTGAGATTCCTTCTCTGAGAGTCATGACCGAAAGTGGGCTCGAGGAAGCTGAATGGTTAAGTGGGAGGTTTGTCGAGCTCATGTTGTTTGATGAAAGGAGGCTCCGTGCTCTGTATCATGTTCAAGGGTATCAGCGTCGAATCGCCCGAGCATTCAATAAGAAAGTGAAGTCGAGAGGTCTGGTCGAAGGGGATATGGTTACAAAGGAGATCCGGGCTCCAGTGTTCGATCCTCGTGGGAAATTCCGGCCAAAGCGTTCTAGGCCGTACATCATCAAAACCATCCTATCTGGGGGTGCTGCCAAGCTCATCGACCTCGACGGCAATGAATTCAGTACCTTGGTCAACCTGGATCAGCTCAAGCGCTACTATCCCTGAGAGATGCTCGTTGGATCGAAAACCACAAGGGTGGGCGAGTCCAAGCAAAAGTTAGAGCAGCCTGCTACACCGAAAACCTAAGGAGGCGGTCTAGGCAAAAATAAATAGGCAAAGTCAGAAAGCTCGCTAGACCGAAAACCTGTTAAGGCGGTTCTAGGCAAAAGTTAGAGCGTAAAAGGAGAAGGTAAAATACACGAGCGAACCCTTGCCTGAACTACGTTCTGACCTGATTCCCTGCAAAGGGATACGTAGGCAGTCTCACAATGAGACCCGGTCTTATTCTATCAAGCTGATCCACGGTCTGACATTATGGGTTTGCACCAAGGCGGAGATAGTTCAAAGACTCAAAAGGCGGGCTGGAGTTACGTTAGAGAATTCAAAAGGGGGAAACCCTTCATCTTTCAACTTTATTTTGCAAAATTATTATTTCTAATACACAAGCTGAACATAAAAGCCTTAAAAGAAATGAAGCATGAAAAACAGAACAAAATGCTTGAGAAGCCTAACGGCTCACAGCTTATTCTAAGTACAGCAAAGTGGTTTGGAGTCAGCCCATATTTGTTCTTGCATGCACATCTGCTCTCAGCCACTGTCTGTAGCGATTCTTTAGCCGAGGGTTGAAATCTGGCATCTCCGCCTGGAGAATCCTCAGGCCCCAGCGCCTCTGATAACCGCCCAGCGTCTGAGCATTGAAGTTGGGAAGACGGAAGCCCCCGGTACTGATTCGGGTATTCTCCTGTGAAGCGCCCAGTTGGCGAAGGATCCGCCCAGGGATATAGAATGTGAAGTTGGTTAGCCCCGCAATGACCACCCTGTCAAAGCCGTCAGAATGGATGGTCATGTCTGGAAGGTCTAGCCACGGACACCTCCAAGCAATTTCATCGGGCTGCATTTCCAGCATGAATTCGTACCAGCCCTCCACGTCCAAGTCGGGATACCGCATTTCCCTCTGATGAACCAGTTTTGGGAACAGGTTCCAGCCCGCTGCCGGTGGATGCAAAAGGCTCAGCTTGTCCGACAACCACAGCTGCATGAGTGATGAAACAAGTAAGGAGTCAGATAAAGCCTGAGCGAAAAGACAAGTAAGAAACTAGGAAGCGGCCTAAGCCGAGTGTCGAGGTAAAACGAGAATGTGCGAAAAACCAGAAAAAGGTGAGCTGAGTGAGTTCACCTGGAGCAAGAGTGGGCTCCCACTGAAAACGGCCGATTGGCCCGTACTCACTAAATCCAAACCCAGAAGTGTCTCAGCCAGGACCATGGGAATCACATTCTTTCGGTCCCCCATTTGAGCGGCCACGCTCACCAAGGAAGGGTTGACCCGCCCGTCAGCAGGAACGAACAAATAAGCCGCAAGCAGGCAGATAACCAGGGCAAAGCGCCGACGTGCTTGAACTTCGTCGCTATTTGGGCTATTCAAGTCAATATCTGGGCTGTACATTTCAACCAGCCGGATAATGTTCACTTGGCCATCGTCCAGAATTGTGTTCGCCAGGCCCCGGGAAATGCCAAGCGAGCTGGCCAGCAGCTTTGGCATACTCACTTGATAGGGAGGAACGACGAGCGTCGGGGATGCGTAAGTCCGGAGGTACGCCTGAAATTCCTCCACGGTCGGGCACATCTCATCATCGCCGAAACGAAAGACATGGACGTCCGGGTCCCATAACCTCAGGGCGGCCCACAGCAGCGCCGGGCGGATCGGCACATGTCGAAGAAAGCGGAAAGAAGAAAGCCCGTGGTATTGGAAGTTGAGCCAATCAACACCCAAAAAGGACACTAGCCAAGGCTTGAGCAGTGTTGGGAGGGGATTATCCATGGGTAAAGCAAAGCAAAAGCTAGAAAAGAAAAGGGGAGTAAATGGTGCTGAGAATGCCCTGAAGAAGGCACCCCAGCTTTATAGGCTTTCAAATGATCGTTGTAGATCACATGGGACATGGAACCAAATAGCTAGCCTCCAAGGGAACATCATGCCAAGTACCCTGCCTCCCTGAACTCTCAGAAACCGTGGGGAAACCGTGTGGGAATGAAAACAAATTGCCCCCTGAAAAAGGACAGTTGGTCAGTCAAGTGGACCTGACTCACAGGAACTTGGCGTACGCCAACCTAAACCTGGCGTACACATGGTTTTCACCATCATGGCGTACGGGCTCAAGAAGCTGGCGTACGGTACGTCTGTGCACCAGAAAACCAGTTTCCAGCAGCAGCTACCCTCGCATGGTCGTTTTCAAATCCAAGGCTTGTTTTGGCTATTTCTTGATTCATACAAGTTTCAAGCATCATTTGGGACTGCCACAAAGCGTCGGATCCTAAAAGCCGCGTCCGTCGAAGATTTTGGACCCCCGGAGGCCCGTGTCGAACTAAAATCGAGGATACGGAGGGCCAAATTTCGTTTTGTAGGGTTTTGCCAAGTTTTGTTACGCCGTACACGTCACATAGGACTTGTGTGACTGCACGGGGGTGTCGGTTTCGGTCCGGGACCATATCGAGTCGTCTTTCGCGTCTTATGTCCATTTTTGCGACATTTTTAGCCTTTTTATCGTATTTTCCTTATATCAGGACATTTCTACCGGTTTCAATGGTTTGTACAGGTCATTGTTTGTTTCTATAGTCTATTCAAAGTGTCCGTCTCTTCTGTTTTGGAGAAATATAGAGTTTGGGCTATTAATACCAATTTTCCCGTATCCTCCGCGTGTCTGGGGTATATCTCGTATCCTGGGGCTTTTCTGTACCTATTTCTTCGAGCTAGACCCATTTTTGCACATATGCAAGTGTCTGTGTCGATTCAGAACTATCATCAATGCATGTTAGGTGTTAGGGGATGGTTTGTTCGTTCCTTGAAACACGAAATCCAATAACTAAAGGAATCAACAAACAGAAAATGCAGATATTATTTCTACCATGTGTACCATGTCAAAGTCCTAAAAAGCAAAAGGTGGGAATGTATCAAGCGGCACAACGGCCCGAGCAAACTCAAAATCTACCAGGGCACACTCGCCCAAAAGTCAAAAGGCACGCAGGCCCTATATCCAAAAACAGCAAAGTATCAAAGTGTCAAAGGATCAGTGTATCAAAAGTCAAACAGCAAAATAGACTAAGGCTCAATGATAGCCCTCAGTCGTCGAACAAGTCCTCGTCGTCCTCCTCCTCCTCCTCTCTCTACCAGCTCGCGCGGGTCTATCCGGAATCGAGGGTCCTCCACGGAGTCAGAGCCGCTGCTGAGGGACGTGCTCTCCTCCTCTTCTTCTGCTTCCTCTTCTTCTCTTCTCTTTTTCTGCAAAGGCCCCTCAGCAGGCCTCTTCTCTGCAGACCTCTTCCTCAGCTCTCGACGGAATGGGAGATCCTCGCTAGCAGCCGCAATGTGTACTCCTCTCTGAGTGCGCGCTGCTGGTCGAGATGAGCTCGGTGCTATCTTCTTCTGAGGCGGTGGCCTCACGCTCTTCCTCCTAGGAGCCGCCCTAGCCTGCCCCTGCATTGCATTTAGCTTGTTAAACATTTGTGTACATATTGCATATATATATTGAAATGTGAAAGCAGGACATTGTTCTATCAAAGCTTCAAAGGTATACCTGAGGCCGCACAGTAGGAATTGGAGCTGGAGGTGGATAGTGCAGCCGCAACTGGGCGCCGCTAGCAATTCTGTGAAACTCCTTCTCCATGGCCTTCATCAGGCGCACCGCCTCTCGCACCCACTCCATCGGGGCCTGTGTTACAACAAGTGGACAAGTCAGTTTGCAAGACAAGTGTACATATGCAAATCAGGGTAAACAAGGGAAATACAAAGGATGCTATAGTATTGTACCGGTCCTGTGATCTCCTCGGGCTCTCTCCTAGCAGGCTCGAACTGAACGGTAGCCTCCTCTCCCTGAGCATCTCGTACAGCCAGTGTCCAAGAAAGCCGAGGAAGGCCCGTCGCCCTAGCAGGCTCACTCCTCTCCCTCGAGCGGGCAGTCCTGCCTTGCCCGCGCCTCTCCTCTCCCGCTGCTCTAGCCTCAGCCTCCACAGCTCCGTGCTCGACTACCCCGAGTGGTCCCGCCAAGTACTGCCTCTGATAGACAGCATAGTCACGCTCGGGCCTCAAGAAAGCACTAAGGCCTGCCGGGACGGTGAAGCGCTGCAGCTCAGCCAGCGTGTACTGGTCCGTGTGTGAAGCGCGAGGCGGAAGTGGACCCGGCACCACGAACTCTGAAGCCTCAAGTGACTGCCGTGTCACTCGATCCCCCAAGTACCACTGCCACCCGAAGATCGACTCCAGCAGCACGCGGCTCGCGGCTACTACCCTGCCCCGGGAAAGGTACTCCGGCTCAGCCTCCGAAGTCCTCCAAGAGTCCCACTCCACCTGCAGGCATTCAACCATCAAGCAACAAACAGTCGATCAGCGACAGCATTGAAGCAATTCAAAGGCAAAAATAGGCAATAAAAGGGTTGAGTTCTACCTGGGTGCTCGACAGCTCGTCAAGGTACGCCCGGAAGGCCTGGAGGCTCCCTCTTGCCGCCTTCTTGCCTCGGTACTGTGGCCCCCATATCAGAGCACGGGGGAGCATCTTCAAGTTCGGGCATGAGTTTTCCGGAGGGTACATCTTCAGCACCTCGTACGCCCATAGCTGCAAGTTCAAACAATCAAAGCATCAGTACAGCAGTTGAATTTCAAAAGAAAGGAAAGTACTCAGAAAAGTAAAGGTTATGGGTCTATTTTTCTTACCTCCCACACCCTCCAAAGGCCGGCAATCGCCTTCTTCCGCCGAGAGAACTCCCCCATGAAGCCATAGCAAGTCCCCAGAGCAGCACCTCCCCAATCGTATCTGGCCGCCGTGCGCAAGTCAAACAAAGCCGGCAAGTAGGCCAAGTGCACCGTGGACCTCTTGTTAGGGAACAGCGACGCCCCGAACAAGTACAACAAGTAGGCCCTCGCCATCTGCTCCTCCTCCTGCTCCGAGCACGAAACCCTGTCTTTCAAACGCCAGTGGAACTGGTCGTGGGTGAACGTCTCCGAGATACCCACGGGCACAAAACCCAGGAACCACTGCAGCGCCTCTGAATCTCTGTGGATCCCCGTGTCAAATGGGATAGGCTCCCCTCCTACCCTCAGGCCCGTCAGAGCAGCAAAGTCCGCCGGAGTCACAGTCATCTCCCCGATCGGAAGGTGGAAAGTGTTGGAAGCATCCCACCACCTCTCCGCCAGCGTCGTGAGCAGGGCGTGATCGCTGAGTGTGGCCGTCTATGTAAGGATGAACGGCCTGAACCCTGCAGCATCAACTAAGGACCTAACCCGCTCGGGCAGCCCTCTGTACAGCTCAAGGGAACTAGCAGGATCACCATGCCCCCTTGTGCCGCCTCTCGTCCTCTGCACACCATAAAAGCAAAAGAACAGGAGTTTCCATTAGCATGTGTGCTCTAACAAACAGTCGAATCAAGGAACAGAGTTATAAGTGAAAGCCATCAAGCCGGGATCTAAAGGGCATCCAACGTTCTAAGGTCAATTCAAGGTCCGCATCTACTATGAAGTCGAAGCAGGTAAACATGATATTTTATTCTACTCAGTCGAATCAAAGGCATAAGGTACCCTATTTCAACCGATTCTCTTCTCCAAAGAGGCAAGTGTCAGGTCACATCAAGAGCATGGTATTTCATCAGTCGAATTCGAGTTCTACAATGTTAGCAAGTCGAAGCAACCTACAGTCGATTCAAGTTCGTTATCACGTGGTTCTTATCAAGGTGCTAGCAAGTCTACAGTCAAGTCAAGCTGTCAGGCGTGCGTATGTCACTATGCTATCGAATGTCCTACACAAGTAAGCTACGTACAAGTACAGTAAGACTACAGGAGAATCAAAAGTGGAGTTCAAAGGGATACCTGCGCCCAGTCCACCGACAAGTGCCACTCCGGGTCTCTCAGCACAAGCTCTGCGTCGTAATCATCGCGGCGGGGGATATAGCTCTCAAACCCGGACGGTATGAACAAATGTGGCTCCGGGGGAACATAGGCCCCTGCCTCCAAAGCCGGGCGGCCTGCAGCCCGCATCGCCTCCGCCCGTGCCACCGCTCGCTCACGAGCTAGGCCACCCTCCTCCTGGGCCTGCTCGACTACCTCAGTCTCCTGTACAAAAGCATCCTCCGCTGCCTTGGCCCTCTCGGCCTTAACCCGCAGGCGCTCCTCCTCCTGAGCCTGCGCAATCTGTCTCAGCCTCTCCTCCCGGGCTGACATCACCGCTTCCACCACCGCCGGGTTCTCTCTCAGCAGCCGGTCCAGCACCTCCTCGGTCACAAACTCCGCGAAGTCCCCGCGCGTAATGGGAACATGCGCCGAGGACCCCGCCGCTGGTCTGAATTCTACGGACCCTGTGGGTCCCCCAATGGGAGCATCCTCCTCCGCCACGATATCTTTGCCCTGTGCCGGATCTCTTCTCCGCGCATCCGACCGATCATCACCGCCACCAACATCACCACCGCTGCCGCCGCCGCCGGTCCCTGCCAGAACTGGACCCGTGACGACCAGCCCCTCCACTCCGCTCTCGAAGTCCAACCGTCGCACCTGTGGGCCCCCTGCCTCAACGACGGGTGGCGTACGGTCAGTCGACCCTGGCGTACGCCGCCCGACGCCGTCGACCACCTCTGTTGCATGGCCGCCGTCGCCCCCATCGCCGCCTGGGATCACTGCACCAACGTCCGACGGAGGCTCACCTGGTGTCTGATCGTCGATTCGAGGCCTCTCAGCCTCGTCTCCGCCCGTTCTCGGCCGTCCTTCACCATTGCCGCCACCATTGCCGCCACCACTACCTATTTCAGCCATGGATGAGTGTGGGTGAGGAGATTTGGGAGAGAACGAGTGGGATTGAAGGAGTTGGTAATGGAAAGAGTTGGGAGAGTTGGGGATTTCGAAACGAATGC